>JARHVA010003207.1:1622500-1755000 GCA_037957365.1 Torreya grandis | reverse complement strand
CCTAAAATTTCAGTCACCCATTTATTTTTTTATTCAAGTGAAAATTGTTTCTCCAAAAAATATTTTACATTATCACGATCCGTTTTTACCTAAAAGTGATGACTCATTAGATACGGTCTACATTATTTCACTATATGAATAATAACCATCATATCCTTATCATAGATTGTTTTGATCATAATGTTTACTTAAACTTCTAAATTTTAAAAGCCAGTGGTATGCCTTCTTGCATGAGTACATCCCCCATGCCATGTCTAATTTCATCCCACTCCTCAACAAAAGTTTTAAAAAAATTAGGAATAGCCAAAACTAGAGTTGTGAACATAGCCATTTTCAATAGTTCAAATACTTTAGTATCTAATTCTTTCTAGTAGAATTAGTCTTTATTCAATAAAGAGGTGAGTGGGGATGCAATTCTACCATAATTTTTGATAAACTTGTGATAGTAACTAGTTAACCTAAAAAATTATGAAAGGTTCTTCAAGGACATGGGAACTTTCCACTCCATCATCACATGGATTTTTTTAATATGAATTTTCACTCCATGTGAACTAATATTACCCAAATAATCCACCTCTTAGACACCAAAAGCACAATTGGAAGGTTTGGCATAAAGATGACGTTGTTCCAAAACTGAAAGTACCTATGTCACATGCTTCAAATGGTCTTCCCAAGTTTTAACGTAGATGAGGATATCATCAAAAAACCTAATAAATAATTTCTAAAAAATGTCCTAAAAATAATATTCATCAAGCTATGAAATATAGATGGTACACTTGTGAGGCTAAAAGGTATGACCATAAATTCTTAATAGATTTCTTGAGTTCTAAAAGTTGTTTTGGGTATGTCCTCATCAGAATTATGAAAATGATGATACCTAGAGCTATGGTCTAACTTGGTAAAATAAACATCACCATGCAATTCATCTAGAAAATCATCAATTTTTATAATATGAAACATATCTTTGATGGTTTATTTGTTGAATTATATATAGTCTAGGCACATCCTCCAACTTTCATCCTCTTTCTACACCATGACCATAATGTTAGACTATTCGCTTTGACTATGTTGGATGATTCCTACCTCCAACATCTCCTATACCATATTTTCAATTTCACTCTTCTAGGCAAAGTGATACCTCTAGGGTTTGTCTATTGTTAGGTGATGTTTTTATTAAAATGAGTTTTATGACATGATCATGTGCATGACATGGAAGAAGTCCTTTTGGAATGTCACTAAAAATAATATAATGGCCAACCATTACCCTTTGTAAATTAGGATGTGTAGGCTCCTTTGTTGGTTAAACCTCTATGGAGAATAAGTGTACCATAGATACTTCTACAGATTTTTTGAGAATCTTCATCATTTGATGGGAACTAACAAGTTGTGAATATTAAGCTAGAGATCAATGCAGTTCAAAGGTAATGACCTCCTAATAGAACCTCAAGAATAGTTCCAAAAAATTCATCTCCATAGTTCTCAAAGTGGGGGGACACTACACTCCTAAAACAATGTCACCTCCTCCCATGGGAATTGAAAACATAGGGGAATCTATAAATTAGTCTCCCATAACAAGTTAATGATTATAATATGTTTTTTTAGAAAAGTTGACTTTACAAGCATCTGCAATCATGACCTAATATTCTAGATCTCGGTAAATGAATTAGTTTAAATGAGTATAAAACTTATTATTAATGAAGTTATGTGTACTACCACAATCAATTAACATAGGCACATTCTATTTCTTCATGAAACCCACCACCTTAATAGGTTGAAGATTACTAATGCTTGAATGTGCATGATAGGAAATAGTATGTTGACAATCTTAAGATTTATCCTCAGGTTCTACTTAACATGCCCCTAAAGAATCATCATATTCTTCTTCATCATTAGAACCTTTAATGTAAAATAAATTATTTTAATCACATCGATTTCCTTTACTCTATTTACTATCACATCAAAAACATAAACCTTGTGTATGATTTTATTCAATTTATTAGGTGTTAATCTAATTGGTTATGGAAATGAAAGTATTGGGATGGTGTATTTGTGTACATTAATGAAATGTATTCATTTGATTAACTCTTTTTCCTTAGTTAGATGTGATTTCGATATAATTTTAGATACAATATTTGGGACGAAACATGCAAATATCCAATTAATTCTATCTTTAAGGCCACCCAATAATAGGTCAGTCATATTTTCCTGATTGATGTTTGCCACACATAAAGAGAGATTCTAAAATTGATGAATGTAATCATTTACCATCCCATTTTCGTGAAACTTGGCTAGTTGGCTGAAGTAGTTTGTTTAGACATTATTGTGATAGTGGATTTATATATCTTCAAAAAAAAAAAAGGAAACCAAGAGATTTTTTTTTGAGCACATAACTAGCAATGCCAAATGCACTACCCAGGTTGTAAATATAGAGAGGCCATAACCACATTTTGTTAAGAAGGATTCTGATGTAAATTAGATAAATTTTATATTTGAGTAATCCAAGTTAGTATATCATTACCATCAAAATTGTGTAGGTCCACTTTTGGCAATAACCTTATACTATGGTTGACATTGCTATTGCTTAGACTAGAAGAAATAAATTTAAGTGGAGTAGGGTTATTTTATAATTACTAAGGTGAAAATTTAGAAAATTAGCCAGTGATTTGTCATAATTTATCCCATAAGCTATTCAAGTCCCCTCTCAGCCTTACGAGGTCCCTTCTAACCACATCAAGATCATATTTCTATAACATACCTTGCAAATTTTACTTAATTTGTTGAATTATCTCTGAAATACTTGGATCAAAAGTTTTTGATTCCACCTCATATTTGTGAAATGTTTTAAGCATTTCATTCCCCTTCATATGACCATGAGTGTTAGTCCATACCATGCATAAAACCTAGGAGGGTTTTGAGCCCAAAAAAATATATCAACAAGTGATACTGTTAGAATCACCTCAGTAAGACAAATGTAGTGATTGATAATGTGTGCAAGGGTGAAAATGTATGGTCCAAAAAAGTGTATTTATAGAATATACTATTGTGATCATATCATAGAGAGGATTCCTATGATTTGTAATTTTCACAAGGTAATAACCAATATAATTTCAACAAGATAATGTGAATGTGTGTAATCCATAAGTTGGCTAGACATATCCATAGATACATTATAGGTTAAGGGCATAACACTAGGACTATAAAAAAAGGCTCATTTTTAGGATTTGGTGACCGTATCTATTTTTAATCTTTGAACTCCACTGAGACCATCTACCTAATTGGAATTATTTATTTACTAATATATTACAATTGAGTGTTCAATAATGACTATCAACATAAGTCTAGGGAAAAATAACATGTGGTGGATACTACACCCCAAAGGAGTACCTTAGAATATAGTAGGGTCACTCTTGCACTTCCTTATATTCCCATCTAGATAAGTGTCTCCATGATCCCAATAATTTTCATGACACATTACACCCATTAAGAAACTACTCAGTAAGAGGAGCAAGGAGAATTAATTATCCCTACTTGGGTTAAAGAGTCATAGGAGATGAAGAAAGATAGGATGGGATTTATCCTTATTAAATTTCCCAAGACAAGCACACATTTTGATAGGAAGAGTGGTATAATTAAATGGGTGGGGAAGAGAAAAAGAGTAGACAATAACATATGGGAATAAGTGATGTTGGAAAAAAGATAAAATCTATTCCCCTTAGTGAAGAATCAAAATAACAATTTGATTAAACCCACTAAGTATACAAAGGAATTTTATTATTATTTAGATATAATAGAGTGGGAAATGAAAGGGATGTACAAAATTCAAGACCTAGCTAAACACATACTTATGCATCAATAGATTATTCAGGATTCTAGAGATATTGTGGAGAACATACTAAGTACAACTACTAGGTTATATGATATTGTTAAAACAATCAGGAATTTGAGGTGTGAATCCCAACTTGAATGGTAAAGGTAATGTTTTAAGAACCTACTAAAAGAACTTGAGAAGAGTCTCAATTTCATGGTTTAATGTGAAAGGAACATCAAATATAGCCATTTGAATTCAATGATTTTCTAGGAGGCATATTGGGTTTTAAAATATTTAGTTTTAAAGAGAGATGGTACCTTTCATTGACATACTAAGATGAATGTTTTGTTAACACAACATGTAGGCCAAGAAAAGGAAGTGATTGAGATTTTGAAGTACATAAGGGTCAGATGGCTGATAACCTCCATATGATAGGTGATAAATATGCCTAATGTTTAAGCCATTATCAAAGAAGTGAGAGATAGTTTTAAAGTATAAGTTGAGTGCATTGTATATAAAACTAGTGAATAAATATTACAACTAATCAATATTGAAAAGGATAAAGTGACTAAGGTAAATGAATTCAACACTAGAGTTAGATCCTCTGAAACTAAGCATAAAATGTTTGTGGATAAATTTGGTAAATTATTTAAGCCTTCTATGTTCAATTTTTAAATTGTTAATAAATAATTAGAGTGTTCTTATGAATTATTAAAAAATATGAAGGCTACTAAAGAGGATACTAGGGTAGGGTCTACATTAAGCTAGCACCAAAATTGATAAATCATTCTCAAGGACCATTTCACATTGCAGTTTATGCTCATTCTCAACCTACCAATATTTCATCAATAGTAATAACTATAGGATCTTCATGCATAGTACCTATTATTACTTTAGTTTTCACATCAATCATATAGTATATTGTTATGAAGACTCAGATCTTCATTGTATTTTGAACATTTATATATGTTTATATTATAATTATGTGATTTGGGCTATTTATTTTATTTAGATGTTATGCATGCATATTGTGCCCATGTTTTAAAATTGGATATGTGTATTGAACTAAATTTTGAGGATGACACAACCCTTCTCCAAGCTTACATATACTTTTATCCTCCCAATTCTAAAGGGAGGATAATTTTGGCTCGTGAGATCAATTAGAAATCCTACAAGATATTATTTAAATTTATCTTAATTTTAAAATCTTTTTCTTCTCCAAATTTTTGATCCATTAAATAAATTTTGTGATTATGATATTTAGTCTTTAGATTGTGTAAAAGTGTTATTATTATTATTATTATTATTATTATTATTATTATTATTATTATTATTATTATTATTATTATTATTATTATTATTATTATTATTGAATGGATCGTGTTTAATAATCATAATACCTATTTGTATATGTGCAAGTGTAATCTTATAAATTCAACAAACTTTAATTATGTTCACTAAAGTTTAATATATTGTTTTCCTTGAACTTTTAAATTGTGTTTGAATATTTGTGTTCTAATAGTAGCCTATAGCAAGCATTATTTTTCTAACTACATATCCAACCCCTAGTTCAAGATCTAGTTTAGAAGGGTTCCATCTTATTTTGACTTAGAACCCTTATTTATTACCCTACCCTTATCTATTTTTGAATTTTACTTTTAGCTATCCCACTTTACATTAGATTCAATATTCATCCATCTATCTTAAGTAGGTCTATAATCATGTCATATCTGAACTATCAAAGGTAAATAAATACTCCTTTCACTGCTATTCCACTACCAGATTGTTTACAAAAACCAATATCCTACATCTTATGATTTAGAGTGAATTTTTATTTTGATTTAAAAATGTTAGAGGCTACCTCATAAATTTATTTATGTACATAAAATTCATATCAACGAGTTTAAGTTTCAAATAACCAGGCCATGAAAAAAAGATATATATAGAATGTCCCTTTTAATAGGATTGAAATACACATCTTATCCCTAAGTTTGGATTAATATTCTTGTCAATAAATTAATGGAATATTGAATTGATTTTTTGGGTACCCTATGGTATTTATCATGAAGAGTGCTCATGTGTATAAATGTTTGTGTTCTAAATAAATTTTATTTTTGATATGTACCATTGATAATGCATGGAGGCAAATTACCTTGAAAACACATGGGATTCAAACATATGGAAAAGATAAAAAAAATTTAGTGATAAAATCACATAAATTAATGGTTTTATTATTACAGGTGCTTGTATTAAATATTTATTTGCCATTTCCTAGAAATTCATGCACAAAAACATAAATTTCTATAATTCTTTTTTCAAGTTCTTAGAAAATATAATCATGAATTTTCTTTATCTTTTTTATTTTGAATCTATGAAAGACATAAAACCCTTAATATATTTATAAATTTTCATCATGATTAGTGTAATTAATTATTACATTAAGGTATGTATAATAAACTTTAATTTGGAATGATTGGCAAAACTCTATGAGGAATACGAGTTATATTATCAAACCTTAGGTTGAAATATAAGAAAAATATTGAACCCTAAGTGAAATGGTAATAATTTAAGAATCAAATAAAAAATTAGGGTTTCATAAATAAATATATTTTTAAATAATTTAAATATAAAAATCATAGTTAAAATGATAAAATATATTGAAAAATAATAATTTAAAAGAATACAACATTAAAATTTTGAAAAGTGAAGATTCACTATTTATATTCACCTTAATTTTGATTTTCAATCAAAATATGAACAAAAAAATTAAAATTCATAATTCAAAACTACCTAAATTGAATAAATATAAAAAATAAGACCAATTTTCATAAGGATAAGTTAAATCAATGAAATTAAATGATAAAGAGGTTACTTAAATAAATGCATGCACTTGAACTATTATGTAATTTTGATATCATAATCTATCTATGTTAAACATGTTTAGCATGCTTCCTTATTTATGGACTTGCACAATGTTTTCAATTAAGTCCTTAAATGAACAAGCATCTATTGTACATGTCTGACCACATCAAGCATTGGGTGACATGTCAATGTGTTTCTAATCATTCTTGCATATTATTTGGGCTATTCCAATAACATTTCAGATTATTATTTTTATGTTTTCTATGTTTTTCACTCATTAAATTCCAATTAGCTAGATGTTTATATGGTGAGGTGAAGCCCCTACATTTGTCTCCCCTAGATTTGTATCACAAGAGACAGAGAAAAATAATATTCTATTTTGACCATTCAAAGGTTGACACTATGATACAGATAAATTATGAATTTAAAAAAATTATATGCTAACTACTCTTTAATCTCTATGTCTTCCTCTGTAAGTTGTGTTATTGGGGTTACATGGCATGATAGAATTCACACAAACTTAAAACTATTTCCATTTTTGATACGGTCTTGATTTTCTTTTCCTATCTCTCATGCAATTGTTTAGCCATTGATTCCACACCAACATGCATAATCTCTCACTAACTAAGCACAATCATTCTGTTCTAGATTAGTTCTATGGAAAAGTAAAATATGTAAAAAATAGTAAGTTAGAAAAGATTTACATGGCATATAATACATTAATATGAGTCTTATTCTTGAAGATTATGATAAAAATAGTCCTTCCAAATTGCAACATAAAAGGTACACAATAATTGATATTTAAGAAAGTTAATGCATTTGCCTACTTTTCAAGAAAGAATACAAATTGACCATATTTTAAACACTACAAAAAATCCATATATAAATACAAGCAAGCAAAACAATATGGAAGCCATGACTTCAAATAAAAATCATCCTTAAGGAGCTTGGAAATGAAAATGAATATATTCATTCCATATTCTCATCTAGCTATGGATATCTATTATAGTTTTATGATGGAAATGTACCCACTATATTAACCTTAAGTTTTTTTTAATAAAACTTCCTGATTAATAGAGACAATATTACATCGTAATTCCTCAAAAGAAAAATTTTCTAGACTATCTATGGATATCTATAGTTAAAAAAATTAGATTTGGATATTTTTAACTAAGCTTGGATTCATATTGTTGTGGGGCAATAGGATATTGCTTAGGTTACATAATCACATTGATATAAGTTAGATGTAAGTATATAATTACTTTATGATGATGTTGATTTATTATTTTATTTATATTTTATGATGAATGTATATCATTACTGTTATTGTTTAATTATTTATTTTGTTGTGAAGTTGACGTAAGACAATTCATCCCTCAGAGTGAGATGGAGGGAGCGAATCATAAGAGAGGGTGACATAGTTTGAGATGTCAGAGGATGATAGAGAAACTAACTAGTACCCTGCACACACCACAATACTTAGCACAAGGTAGAGTGTATTAAAAATGGTCTGCACATGGTGTTTATTTCTGCTTTCCTTAAAAATTTGGTTTTTATGGTTTGCCAGTTAAAGTTGGATTATGTAATGAATTCTTTTTTTGTAATTAGTATGTTTTGTCATTATTGCTCATGGAAACCTTACTAGCATGATTAAATTTAAAAATTTGGATTAATGGTTGTAAAAAATTTCATAAACATTTGTGACAATAAGTGATATTAATTAAATTATTGAATTATAGACTTTCTCTATTTTATTATTGAAATAAATGAAAAAATAAGAATTATCAAAAAATTTGGAAAAGGATAATAAAACATAAAATCATGGAAATAATTAAATTAAGAAAAAGAAAAACTCATAAAGGGAATAAAGAAAATAAAAACAAAAAAATAATAAATATATTAATAAAATAATGTGAAAGCATGGAAAAAACAATGTTTTATTCATAAGAGTGAATAAAGAGAGGCCATCTTTTAAAAGAAATGAGTAGTGCCATATTTAGGGTGGAGGAGAAAGGTCATGAGGTCACCAAAAAGCTAGAGAACTGATTTCAATCTTCATAGACTATAGAATGGGCGGTCTAAGTAAATTCGGATAGCATAGCATGTAAAGTTATGCATCTGAATTTAGGTATTTACTTGAGCAATGATCTAATTATATATATGAAATGAAATAATATGGTAAACAATGGTGCATAGGTTATGTAAAGGAATAAAGGTAGTATAAAGCAATACTAGAACATTTAATCACTAGAAAAATTAAGCTGACATTTAAATAAGCAATGTATCTTAATCAAGATGATTTAACTATACAACAATTTGATAGGTGGAGGAAATATTTGGATTAACTAGTAATATATAAGATAATTTATCATCATTGAGTGATGTAACAACTAAATATTTGAATGGAACGCTCTCATAACCCACCTTTGAGTAATTACTCAGTCCTACCATGCAACTCCAATATTTTTTGTTTTCAAAGTATTTCCATGGCTTTAACATGGCACATACCATATCTCATGTTCTAAATTTCTTCTATCTTAACCTGGTTAGACAAACTTATGTTTTAAATTTACTCTATAGGATGACTTAGTCAAGTGAACCCATGCTATATTTATAGCATTTAGGTAGAGGATTTACCAAAGGACGCATAGTAGTAACTATCAATAGAATTATGGTATCTAAAAATATTATATATCACATAGTATAAATATGTACAAATGCACATGTTGAATTATTATAGATTAATATATATTAATAATTCTTAGCTGCTATTATATTTCATGAGTTTAATCCTTAAATATTATGAAAATAGTATCATGCAGTATAATTTTGAACATGACTATAACGTTTATGTTTTTAAATGCATAAATTCATGTGCATTAATCTATTTATTATATATAATATTTATTACATATTAGTGCATGGTCTTTGTATTGGTGCAGTAACTATTTATGTAACATATTATATGGACATAGTAATAAATATCACACATTTATGTGGTATAAAAAGTGTTGGACTTTTAAATATTCCGAGTGAATGTTGAAGGTAAGCATACTAAAGTACTACAGCCTGGAGGTTTGCAAGGAAAATCTTTAAATTGGAGCCTAAATGTTTGAATCTTGAGTTTAAAATAGCTAAACTCTGTATAGCTGTTTGATATAACCACCATATACTTGCTATCAAAATGGTTATTTACAGACACTCTTAAATTACTATGAAGTGCCTTATACTACTGTTCTGTTAATCCCATCTTAGTTGGTTGTGTATGATAATCGGATAAATTACCTAGTCTTGTAATTTATGGGATAACCACTAAGTGAAAATAGTGATTTATATAATACAGTCTATGTATTTATAAAACAACGACTCAACAATAAGTAAATCAATATAAAATAGGAATATAAATTATTAGAAACATATGTTTATGAATTGGTGTATGAATTTGAGTGATCAGACTGGTAGCATATATGTGTTACAATAGAAATTATATGGGGTATTTCTGAATTAAACCATTTTTTATTGATGGTTGAGGATTATGCGATTCTATATATTTTGGAAGCCAATGATTTTATTTATTATTACACATCATTCTATACTAAATGATTGTATGAGCTAGCATTTCCTTGGTTATGCTGGAATAAAGAATAACCTGTAATATGCAATAAGAGTCATTCGGTGTTATAAAATGCTTGGTTGTATACTAAATGATTGTTAATATCGTTGTATACTATATATACATTAGTATATCACTATTTATGTTATGTATGTGATATGCTAAATGATTGTTTGGGTTTAAATCATTAGGTGAGTGATTAGGTTTTCCTATATATATTATTTGGGTTTAGACCTTATATGGACAATATATGGTTATTTATTTATTTATAAATCATCGTTGTATATGCTACAATTTCTAGTAGCATACAATGTAACATATGATTTCATATGTTAAATCATTACACGTGCATTAGCTATTTGAGGGGTCAAATACATATTTAATTGTATTTAGTAAAGCCTCGTGATAATCGAAAATAGCAATTATGTCAAATATGAATAAAGACAAGTAATTTTGATTTTTTAACTCATGATGTACTAATATTATTAAGATTTATGAACCATGGTATTTGATCCCTAGACACTATAAAAATGGTGGAGTTAAAGTTACTACCAATAATGAGTGAAATATAGACATGGAAATGAATAAACTTCCCGTCAATATTTCAAAGATATTGTGTTCATGATAAACTAGAAGTCAGTTGTTTTGAGAATATTAGGTTACGATTTTATAATTTTGGAAATTTTATTATTACATAAATATCGACACATTTTACAATGTCAATAAGGATCTATATTGACTAGGTATATCACTGAAAACTATTCATGATAATGATAATTTTAGATGATTGTTGATGAATGTAGTAATTCTATATTGATGAATGATTGTAAGTGTTATATAGTTGAAATATGGTTATTATGTACATGAGTATATATATATAAATAGTATAACTTCTAATAATTTATGTATGAAATACAATACATAACATCAATAGGTGAGTTGGATCATACGCCTACACTTATAGCTAATTGGGTGGTTATATTGAGTCATAGGGTGTATGAGGGACTGAGACTATAACCATATGAAAACAATCTTCTTGAAATATGATTAAGTTACTCAAATGAAATATTATAGAATAGTTTAACTATGATTTATTTGGCTCTTTGGGAATATCATGACTAGGATATTGAATAAATTTGCATACAACGGTGAATACTTGTGTGTAGAACATATTGTGAATACATTTTGTATAGGTGTTCAACCGTATATAACATATAATGGTGCACTGTCATATTCATCAATGATTTCAATATCTTTTGAATGTTAGTATATAGTTTAAACTTAGGATATATATGGGTGGTATAATCTTCTATTTGCTTGATTATTATTGTGTATGTGGGTCATTTAATTCTTGAAAATGTAAGTTTGGTTATATGAATTTATGTAGTCATGAACTATGATAGTATGGGATAACATATAGTACCACATTGTAAGTGTATGATTGTACTCGAATGGTACATACTATAATTCTTATGTTTAGACTCACATATATGTTGACTAATAAAATGTATGTGTTGGTTATTATGAAAATAATGATTTGTGATAGTTAGTAGGACTCTATGTATATGTGCATACAACCTTGAGAGTTTAACAAATGCTATGATAGTATATTACTATGTTCTGTGGGAACTGTGACTTGTTCTTTACATCTAATTACTTAAATATAATCTTATATTTCCATGAATTTAATAATACTTTCTATAATTGATTTTAGAAAAGTAGTAATTATGTCTTAGAATACTAGACTATGGTAATATGAGATATCATAGGGTGTAGTATGTTTGAAAACTAATTGTGGTAGTTAAAATCTACAGTTAAATATTTACTTACCCAAGTGGTATAAAATGTAGACATTATTTATACTATGGAATAGAAAATAGTAGAATATTCATTCATATGTTTGATGGAATAAATGTATGCTTTGATTACTCTTATGTTTATCATGTTATATTATATGTTTTCTAGGAGGATGTAAATTGAATGAATATTATGATTGAATTGTATTTGATCAATCTACATTATTGATACAGAGTAAGGAGTAATATGGATTTTACTGGATTAATAACATCACAATGATAGATGAAGACAATATGATCAAGTGGTGTGTATGAAATTGATTGATTTATATATCATTATTATTTATTATTCATAAAATTTTAGGTCAAAGTATGTTTAGTGAGACATTATCATTTCATGAATATGATTTATATGCTTGCACGATATCTTGTAATATAATAGTTTTCTATAATAAACTACATGTTTTATATAGAACTGATACATCACATAGGAAGTTGCTAGTCTCTTTAGATTCTTACACCATCACTATCTACTCATCCATGAAGGGGGATCATTGACATATGGTCGGTGTAGAAAAGTACTTAGATTATGATCTCCCTATTAACGTAATTGACTAATATTATATTATTTAGCATAATTGTTATGCTAAGCTATTTAGTTATATTTCAAGAAGTTATATACATTGGCAGGTAGTTATATTCAGTTATTAAGAACCGATTCATTTTGAAATTGTATATAAACATAGTTTGTGTTATCAATTGAAAACATCAAAGTTTCATTGCTCATTTCAATTTGGTATCAGAGAAACCATATCAAGTGTCTAATGTAGCATAGAAGCCTGGAGAGTGTATCTCATGCATGAGCCAGCTAAACACCTAGTTGAAGCCTACTTAGAGAAAGAAGTAATAGAAGTGATAGTGATGAAATAAAAGAATCTTGATCACATAGTGTGAAGGTACAAACATAGAATAAAAGCTTTCATAGCAGTGCGTGATGAACCTATAAAAAAGTGTCTCGAAGTGTTCAAACCTGTAAAAAAGTTAAAACCTACAGTCTGAATGGGGAACAAATAGATCCTAATTTATAGACAAAGTAAGAATGAAAGTATGTAATAGTATATTGAAAGGTTCCTTTAAACTAGAATCTAACTATGTTAAGAAGGCCAAAGTAAAAGTTACCAGCCTATAGTGAAGGTCTATGTCAATAAGTTACATCTTTGTAATATTTTTTTTTTAAAACTTTCAAGCAATAGTTCTTGTTTTTCTTGTAATTACTTTGCAAAAGTAAAGTAATAAAACAAACAAATATATCTTCACCCAAGTTGTTACTATCACATGGTCAACTCTTGAAAGGGCCAAAAAAAATTTCTTAAAAGATAAAGATGCAGATGATTCTTTAATTTGAATAAGTATGAGCATCATCACCGGAGTATTTACCCATCCTACTAGACTAGATGAGAAATGGAAGTTTGATATGTCAGATGTGAAAGTGCTCATGCCGATAACTCTTAGTATTATTGATGAAGTTCAACCGCATGTTCATGATGCACTTACATTGAAAGAGGCATGAGACATTATATCCATAATTTATGAGGTGAAGAAGTAGACTAGAATCCTACATTTGAAATCACTTCTTCATACACTCAGTATGAAATCAAAAAAAATGTTTAAGATTTTTTATGTTGGGTTGCATAATTGCGAGTAGAACATGTTACACTTGGAGAAGAGATCGAGGACAAGATTTTAGTTTCAATCACGTTGAGATCTCTCCCATCTTAGTTTTGCACATTCATTATGACACTCAACATTACCAAGAAAGTAGTGTCTTTTAAATAACTGGTCAATTTACTCTAATAAGAGGAAGTAATTTAGTTTGTGTATGAAGAATTTGAGGACAAAGCCATGATTTCTAAGTAATGGGGTCCAAAATTCAAGAAGGGATCACAACAACATCAACAATAACAAAAGATTGAAAAGCCAAAGTGGTGGTGTTACATTTTCAAAAACCACATGCATGAAACTGATCATTGCTAATATAATACCTTGTCTCAAGGCCAACCCAGTCAAGAGGGCTCTTCTAGTAAAGAAGATTCAAATAAATCTAAAAGATGTCCTCGAGAATGGAAATAGAAAGGGCATGTAGCAGCACAAAATCTAGAAGAGAATGCTTTTGATGATGAAGTAGTAGAGGAAATAACATATGGAGCCTATGATGAGCATGTACTAGTCTCCCAAACCTCAATAGTAGCAAGTAAAGTTTGGTTAATAGACTCTAGTGCTAGCAAACACATGACTGGATGTAAGGAACCCTTTGATTAACTAACAACTCATCAAAATAGAGATCAAGGTTAAATTTTTGATGATAAAGAGTATGTTGTAGAACAAATTGGATGTGTCACCATTCCTCTCAACACAAGAAATTGTGTTCTCACAAACGCACATAATGTCTTTGGTTTGACAACAAATATCTTATTTATCAATCAACTTTTGAATCACAAGATAAAATTAGAGTTTCTAGTCCAGGAAGGCATCAAATCATGCCTCATTTCTTGAGAATCTCAGGTTCTTACTAAAGCCTTCTTGAAGGATCAATTATTTGACTTAGATATAGTTTCAACCAATGAAGTTACACTTGCTGCCTCTGCAACATAATCCACTACATTTTGGCACTACTGCTATAGGCATCTCTCTATTGGTTCCCTCTTCCAACTTTGTTATAAGGAAATGTTATGTGGAATTCCTCATCTTTCCCATTCTTTGCCTATATGTCTTAGTTTTCTTTTGGGAAAACAACATCAGGATCCATTCAAGCCAAGTTCCTCTCATATAAAGGAATGACTTGTTATGGTGCATACTAATTTGTGTAGATCCCTACCATCATCCCTTTGAGGATTTAGGTACTTTTAGTTATTTATTGATGACTTTTATCACAAGACTTGGGTGTTATTTCTCAAAAAGGAGAGTGAAGCCCTTGGACATTTTGAGGCCTTCCATCAATGCATTGTTACAAAATACAGGAAGTGACTTCAAATCCTCTACTCGGATTGAGGGGGAATTCACATTAAAATAACTATTGACATTCCTAAAAGAACATAATATCAAGAAACACTTATATGCTCTCTATACGCCTCAATAGAATGGAATAGTAGAATGACGTAATTGCTCAGTCATGGAGATGGCTCGTTGCATGCTATCCACTACAATGTTGATGACATAATTCTAGGTAAAAGTAGTACATATGGTTTTCTATCTTCTCAATATATCACCAACAAAGATCATGCTAGACATGACACTGGAAGAGGTATGGATTGGTCATAAATCATCGATTTCCCATGTTAGAGTATTCGGTTGTGCTTCTTATATGCATTTTCCATATAAAAAGAAGAAGAAAATTAAACCAAAGACCCACTAATATATTTTATTAAGGTATAGCACTACCTCCAAAGTGTATTATCTTATGGATCTTGAGACGAAGAAGATTTATGAAATTCATGATGTGGTCTATGATGAATCATAATTTGAATCATTGTCACAAAAGGATCCAGACCAAAACACCTCTCACAAATTTTTTCTATAGTTAGATGATGAGAATGAATAAGGTAAGCTACAAGAAGCAGAATAACTCATTGATCTTGGTAATTGTCAAGGTAGTTTATCAAATTAGTAGCTACATCAACATCCTAAATGGATAGATTTCACAATCAAGAACTCACACCTGAGCTCTCCTCTAGACACTTCATCACGAGTCTGAACAAGAAGATAGGGGAGATATGAAGTCAATATTGCACTCATGAGTTTAGTGGTTAATAGCACTGAGCCAAATATAGTTAGAGAGGCCTTAAGTAAACCTTAGTGGAAGAAAGATATGGATGCTAAATATGATTCCCTCATCAAAAATGGGACATGAGAACTTGTTGATCTACCTCTAGGGAAGAAATCCATTGACTACAAATGGATTTTCAAAATAAATAACAATGTAGATGGATCCATTGACAAATATAAAGCATGACTTTCTGCAAAGGGTTATGCTCAACAAGAGGGCATTGATTATGAGACAATTGCATGCACTGCAAAGATCAAGACCATAAGAATTATTTGTGTACTGGTAGCACAATATGGATGGAAACTTCAGTAGATGGATGTCAAGAGTGCTTTCTTGAATGATGATCTGAAAGAAGTATACATGACCAAACTAGAAGGTTTCATCGATGATAAACATCCACAAAAGGTATGTCATCTATTTAAGTCTCTTTTTGGACTTAAGAAAGCACCTTGGGCATGGTACATAAAAATATATGATCACCTATTGTAGCATGGTTTCATTCATAGCCCCTCTAATTCCAATTTGTATATTAAGAAGGTTGGTATAGATATAGTCGTTCTTATCTTGTATGTAGATGATCTTTTGATCACTCATAATTTAGATGATCTTGTTGATGCAGTAAAGAATGACCTAAAACATCCTTTGATATGACTAATTTGGGGCTACTACATTACTGTCTTGGCTTGGATATATGATAGAAATAGAAGCACATCTTTATCTCTTGGATGAAATATTCAAAGACACTCCTGTAAAAGTACAAAATTTTAGGTTGTGAACCTCTTTCAACACCAATGGATAAATTTTTACAACTCTCTCGATTCTAGGACTCCCCTCAAGTGGATGTAAATATCTATAGAGAGCACGTTGGGAGTCTCATCTACTTGACCTACACTAGAACAGATATATGTTTTGATATGAGCTAACTTTCTATATTTATGCAAGAGATGAAGAAATATTTATGCACTCTCCACCAGGAGTGAGTAGGGTATATGATGTGCAAAACATCTTCTTTGTCCAAAAAAGTTAAGATAACTTTTAGATTGTGTTCTAATCGAGCAAGCAAAGAGGCATTAGATCGATTATTTTCCTTATAAGGTTATAAGGATGTTGTGATCCTTGACCTTTGTATTTTATGTTAATTTTAACATTGTTTTCTCTTAACTGTGAATATAATTTTGTAGGCTAAGCTACAAAATATGATACTAGCTATGTTTGGCTAGTCAAAACTTAATAAAATTATAGAATCATTTTAGGATTTTTCTTGTATGTATGTTGGAATTATTTACCATATACCATTTTTTTCTATGATCTGTCAGCATAGAATTATGATTCATTAAACATTATGCACTTTTTAGAGATCATTAGGTCATGGGGACCTAATGGAAGAGTGATGAATTAGAAACATGAGTACTAAGAGATAAGAGTGGATCCTACTTAGTCTCACATTGACTCAGTAGTTACTAAGTTTGGATGTAACAGATGAACTTGTCTAATCTAGGATTTGATAGGTGGACTTGACAAATTTAGTCATATGGACATATACATGTATATGGTGGAACATTTATTTCTAAAATTTTGTATACATTATAAATGTAATATTTTTAGTTCCTATTCATATTCATACTTTGTTAGAAGATATATGGAGTAGATATAATATTGACATGTTATACTTACGAGGGGCTACATAGTGTAGCAAAAGTATTAACTTATGTACATCATTCTTGCTAGGTTTCCTAGTTACTTTTATCTAGAGTGAGAAAAATACTTTGTATGATAAAGAGATATGCCAAGGGGATGGAATATTTTGTGGAAATCTCTTTGTTCATTTATTTTGTCTTGTATAATGATCTTATGTGCTCTTGGGAAGTCAATGAAACTTTTACTAAGATATGTGGGACCATTTAAGATATCAAAAATAGTTAGTATTATAGTATATAATCTTGTCTTGATAGTTTTGGACCCTCAAGTGATACCAATCAAAGTAAGTAATACTCACAACCAAGTTTAAATTATAAGGAGATATAATAAAATAGGGCTTTGTGGGTCCAATACTCAATAATAATATTGCCACTTGAAAGAACTACAACTAGCTCTATAGGAAAATTTTCATTTATTTACTTAAATTTGATATTGTATACCATGCTATTTCTCTTATAAATAGCGCTTTTAATTTACAACTTCTGTTTGAATAAGACTCATAAGGGATGATGTCCAGATTTAGGGGGAAGGATGTTACATCCTGATTCTTCACCAAGCAAATTTTCCGAATTATCTATGGATATCTATAATTAACAAATTTAGATTTAGATATTTTAAACTAATCTTGGACATATATTATTATGGGGAAGTAGGATAATTATTAGGTTACATGATCATGTTGTTATGAGTTAGTTGTAAGTATATGATTACTTTATGATCATGTTGATTTATCTTTTTAGCTATATTTTATGATGAACATATATCGTGGCTATTATGGTCTAACTACTTATTTTCTTGTGAGATTGACGCAATACAATCCACCCTTCTGAGTGAGATAAAGGAAGAGAATCATCAGAGAGGTAGATATAATAGAGATGTCAGAGGAGGATAGAGAAATCACTTAGTTCATTGCACACACCAAAGTAGTTAGCACAGGGTAGAGTTTATTAAAAAAAAATTGCACATGGTTTTTATTTCTACTTGATTTGAAAAGTTTACTTATATGGTTTTCTAGTTAAGGTTAGATAGCAGAATTAATTATTTTTGCATAATTACTATGGTTTATCTTTAATTCTCATGGAATCGTACTAACATGATTAAATTTAGAAATACACATTAATGGGTGTGAAAATTGTCATAAAGATTTGTGACAATAAAGGATATTAATTAAATTATTGAATTATAGACTTTCTTTATTTTATTGTTAAAATAAATGAAAAAATTGTAAATATAAAAAAATGGAAAAAGATAATAAAACATAAAAGAAAGGAAATTATTAAATTAATAATTAAAAAAAACTCACAAATGGAATAAAGAAAAAAATAAAAAAATAAAGATATTAATAAAATAATGTCAAATCAAAGAAAAAACAATGCTTTATTTATAAGAGTGAATAAAGAGAGGCCATATTTTAAAAGAAAAGAGCAACGCCATATTTAGGGGGGAAGACAAAGGTCTTGATGTCAAGAAGCAGTTAGATAACTGATGTCAATCCTCAGAGACTATGGAATGGGCGATCTGAGTCAATTCGAACAACATGGCATGTAAAGGTATGCATCTGAATTTATGTATTTACTTGAGCAGTGATTTAATTATAAATATGCAATGAAATAATATGGTGAACAATGACATGTAGGTCATGTAAAAGAATAAAGGTAGTATAGAGCCATACTAAACATTTAAACATCCATAAAATTAAGCCAATATTCAAATAAGTGATGTAGGTTAATCAAGATGATTTAACTATACAACAATTTAATAAGTGGAGAAATGATTTGGATTAGCTGTTAATATATATTATAGGTGATCACCATTGACAGCTGTAACAACTAAATATTTGAATACAATGTTTTCATAACCCACCTTTGATTAATTACTCAGTCCTACCACGCCACTGTAAGATTTATTCTTTTAGAATTCTTTGCCTAGATTTAACATGGCACATACCTAATCTCATGTTCTAAACTTCCTTTATGTTGACCAGGTTAGACAAAATTATGTTATATATTTCCTCTATAAGATGACTTAGTCAAGTGAAGCATTGTTATATTTAACGCATTCATGTAGAGGATTTCTCCAAGGAGAAGGAATAATAAATATCAATGGACTCATGGTATCTAAACATATTGTGTATCATGCAGTATAAATATGTACAAACGCTCATGTTGAATCTTTATAGATTAATAATTCGTACTTTCTATTATATTTCACAGGTTTAATCCTTCTTATATATTATGAATATAATATCACACAGTATAATTTCCAACATGAGTACATCGTTTATATTTCTAAATACATAAATTCATGTGGAGTAATCTATTTATTATACATAATATTTATTACATTTTACTGCATGGTCTCTGTATTGGTGGTTTAACTATCTATGTAACATATTATATGGATGCAGTAATAAATATCATGTTTTCATGTGGTATCAAAGGTGATGGATTTTTGAACATTCAGAGTGAATGCTGAAGGTAAGAATAAGAAATTACTACAGGCTGTAGGTCTATAAGGAAGGTCTTTATATTGGAGCCTAAATATTTGAATCTTGAGGTTAAAATTAGTAAAATATGTTTATCCATTTGATATAGCCGCCATGTATTTTCCTATCCAAATGGTGATCTACAACGACTCTTAAATTACTGTGAACTGCCTTATACTATTGTTCTGTTAATCCTATCTTAGCTAATTGTGTATGATAATTGGATATATTACCTGGTCTTCTAATTTATGGGATATAGACTAAGTTAAAATAGCAACCTATATAATACAATCTATGTATTTAGTAAACAACAACTCACCAATTAGGAAATCAATAGAAAATAGGAATATAAATCATTACAAACATATGTGTACGAATTGGTGTATGAATTTGATTGATCGGTCTGTCAGCATATATGTGTTACAATGGAAATCATATGGGGTATTTTTTAATTAAACCATTTTCTATTGATGGCTAAGGATCATGCGATTTTATTTATTTTGGAAGCCAACGATTTTATTTATTAGTACACATCGTTGTATACTAAATGATTGTAATGGTTAGCATTTTCTTGGTTATGCTGGAAGAAAGATAAACCTGTGTTATTTTGTAAGAGTCATCTTGTGTTATAAAATGCTTGGTTGTATACTAAATGATTGTTAATATCATTGTATATTATATATACATTAGTATATCTCTATAAATGCTATGTATGTGATAGGCTAAATGATTGTTTGGGTTTAAATTTTTAGGTGAGTAGTTTTTCCTTTATGGATTTTTTGGGTTTAGATCTTATATGGACAATCTATGGT
Source organism: Torreya grandis (assembly GCA_037957365.1). Lineage (NCBI taxonomy): Eukaryota > Viridiplantae > Streptophyta > Pinopsida > Cupressales > Taxaceae > Torreya > Torreya grandis. The sequence goes on along the minus strand of JARHVA010003207.1, from coordinate 1,734,103 downwards.
CAATAATTTATCTATAAATCATCACTGTATATGCTGCAATTTCTTCTAGTGTATGATGTAACATACGATTTCATATCTCAAATTGTTATATGTGGATTTGTTAGTTGAGGGTTCGACTACATATTTAATATTATTTGGTAAATCCTAACAATTATCAAAAATAGTAATTATGTCAAATATCAATAAAGACAAGTACTTATGATTTTGTAACTCATGATGTATTACTGTTATTAAGATTTATGAACCATGGTATTTGATCCCTGGACACGATAAAAACAATGGAGATAATTTTACTACCAATAATGAGTGAAACTAGATGTGCAAATGAATAAACTACATGTCAACATTTCAAAGATATTGTATTCACGATAAACTAGAACTCAGATGTCTCAAGAAGTTTAGGTTAGAACTTTCTAATTTTGGTAATTTTATTATTACGAGAATATCAACATGTTTTGGGATGTCAATAAGGATGTATATTGACTAGGTATATGATTGGGAACTATTCATGATAACGAGAATGTTAGATGATTGTTTATGAATATAATAATTCTATATTGATGAATGCGTGTAACCGTTACGTAGTGTATATATATATATATATATATAACTTCTTATAAATTTAGGTATGCAATCCAAAACATAACATCAATGGGTGTGTTGGATCATACACCTACACATATAGTTAAATAGGTTTTTATATTGAGTCATAGGATGTTCGAGGGACTGAGACTATAACCATATGAAAATAATCTTTCTTAAACATGATTAAGTTATTCAAATGAAATATTATAGAATAGTTTAGTTATGAGTTATCTAGATCTTTGGAAATAACATGACTAAGATGTTGAACACATTTTCATACAATAGTGAATACATGTGTGTAGAACATATTGTGAATAGATTATTTACAGGTGTTTAACCATTTATAGCATATAATTGTGCATCGTGATAAGCACTTATGAGTTCAGTTTCTTTTGAATGCTATTATGTAGTTTAAACTTAGGGTATTGTCAAGTGGTATAATTTTGTATTTGCTTGATTGTTATTATGTACATAGGTTGTTTGATTTTTAGAAATGTAAGTTTGGTTATGTAAATTTATGTAGTCATAAACTATGATAGTATGAGATATCATAGAGTACCATTGTATAAGTATATGATTATACCCTGATGGTACATACTATAATTATTATGTCTAGACTCACATCTACGTTGACTAATCAAATATATGTTTGTTGGTATTATGAAAATAATGATTTTTGATAGTTAGTAGGACTTTATATATGAATGTTTACAACCTTGAGAGCTTAACGAATGCTATGATAATATATTATTATATTTTTTTTGGAATTATAAATTCCTTTGTTACATCTAGTTATTTCAATAAAAAAAATTGTTTTCATGTATTTAAGACTACTTTATATGATTGATAGTAGAGAACTAGTAGTTATATCTTAGAATTCTAACTATAGTAATATGGGGTATCATAATATGTATTATGTTTGGAAATTAGTTATGTTAGTTAAAATCTGTAGATAAATATGTATTTACATGGGTGTTATTAACTATAGACATTATTTTTAGTGTGGGTTAGAAAATAATATAAGATTCATTCATACGTTTGATAGAATATATGCATGTTTTGGCTACTCTTGTGTTTAACATGCTATATAATGTGTTTGATAGTAAAATGTAAATTAACTGAATCTTGTGGTTTAATTGTATTTGATAAATCTGTATTGTTGATACATAGTAAGAGGTGAGATGGACTTCACTGATTTACTAGTATCAAAATGATAGATGAAGGTAATCCGATCAAGTGGTATGTATGAAATTAATTGATCTATAGATCATTATTATTTATTATTCATAAAAAAATGAGCCGAAGAATGTTTAGTGAGACATTATCATTTCATGAGTATGATTTACATGTTTGTGTGATATCTTTTAATCAAACAATTTTCTATGATATAATGCATGTTTATTATAGAAATCATATAACACACGAGTACTCACTTGTCTCTCCAGATTATTGCACTATTACTATTTACTCATCTATGAAAGGAGGTTAGTTTTCTGATGGGATTACTATAGAGGATCATCTTTTTTTTTTTGATGTGGAAAAGCACTCAGATGATGCTCTCTCTCTCTCCAAAATAGTACTACTTATCAAGATGACACTTCAGATTTTCACAGATACTTATGTTCGAAAACTATCCTTTGAGAGAACCATGTATTTTAAGTGTACGTTATATTAGAATATGCTTATTATTTAATTTTATTATGAAGAATTGCAAGTAGTTATTATTTTACTTTGACAATGATGGTTATAGACTTATATCAATCATGGTTGAGTTAATATATTTACTTTCTATAATTATAATGTGATGTGTTCTCATGATATGTGACATAATATGTTTGTTTAAATTATCATGGTTGAGTACTTTATGTAACCTTTCAGGATGTAATCTATTTTGGTATATGTGTTTAATTTTTTTTAAGAAATCACACATTTCTAGTTGGACTCTAGTGGGGTTATTATAGGCACATATCTGTGAGATGCCACGTGTATATGAATGAAAAAAAGCAAAATAATACCTAAATTAAAGTGGATACATGTGGCGAAGGTGTGAAAACAATGGGTAATAATGCTAAGAAGCAAAAAATTATAAATTGGAATATGTTTTCCATTAGATTCCTTAGGTATTGTTTAATGTTTTTAAATTTTTTATGATTATAAATAAATATTGGTAAATTAAAGAATAAAAACAAAAAAAATCATGGGATGAGAAAATAGATGATGTGGCTAACTGTGGTGAATTTTTCAAAATCAATGAACCCGTATTTGCCATTTTTTTTCAATGGCCTTAACTTTCTTTGTGTTTACTTTATTTTTTTATATACTTGCATAGTCAATGAAGTGGAAAGACACTGCTTCTCTCTAAAATGACATGGAATCATATTTTTGATGAACTGAATGTAGATCATTTATTACAATTACCGTGTGTGTGTGTGTGTGTGTGTATTTATATCTTATTTAAATTTTTTTTTTAAAACAAATTATTATTATTATTATTATTATTATTATTATTATTATTATTATTATTATAATAATAATATTATTATTATTATTATTATTATTATTATTATTATTATAAAAAAATTAAATAAGATATAAATAGACACATCAAATTCAAAGGTGAAATTGACATATGTTAATTGAAAATAAATTACAAATAGACATTGAATTTAAAATTGAAACTGACATATAATGATTGAAAAGATGTCAAATTTAAAATTAAAATAAAAAATAAATAATTCACTACATAACACTTTACCCTATCACTACACTTATCATCATATATCAACGTATGACATAATAAAAATATGCAAAATACTAAATTTATACATAAATTTAAAATTAAATATATTTTATTTATTTACAAAAATCTATTTAAAAATCATATTATCTTCACTATAAAATATCGTTTATATTTCCTCTATCTTTCTTTACACCTTTGGGACAACTATTAGTTATACATTTAATTTGTAAATTGTAAGGAAACCTATCTTGTATGATTAAATCTTCTTTATAACCTAGTTTATATTAAAAAATAATAATAACAATGAATTTGAAAAAAAAATTAAAGTAAAATTTGAATTATATATTTCATACAATTAAGATCAGACCTCCACATAGATATTTGGTGTGCGGATATAATAATTTAAGTAGAGGTTTCAATGTCCTCTTTCGTTTAATATATTTATGCAATTAATGAGTTATAATTACACCCATTTGACATAATGAAATGTGTAAAGAGATCAAGATGAATTAGTCATCTAACTGTGAAGTATTGTGAAAATGTAATGAATTGATATTATAGCTCTAAACTATATCCTTGGTGTAAAAAATGTTTTCTCCATTGATTCTTAGATTCTATATTCATTTCCTCCTTATTTCCTATCTCTTATTACATTTGTTTGGTAAATGCTTGTATTTATGAGATGATTTTAGGATGACCCATTTGTGTTAGATAACTTTTGAAAGCACAAATGGGAAGGATTAAAGTGTAAGTTAAGGGAAAATAGATATAATGAGTTAAAATTCTAAAAGAGACAAATGTGTATGGGTAGAAGATGGACCCATAAAACTATATATTTATCCAGGAGATAAGTAGGGTTTAGGTACCGAAGTGGGATTGGACAATAAATGTTTAGTTCAAATATATTTATGGATACATTGTAAATAAATATTAAAATGTTTTCTAATTTTATTATAACCAATAGATAATCATGTGTAATTAGGGCCATTATAGAAATGAGTAAAAATGTACAAGTCTTTAAAATGAGTCAAATTGAGAATAAAACATATAAATAAAGGTTTTGTTCTAAATTTAAGTGTCTACAAATTATATATTATATTTTTGTAAATGTTAAATTATTTAAAAAAAAAATTAAATTAGATTTAATTTATTTTAAAATCATTTACATAAAATTATATATGATTTAATAAAATCTATGTGTCATATATATTTGATAGGTTGCTCCAACATTAATTTTAAACCCAAAGGGCATGGCCAAGTAACAAAATTTTCCATATGATAATGTGAAAGTTGTTCTGTTTTAATCCTCAAGATTCATATTTATTTGGTTGTATTCCTTAAAATCATCTATAAATGAGATAATTTCATAATGAACATTCCTTTCAATGTTAGACAAATATTACTTAAATGCTGTAAATTCGTACATATCCTTTTTTTGGGATTAGGCATACTAATCGGAATAATATTAAAAGTACGAGATGAGTAATAAATCTATCTAATAAACCCTTCATCAAGCAATTATGGAATCTCATCACTTACTAGAAAGGCTACATTAGGATGCATTTTATAATTCTTTTATTAACTGGTTTTATGTCCGCTTGGAGAATAATACCATTTAATTTTATGACAGGATCTAATATACCTAACAGATAAATTGAACCGAATGAATATTTAAGGAAAATCATGTAACAAATCTCGAAATTATTTATCATATTTGAACCTTACCATTGCTGTGATAAGGATCTGTCTTAGAACTTTACCAGTGCCATAATTAAATTTAACCATTTCTTAGTTTAATAGTATTATAAAATATTCCACGTATGGTGCATTAGGAATAGTCTCAGAACCATCCAACTAGAAATTTTCATCTTGAAACGACTCAGACTCTCCAAATTATGTGAATAATTTTTCTTTAACTAGAAAACATTTTATTTTGATATGAGGAAAACGAATCGTCATATGCCGTAAACTGTTCCAATAGAGAAAGGATTAAGTAATTCATCTAGTGTCCATATTTTCAAGAATACCATATCAAGAAAGAGCATAGGGTGTACTAACTCTGGATTTCTTTGTGGTTGAATTTATTTCATAGTTTCATTTAGATTTAAGGATATTTATTAATTTTATTCATATTATTATCGATATAAAGGTATTGATGGTCTAATGCTATATATTAATCCTTATTTAACTTTGTATTTGAATTGAGGGATGTGTTCAATAATGTGTTTTTCATGACTTTCCACTTCATGTATGTTGTATCCTAATTTTTACATATGTTGGAGTCGAAAACAATATTGATCTAAATCCAATGTTGTTAGAAGAATAGTGATGGTGTTTGCCAAAGCTTTTATGGTTATAACATTAGTAGGTGTTGGAATTTTTAGGCCATACGTTGTAATTTGTGCTAGATTCAAGTCATGTGGTTTACTTTATATTGTTTTAGTTGCAGGTGAAGGATAATTATAATTTATATTGTTATTATCATCATTTAGGTATTTTAATAGTATGTTATATACGAGGGAGACCATCGAGGGCCGTAACATGTTTATATGAGTTATGTAATTCATGGTACGTTGAGTTATAGCAAAATATTTGGAAGGTTTAAGGTCTACAAAGAATGTGTAAATGTATTTTTCATAGATAAATTTAACTCATACATATAATATATAAGGGAGTACATTTATAACCTTATAAATAATATTGTAACTAAAAATTTTCATTATGGTTTGATATAGTGTTACTATCATTCTACAATGTGATATTTATTAAAAAATTTCTCAATATTTATTGTGATATATTATCAAAGCTTGGAATGTTAATGTCAATATAAGTGAAATCTTTTGATTTTATTATGTGTATATAAATAAATTATACATAACATATATTGAGACTTGAACTATTACCTATACAAATATGTTTAACTCTTTTTAGTAAAATTCAAAATTAAATATAAAATGTCATATTTTAATTTATATTATTTTTATGATATAAATCATATTTATAAGAAAAATATTATCTTCGATCCATTTTAATATATTTAAAATATATGAATAGTAAATTGACTCAATTCACTCAAAATGATTGATTTCATCATTTAAGGATGTATGGAGGATCTCTTTGTGCATACAAGACATTTGGAGTAATTTTTTGATATATTTATCTACATGAGTATCATTCATTTAATTTATGACAACATAATTTTTTTGGATTTATTGGTCATAACATGAGGTGGCGGAGAAGGATAAATAGGGTTGTTCTATTACCCACACTTTACAGTAAATTATTTTGTATCTTACGTCTACATATTGTGAAAACAACTACTTTGGGATTTAGTATAAGTTTAGATAAGATAATAGGTGAGGGGAATTGAATAGTCTCGCCATGGGATATGAAAGAAGGGGTAAAATGATTGATATGTTCCTTCTCCATTCGAGCAATAAGTAGAGTTATTTCAAATTTGAATTAATTTAATGTGTTATTTAGGAAAAAATAAATTTAAATTTAATTTTTTTAAATGTATAATAACATTTCTAGATTTAATATTTATAAATTGATCAAATTTTGTTGTATTAGGTATGAATGTAGGATATATATTTTTGTATTATATATATATATATGTGTGTGTGTGTGTGTGTGTGTGTGTGTGTGTGTGTATGTATATGTGTATGTATATATATATATATATATATATATATATATATATATATATATATATATATATATATATATATATGTATATGTATATGTATATGTATATGTATATGTATATGTATATGTATGTATATATATGTATATATATGTATATGTATATATATATGTATATGTATATATATGTATATATATATATATATATATATATATATATATATATGTGTATATATATATATATATATATATGTGTATATATATATATATATATATATATATATATATATATATATATATATATATATATATATATATGATTGTAAATATTATGTATAAAATATTTGGACCTATGAGATATAATAACTTAAATTTCAAATCATATCATAATAGGGGAATAATATAAAACTTTAATAAAATTTTGAAATATTAAGGTAAATGGAAATATAGGATTTTTGTGTTTAAATTGATGATCATATTCACAAAAATATTTTCATTTTTACATATAGAATAAGTGGCCAAGGATGGTGATGAGACAATTGATGACCAAAGATTACCAACAGACAAGGCCCTATAAATATTCAATCTAGAAAGGAGATTAAGAGATGATAATGGGATCAAATACCTTTCATGATAGAAAATGTTATTAGATGGGTGCTAGACATGAAGAGTTAATGATAAAGATAGTGATGGGATCATGTACCTTTCACACTAGGAATGTGATGATTGATGGGTGCTAGGTATGACAATGCATTGATAGAGAAGTGATGGGTGCCAAATTAAAATATTGAAAAGGTGATGTGTGCCAATAATACTTAGCCAAAAGGATGATGAAATGATGGGTGACCACTTTAGATCAAGTTTCAATACTAACTTTGGTATCTAAAGATGGTACAGATATGAATATAGGAGATGGATGGCTATGGATATGAATAGGGGGTTAGTCATAAGATAAGACATGATGGATTATTTTTGGCTTTTTCAAATTTTATAATTTTTAGGGTTTTTTTACATTTTTAAAATTTTAGGGTTTTTTTGGATATGTATATACAATGTACAAATGGGGTTACTAGCAATGGGAATAGCAATCCTAGCAACCATGATGAAGATTGATGAAATGATGGAGGGGATGACAAAGGATGAAAATGAAGGGGGACCAAGGGTGAATGGATTAAGGATAGCCAATGACCTCCTCATGAAGGAACCATATGGTTGTGTGCCCAATTTTTCATTATAGGATATGCCAAAATGGTTTGAGGATAGTTCTCAAGACATATTCTACTTCCTTACGAATGTCAAGACAAGAATGATGAAAGCCATGATGGACATAATAGGAGTAGGGATATGATTATATATAATAGACCAAGGGATGGATAATGTTAATGATGGATATGATAAATATGGATGGATTGACAAAGGATATGAAATGGATGGATTTTCCCCCAAGTGTTGAAGAACAATGCAGATAATTCATTATTCTACCATGATGCCAAAAATTGGTTTTTATCATGATACTTGCCCAAGGTGTTAGAAGGATAGATTTCACCATTAGGTAAATAAATTTTCTATTCTCTCTCTCTCTCTCTCTCTCTCTCTCTCTCTCTCTCTCTCTCTCTCTCTCTCTCTCTCTCTATATATATATATATATATATATATATATATATATATATATATATATATATATATATATATATATATATATATATATATATATATAATAACTTTTTTGAATTTTTGGACTATATTGAGCATCTCAATTTATTGAATGATGGATGAGATGTAAGGTGTGGACATTGAATGGATTATTTAGCTAACACCAATTTTGTTATGGATACTATATCCCTAAATTTCCTAGTGGCCTTTAGTGATTTTGGATGGTGACACCTCCTAATATCTGAACCATGTATCATCATCACCCCGAGAAGAGACAATGTTGATTATGGGGTAATGTGCATTATGGATTTTATTAGAGATTTATGGGGAGGTATGGGACTTGAATAGATGATAGGAATATGATATGATGGTATAAGGGATGATGGGGATATTGAATTATAAAATCATGATAGGATTGGGTGATGGGTGATGGAGGATTAGGACTAGTAATGGCATACATCATTGGAGATGTGGGATTTTCTTAATTTGATTGGTGCCAAGTGATAAAAGACTTTATAAGATCCATGACACTTTGACCTTGTGGTTCATATTTGATTTGATCATTGGTTGTATAATTGACTATATGATTTTGACTACCCCTTGGTTCCTGATTTTGGGCTTAACCGGGGGAGATTATTTGATTAGTTTGAATTTGATGGGTCCCTAGTGCCATTATATGGGCTTCACCAGGGAGAGATGATTTTGGATTAAGTCAATGATTTTATTTGTCTTTATTTTGACTAATGGGATCAAATATTAATTCATTATGATTTATGACTTTTGGAATATTGTCTTGGACCTTTGGATCTATGGTACATATTATATTTCTTGAGGAAGAGTCCAATGATGCATGTTCCTATTCATACTTATGGAGGGAGGTGATTAAGTGATCATTTATGAGTATAAAATGGTTCATGATGGATGAAGATGATGGAGATGGTATGATAAGGTCAATGAGTGGTGATGGGATAACATAGACTTCATAGGGTTTCTTAAGAGACCTAGTTTCAACATTGGATAAAATTTCCTCAAGATCAGTAAAAGGATCGCAAAGACTATCTACATCCAAAAGAGGACTAGACTCACTCTAATAATCTTTGATAGATAAAACTTGTAACAACTCGTTTATGATGTCATCATTTGAAATGGAATCAAAATATATGCTTGGTAATCAATCAAAGGTATCTATATTATAAGTATCCTCTAAATGATGGGCATTATCAACATCAATAAGGGATGATGTTTTTGATGAGGAATCTGATTTTGAAATGGGTTTCAAACATGATCCTACAAAATATAAGACCTTGAATGTTGTCCTTGAGATTGACTCTGATGCACAGGATGTAATGCTGCTAGTAGGAGAGTGTTTATTTGTAATTGACCTCTCATCATGGGGGATTTGATATGATGGGAAAGAGGGAGATAATGGAGGAATGATGGATTCATGGAGAGGGTCATGAAAGGGTTCATGAGAGATGGAAGGACTAGGATCATGGGAGATAGACTTGGATTTGATGGAGGATTTATCAAAAATGGGAGTGGTATCTTGACCTTGACTTAAAAGGTGAGGATATTGACCATGATAGTGAAGGAAATCTTGGCATTCTTCTTTTTTTTCACCCAAGGATGTGGATGCATCTGGTTCATCATCAATTATTATGTCACCACAGTCAATGAGGTTTTAGACAAAATCTTATAAAGGCCAACATTGATTAATGGTATGCCCCCAAGTTTGATGGTATAGACAATATTGGTTTTCATTATACTAAGAGTGCATAGGCTTAATAGGATCAAGATGTCAGATAGATGGATAGACCATAATGTTAGTGGTGACAAGCTATTTTAAAAGGGCTTCTAAAGTTAAAGAAAAAGGAGTATAAGGACCCATTTCATGTTGTGACTTAGACATGACAACATTGGACTTATTATTAGATAGTTGTGGATATAATTGGGTGGATGGATTCAAGGTAGCTAATATTGGATTCCCTTTGCTAGTATGGGAATGGGTAGATAGCAGTTTATGGCTATCAGATGCAGGATTGGTGTGAGATTCACATGACAAGGCTTGTATGGGATGTGTAATTCGTGAAAATGGATCAACACCTTTAGGAATTGGTACACCCTTCATAACAAGCCACAAAAAGATCTCATCCTTGTTGTCATGTATGTATTGGTTAATGATGGTGGGGTCTATTTCCATGGTGATGTTTGATAGGTTTTGGATGATGTTATTAGGATAAGTATTGGATAAGGTTCTTGAACAAAATAGATCAAAAGGACCAAGCTAGTATGATAGGTAATAATGGAGATGAGATATGCTAATAGATTAAGGACTATGATCAAATTTCAAATCTATAATACAATAGGTGATAATAACTTATCAACAATGCCTAGTCATCAAACTAACAAAAGGATTGAGGATATGATGGGTGCTTAGATTCAAACTAGCAAGATGATGATATGACGGGTGCTATTAATGAATAAGGTAAGATGACTTGGACTAGCGATGATTGGTAGTTAATGGGTTGCTAGATTGAAATCAACATAGTGACAAGATGATAACAAACTATTGATTATGATATGAGATTTGACCAAGTGGATTCGAGTGATAAGATGGTGATAGGATGATAGGTGAATAAGATGATAGAATGATTAGGATGATAAGATTAGCTCAAGACCTTAGACTAATTTTTCTCAAGATGGGATAGTAGGTGATGATGTCATGAATATGATTAGGACAATGGAGTAAGGATAACTATGATGATAGGTGATTATGAAATGATAAGGGGGTAATTAAAGGTACATGTTTTAGACCCATATGTGACCAAAAATCCCACAAGGATAAGATGAGGTGATGGTTGTATGGGTGATGAGCTCAAGGTCAAGACAAGTGACCAGGTATGGATTTAAGATAAGATGTGGATGATGGGGTATGATTAGGATGTTATTAAGGGATGACGTATGGATATAGTGATGATATATGACTAAAACAATGTACAAGGGGATGATTTATTTACAATAAGAAAAACAAGAGTATTCAAGGTGATGGGATAATGAGAGAAGATGATATGGGGCTGATTGGGACTATAAATGAGGTGGAATTAAGATATAATATGATATGTAAATATTCAATACTATGGTTTGATTGATGGATAAGTTAAGGTCAAAGTGAGGTGTGAATGATTATAAATGAGGTGGTCTTATGATAAGGTGTGACTAAGATGATGGACGAATATGACTACTATGGGAGTCTAGTAGAATTTACAAGAGAATAAATTATGTAAAAGAGGATGAGTTTAGGATATACAATATGTGATTAGGAAGTAGGGAAATCTACTAAAGACATGTGTATATGGTTTGACTAGGATGAAATGATAGATGGGATATAAATAGTAGGTGTTAGGATAATGAGGTGGATTTAGGACAAGGTCTAGTTAATGAGTTATGATCAGGATGTATTTAAGATGTGACCAAAAGGATATTCAAGAGAAAAAATATATGTATAAGGGGATAAGAGTAGGATTTATAATATGATTATTGATGAAATGATGACTATTGATGAGTGGGTTTATGTACAATAGGATAACAATATTTAAAAGGTGAAGATAGGTAGTTAATGATGTGGACATGGGTAAGGACGTAAGATGGATTGCGGTATATAGATGATGAGTTTATGACTAAAAGTGGGATGAAGATAAAGAGATAGTGGAGGATGTGATAGGACAATAAAAAGATGCACAATGGTATGATATCGAAGACACACTAAATGATAATTATAAAGAATGATTAGATGAGGATGTATAAGATAAGATATAGGTGATAGAAAGGGGTATGACTAGTGATGAATGGCTTAGGTAAGAATATAAAATAGAATAAATTATGTACAAGAGGATGATATTAGTATATAAAATAATGATGATTAGTATGATCAATGATAGGGGATATGGTTAGACTAATATTGTGATGGAGACAATGGGATTCGATAATGGATAAAAGATGGTGATTAAGATGTGTGAGTGGATGTAGTATGGGGTAGATATGTTTGGCTTTAGAGGGGATAGACAAGATAGTGATTAGTTAAAGATGTAGAAGATAATGGGATATGGTGAGACTAAGAAAGGATGGGGTCAATATGGTGAGTGGGTAATGATGTTGACTTAGGTAGGGATGCAAGATGTGATTGGGGTAAGGGTATGGCTAAGGATGACTGGGTATGCCAAAGAAAAGGATATACAAAGAGACTATGTACAATGATGACCAAGATGTACAAGATGAGATGTATGTGACAGGGATTTGGATCAAGACGAGGATAATGATGAGTATGATTATTTGGTATAGACATAAAAAGCCTAGTGATATATACACAAGATGATAGAATGATGAAGATAGAATATGCAAGATGATATATACAGAGGACCTAGACAGGTTTAGATAGGTAAAAGGCTAACTCAACTCATAAACAACATGGTACCACCACAACACACACCCAAACAAGCGAGTCACAACCTATTATTAGTAAATTAACGGGTGTGTAACTCTATGTCCACACCATCTAACAGATACAAAAGTGAGGCTATAGGCTGGTGACCTATTATAGAATCAACTGAACCCTCTTGACCTTGCTTGTTCTTGATTGTCACTTGTGCTCTATTAATGACGTTGGTATTCAAACACATGTTATAGTTGAAAGGTCTTATGATAGGTTGAATGGGCTCTCTAAGGGGGTTCCCTATATACATGATGGTATGTTGGAGCCCAAGTCTATATAGGGTATTATCTAATACCTAGTTTAGAGAGTTAGCTCTTCCCCTTCATGGATGACTTATATGGGGCCAACCACTTAGCATAATGATAGTTGTCCCTGATTGTTATACTCTTCTAGAACGTGGAGATTGGTTAGTGTGTGGTGATGAAGTCCACAACACTAAACCCTATAGATTAAACACATGTAGGGGTTAAATTCCACATCACATGATATCCTAGGGGATGGGTTAACAAATAGGTAATCATGCAATATGATTAATCAACTGATTAATTAGATACATGTGATGGGCATGCTATGACAAAGTTCAACACACATGTACACAAGTTTTTACAAGAAACATTTTTCATAACAATAGATATATAATGATATGTCCAAAAATAAAATGCGAAATAACACCTCCTTTCAATAAAAAAGTTATAAATTTGATCAAGGTGACTAAATCTTAAGGGGTCCTACAAAATAAATGGTTAGTAGTTTACTTTATTTAAATTTTTTACCAAATTATTTCATTAATCACTCGACAAAAATTTAATTTAATTGTTGAAATTCCTAGTCTTGCTATTTAATATTACATGATACCAAAAAAACTAATCTATTAAATTAACTATCATCTATCATTACTTTCTACCATACAATATTCATTGCGTAAGTGATAACTATACTACCATTGATCGAAAATAATAAAAATGAAAAAAAAAATACCTAAGCTAGAGACAATGTATCTCACAAAAGGATTTGACTATAAAAATATTTTTCCTGAATCTAAACTTAAGAGACCAAATAATTTTTTTGATAATGATTAAATATTATGAATTAAAAAATCACTGAGATGCTAACTAGTAATAAATTTCACTCAAAAGGAGGTCGTAAAGATATTGATTGCCAGACATTGGTGATATGGGGCACCATGTAGGTTATAGAGCCTAATGTTGTTATTGTCTTTGTAAGCTACTTCTCCCTTAGTTTATCATGACCAACTATGAACTTCCCTAGGCATGTGATCAGGAAGCAATTATAGGTTTAAAAAAATCAAATCTGATTGGTATAGTTAACATATGAGAGTGCCTATCAAGGTTATAACATATATTTGAGAGGGTTTTTGATGTCAAATAGGTGTTAACTTGTAAAATGCTTCAAATTTTATGCTAATAAATTTTTAATAGTTATATTCAACAACGTCAGCTCTTAAAATCTTGAAGAGTCAAAAATGAGCATCAAAGACTATGCTTTAAAAGTTAAAGCACTAATTAATATATGGTGGATACATACAAACGATAACCATTTTCTTTAAAATTCCATAAATTAGCTAGTATTAATGAGGTATAGAAAATTGAATGGTAGTGAGTTGTTTCTTACACTCAGTCCTAATATTTACAAGAAATTCACAAGGCTCAAGAACACTTACAATAGTATTGAAGGTGTCAAAATTGTGGATAAGATGAATGGCTGGGATTGGCATGGAGATTTACCTGCAACCTTACTGCATCTAACCCTTAATATGATTTAATTTAGTTCCCGTATCTTAATTTCACATTAATATTCTATAGAATATTGAGCCTGGTGTAATTAATGTGAATACAAAACATTCTTTTGGCATTCCCAGTTCTGAACTATTGAAAACTTTTTGTCTATCACACTTTGCAAATCAAACATAGTTTGCTAATTTCAAGTTGAATCACAAAATAAAACCCTTATAGATGATGCCATTATATTATAATATTGATTTTATATTACATTCTCCCTGATTAGATGTTATTGAAAACCTTTATTTCACCAAGATGACATAATAGAAAAAGGGGTGCAGACTCAACTATGAATAATTTTTTTTATAATCTTGAACAGAGATCTAAAATTTCACAAAAACAAAATGATATTCAAAAAAGATTTGTTAGAATTAGGTTATAGTTTATTTCAAAATGACTTGATAAATTATTTTAACCAACCAATGATGTTACTAGAAAATCTTTTATTTTATCCATCAAAGTCATAAGTTACGATTTTACACATGACTCAAAGTCAAAAAACGTCCCATCATGGTCTCTAAAATTTAGTATATTTTTAGCTCACTATTAATTTAAACAAGATAAATCCAAAATCAAAACATAAAATACTCAATAAGAAGAATTTATAAAGCAAATCAAAATGATAATAAGCTTACCAAATTCCCTTGCTCTATATTACCTCCTTCGATGATTTTACAAGAGGATGATTGCTTGTAGACTTAGATTGATAAAGTGATGTTGCTTGATGTTGGATTTTTTTTTAATGGATTATTATGTATTTTTTCTATGAAATTTATAGGATAATTTTGGCATGTTTTCCCTATCATTCTTCCTCATGGATTTGAGAGTGGAGGGATTGTTGTTTAAATAGGCCATTGGAGGGAAATTTAGAAATACTTTAAAATTAGTTGAAGTCTCTATAATTGGAGAATTATAGAGAGTTATATAATCCTATCCAATTATATAGGTTTCTAAATATGTTTCAAGATATAACGAGGGAGTTTAGTTAGTGATTAATGAAGATTAGGGCTCATAGGGTTGTAGGAATAGCTAGGATGATATGATAGCTAGGGTGTTAGGTGAATAAATATGTTTTTAAAATTGGATAGTAGTATTAGGAAGTGGGTTAGTATGTGATGGGAATTTATTAGTGGTTAAATGAGGATTAGGATTCCTAGGGATGTAGGAATAACTAGGGAGTAGGTTAGTAGGTGGGTAGGTGGGGTTATAAGAATTTTAAATTCCTATATATTGAATGAGTCTAATTAGATTATGATAATGGGATATTAGGAATAATTAATGAAGGGTGGGATGAATAAATGTTAATAGATGTATAATAGTAGAAGGGAGACATTAGATGAATAGTTAGAAAATAGGATTAATTAGCAAAATAAAATAGTTAAGCAGAATTAGTGTCGACTAATAAGAATATTAGTCAACTTTAATAGATCAAGAGATTTTAGGTGCATAAATATTTATTAAAAAAATAATATAAACCTTTTAAAATATAATTAAATACATAAGTTTCTTCATAAATATACTATTATAGTAATAACTATGATAGCCATGTCTTGAATACAAAGATTTCAAATATCATAGTATAATCTCATTAGGATAGGGTTTCCCTATATTTTAAATATGAAAATAATGATGTGATACAAACATATGGAAAAATAAAAAACCTTCCTTGAGGTCATTACCTTTGAATAATGCAAACTAGTAAATGAAAATAAACATAGAGCAAGAAATTACAACAACCAAACTAGAGTTAGGGTTTCCACTTTACTTACTTGAAAATATTACACAAATTATAATAAATTCAATATCATATCAAAACACATAACATTCATATAATGACAAAACATTATTTTCCTATGAGTGATAAGTTCTTGGTCCATTTTTCAAACCGAATAATCTTTAAATAATGTCATAAATTGAGTTAGATGGTTAAAGACCATCTAAAAAAAGATTGCAAGCTATTTCAGACCTATCAAAAAATGTTACAAGGAATTCATTAAGTTTATAAAAAATATTATAATCATAAAGAAAGGAAAATTAAGTATCACAATACTTTTTATTATGGTTTTGAAGAATATAAATACAATGTTAAAACAAATCTTGATGAAATTGAGTCATATCACACAAACCAGAGCCAAGACAAAAGACACAGTCATTTTAAATAAGTTAGCTTCACTAAAATCATAAATTAAAATTAAATAATATAATTGCACTTATTTATATTTAATGTATAAATTAACTTACTCTCAATACTTTCATTTTGATGATGAAACTTTAGCATGCACATGGATGTAACTATAAAAAGAGTATGTGGGAATAAGAATGAAAAATCTAAAAACTACAAAAATAATTTCTTGATTTCTTAACACTAAAAATTACTTCATGATCAAAACCTTAATGGAAACATAGAAATCAATATTAAATTTTAATTTCACACTAGGAGTATTAGACATATGATACCAAATATGTCTTCATCTTATAGGAACCATTTACATGTCTAGATTTGTCCTTTAAATATATATCCATAACTATTAGGAAATATCAATCCACCATAGTCAAAAATAAAAGGACAAGTGTTACTAATTATTAAGTTCTCTTCCTAAAAATACATTCACAAATATACCAACAACTTATGTATATAATAAGCAAATCACAAAAGCTGAATCATTACATAAAATCTATATATAATGTTTAAGAATAAGTTTGTTTATGGAAAAGTCACACTTAAAATAATATATACTAATAATTACCAATTTAACACAAATTTATCAAGATCAAGAATGAAATTCACCAAGGACAACACATTAAACCAATGCTCATTTTCTTACACTTCAACAGAATAAAACAAAAATATACAAGAAGAAAAAAAATGTGTTACTACATAAGTCATACATAAATCTAACTAGAATGGGCTTATACTGTAGAATTTATATGGTCACAATAAGATTGAATAAAAGAAAACATTGATTAGATTCTAATGATTATAGATTACATAAGATTAATATCAATGATATGATGCCCCATATGGTCATTATCATCCTAACACTATCATTGCTTCAAATGAATGTCAGGACATACATGCAGATAAAAACCAAGACACAACATTATTATTCAATAACTTTGTTTTGAAATAAACTAATAAAAAAGGAGAGTGAGATGGACCCAACCATAAATGGCCTCTATTTCCCAATACATTGGTCGTGACATTGAAAATTTTGTTCAAAAAAGAGACCAAATATATAGAGATGAAAAAGAGTAACATGTAATAAGATCTTGGTTGTATTAAACAAAATATATGAATTTTTTTGTTTCCTATCTTTTTCAAAATTTTAAACATTTTCACTTAGATTATGCCCTCAAAAAGTTTCTTATATTCTACAATCTAGATGCATGATCATGCATCTACTCACTTGCTCAGTGTTCTACAAAGAAATGAAAAACAAGGAGAGCATTAGTCTCTATTAGAATCATAAAGTAAAAAAAGCCTAATAATAATAATAATAATAATAATAATAATAATAATAATAATAATAATAATAATAATAATAATAATAATAATAATAATAATAATAAATGTATTGCTTGACTTAAAAAATTCTAGATTGTAATAAATGCGAGCACTAAACCTATTACATTGTTTCCTTATGTACATTATTTTTTTCCATAAAATCAAAATAAATAAAATTTAAAATCATAAGAACAAAGAATTATTTTCTAATATATTTGATGATGTTGTCTACAGTAAGTGTGAAACTACCATGTAGTTTAAATCATCACAGAAAAACATTGACGGTTGATATATATTGCTTGTATTGATTCAAAAAGATTTGAATGAGTTGTATGATATTTTCACTTAAGAGTGTGTCATTTAAAATTAAATCTATTTGTCCATTTTATATCTCTATAATACATTACAATGAATGCAAATATAAATATATTTAATTCTATTCACAAATTATACAATATGCATGATCATATGTTGAAGGTGTAGACATTAGAAAACCACACACAATGGTTAATGATGTCAAAGCACCCTTAGACCACTTCAAGACCCCCTAAGGACCATCCCTAAACCATTTGACCATAAACTTGAGTCTAGGTAGCTGACTACCTAAAGTATCTCACTAACCTACCTTGACCAAACATAGCCTCTGACCCTTGACTGTCGATGATCACCCTAACTGTCGATGGTTAGGTTTCCATTGCTGGAACACTAAACACCAACTTCAACTCCAACTTAATTTTATATAATTATCTTGATTGATCCACTTGTAGATCAATGCATGTGGAATTTAAATTAAACAACAAGTTAAACCAATTCTTAGACGTATATTTCCACCTCCCCCTTCCTCCTATAAAAAGAGACGATCAAGAGGTGAAAAGGGATCCACAACTATCAAGATCTTCTTGTATCAAAATATATTTGGTAGGTCATTCTTCTAATGAACTATAAAGTATGATAGATATCGGAAGTATTGCCACTCATTATCCAACATTCATGTACTGCTATTCTACCAAAATTTCTCTAGACCCCATAAACAGGTTCATTGACCAACTATCTCAACTATTCTTCAGTTCAATGACTAGGTAAGCTAAGTATCTATTTTTAGTAATTAGTTAATTTATTTCTATTTAAAAACTAACCCATCCTAAACAAACATTCTATAATCTCATTCTATAACCTCATAATATAATCTCTCTTAACTAGACGAAAACCCACAGTAAGTGTCGATGGTCACTCTGATCACTGATGGTCTACCCCAACCACTGATGATCACTATCATATAAATAAATAGAAATCTATTTTCACCCACTATACATAAACCAAATCCAATTTTATAACCTCTCATCTAGTCATACAACCCCACCCTATTCTTTTTAACTATACCTAATCTATTTCGAATTAATATCAATATGTTTATTGCTATAATTAGTTAAATTCATCTCCTTCAAGCACCTCTTGTATTTTATTTTGGTATCTTCTATGATATATGTAAGTAATTTGTCTTTTGTATTCAGAACTTGATTATTTAAAATCATGGATTGACATCCTCCAAGGAAGTTCATGCTTTTTTGATCTAGCTTGATAAGCAATCCACCTTACTATCTAACTAATCAAACCATTTCATCAGGTACTTTCTTATTTGTAGGTCATTCTTCCCAAGCCAAAGTGGAGTATCTACAATAGTCTAGATCAATGTGCACACAACATATTAGGTTTTTATACCATACCCTTATCTAGTTTCTTTTCTCTTCCTTCCAAATAACATAAGCAAAATTTCTCTGAAACATTATGGCATGCTTGATGGGACTATCTCAAGTCTTTTCTTGGGTTCATAGTTGCATTTAGGTTCTTCTTCTTGTTTTCTACTCATACAATGAAATCAAAATTTTATTTTGGGATTAAAACTAATTGCATCCATTGTTTTCTTGATTATTTTATCGCACATAGCTTAATTAATCAAGTGAATCAATCATAGCATCACTCTTATCATACACACAAGACCAAATCACTTATACTCAATCAAGAATCAAACATTAACATAAGGCCCGAGTAGGATTTCATTAGCTAATAGTCACCTTTGTTAGCCATACTACTTGTATTTCATCACCAAGGGGAGAACCAACTCATCTCTTTGGATGAGTATAATCTTTGATAATCAATATATCTTGGTGAAGAACCTAATACCCTTATCACTAGGGTGTGTGAAGTGAGAGGGTATGCCCCAATATCAAGCCACATACTGATTCTAATAAAAATCCCTTTAAGATCCTAAATACAATCTAAAACCAACCATAGACATCTTTTATAATACCTATTATACAGGCCAATTTGAGTCACAAAATTCTTAAAGTTGAAGGCATACGCCACAAAATAGAATGAAAAAACCTTAAGATTTAATGTGCTTTAGTGTGTGTTTTATTTCCTTGACTTTCTATTGTCCCATCTTTGTTTGAGTTGTGAGATTTCTTTTATTTTTCTCCTTTCCTTATCTTCATGGTTTTAACTAGGGAAAAATTAAGAAACCAAAAAAATCAAGACCCACCTCATAATTATCAATCTTCCTCTTCTCCCTCATATATGGAGTACATATCAGATGTAGAGAGTTATCCTCATCCTTCTGAGAGTCCTACCATCCCTTGGATGGTTTCCTGAGGTGATGCAAACTTCACCACTTTTATAGACAACAACCCCATATCCCTCTAGCATTACCTTAACACCATATCCCACTATACCCCTACCTCAGTTCCACATATTGACCAACCCTACGACATGCCATCCCACCTTATGGGTGACACTTCTATAGCCACCATCTCCACCCAACCTTTAGTTACCCAGGCATCATCCTGCACCAATAACCCCACCAATACTACCATTTAAAACCAACCCACACAACCAAATAACACCTAATCACCTTCCTCCCCAAATAATAACCCTCATAGTATAGGAGAAACCTTATCTTCCATTACAATAGGATTACGCTCTACTAGTTCCACCACCATTCCTCCCATTTCAAACATACCTAACTCCACTCCATTTCAAAGATTGGTGGTTCTCATACCTTCTACCCTTCCATTGATCACTACCAACATTACCACCTACCATCTATCTACTAACCCAACCATACCTTCTACCCAACCTATGTTAATCTCTCAATAGGCCGCTATGACAAAAAACCTAAGCTACATCCCTAACCCATAAAGACATGTATCTTTACCTTCAATCCAAGCACCTATCTCCACATATTCATATGTGGTATCATCCCAACCACTACCAACATGTGGTATCCTCTCAATCCCCCACCAACTATACATATGTTACACCCACCTAAACCCAACACAACCTACATTATAACTATAGGGGTACAAAATCCCAAACTAACCTTTTCAAAATGTTATTGGACAAAATGATTAATTTGGAGTCATCCATTTTTAGAGCTCATAATATTTTGTTGTATGATGAAATATTTAATGAACCAAATAACCCATCCATCCGCATTGAACCGTATCATCCTCAATGGGATCTTCCAAAGTTCTTAAAGTTTCAGAGTAAGGAGGACCCTCAACAACACCTAAGAGCATTTAGGCATTCACGTTATATGATTGCCTATGATGATGCTCTCCTTCTTCATACCTTCTGCATGTTTCTATCAAGTCTAATAACACTAGATTCATACAATGTTATTACAAATCAGTCCCTCATTTATTTGACCCAACTAGCTCATATTTTCTTAGATCACTTTTCCATAAACATATCTATGAAAGTCTTCATGACTGATATTTATTCCATTTGAAAATCTGATGATGAATCTATTACTCACTTAGTGTCCCATTACATAAGTTTGATAAATTAACTCTCTTTCTCTCTACCCTAACATAAGCTAATTGAACTCTTTTATTGGGCTTGCATCAAACACATCTCCTTTAGTTTTTGGGTTTAGATCTTTAGGACTTTGGACGAGGATTTTACTATGGCACAAAAACAAGAAAATAGAGCCATCAATAAGGCGAAGTTAAAATTGAGAAACAAGAATTCCACCTTCAAATCAAATGAGGCCCCCTCCTCCAAATAAAGTAATAAAACCAACACTAACTCCAAAAACAAGGTAAAAACGAATGTATTTTTCCTTAATAGCATCCCTTTTCCCATTTTCAACCAATCTGACTCTTCCAATTCCTCCAATCAAAACACTAGGAAGCCAAACTATAACACCCAAAAATAATTTTCTCAACTTGGAGAGTCATTTGATTTGGCCTTGGAGAAATTGTTAAAATCCAATCCCATAAAACTCCCTCCATTCAAACCTTTGCAATAATTTGAATATTCTCATCTTATACTTGGTTGGTACAAGGAAAATGAATTGTGTTCCTTCCACTGAGTCAATGGACATGACGTTAATAGGTGTAACACCTTCAAGAACATTAACCAAACTCTTATTGACATGGGGGACCTTGTGTTGGATAACCAAAATGCACCTCCAAGCCAATCACTTGACATATTTAGATAACCATTACCTAACCGCACTCTTACCAATAGTGAAATTAAAGTATAATCTTCTAATTCTCATGAGGCCCATATTGTCAATATAGTTCTTGGTAAACTTACTATTGAGAAGACCATCGACCAAATCACGTCTTCCCTTACTCTTTTTATTAAGGTAGTGTAATAATGAACCTCTCCTTTGATATGCCCATCAGAGGAAGAAACCATTCCCAGTTTATCAATTTCCTCAATCATACAGTAATCCACTCTTATTTTAGTGATCATTCCTAATGAAGAAAGAACTTTACCTATACTTCCCATCAAGGAGTTACCCTCCCATATATTAGAACATGGTAATTGGGAAAAGGAGGAGTTAATAATTCCTCCTCCTTAACCCCTAGGTCTATCCTTTACATCCATTACCAGGGGATTCAGACCCATCTATAAACCTTTCTCTAGACTGGTTAAGAACTTTAAATTCATATCTGATCCTAGCCTAGATAGGGCCACCTTTTGGAAATAGCTTGGGATCCCTTATAGAACCAAATAAGAGCCTTATTTATTATCAAAACCTACCCTTTCTACTATCAAATACACTATCACTATAACCCAACCATTAAACACCTCTACCCATCAAAATATAACATCACCATTAGAACCAAACTCACCCAAAGTCATCAAAACACCTTCTACTATTCTAACCAAACCCACCAAGAACCTTGGCATATTTTATACCCATAAAATTACTCACCCATTCATAAATTTGGATTAAATCCTAATAAAGCCATCAAGAAAACCCCAAACTAAACACACAAATAAGTTAAAACCCCTTAGAAGCCTAAAAATAAAAATTATACCTCCCCTCTCCACTTTATCCTCTATTTTAGGAATTCATCCCTCTACCTTAATTTGAAAACCAACCATCCCAATCAAAACCCAACCACCATTTTTTGTTACACCATCACTCTTAATTTCATCCACACCTATTTTCACTGAGCCACCCATGAACATACCTCCTATCTCCCAACCATTTATAAACAAACTGATTACCTCTCAAATGTCTACCCCATAGTCTTTTAGCCTCAAACTATCAACCTCTCTACCAAATCCAAAGCCATCAACCAAGAATTCTCATTTACCCAAAACCTCTACCACGAAGCCCACTCTTAAAAGGTTTTATACCTCAATTCCCAAAACCAAGACCCCTATACCTTTTCCACCATTTCTTAAGTCTTATTCAAACATCCTACATAAGATATTACAAGCATATTGATTAACCTTGCCACCTATAAGACCATTTGACCCACACAATCCTAAACCATCTTGGTACAATGATAAATTAGTATGTTTATACCATAAAACACTTGGGCATGACATAGAGAACTAAAAATATCTCTGAGTGATGACCCATCAATTATATTATGAATATGAATTATTATTAGATGAGCCTATTATGAGCCTAACACTGATTCAAAAACTGATAGCCATTGACTAACACCTACTTACTCCTCCATTCTCACCTCAGAGTGAAGAGGAGCCAAATAAATAATCTAACTCAACTCCCCCCAAATCTATACCATCCATGTGGTCACACAATCATAATCCTAGACAAAGGATATGGGAAAGATAAAGGTTTCCATTCTATGGAAATATCCCTCTTCTGGTACCCAACCACCTATCCAACACAAAACACATTTACCTTCAACCAAACCCAAACTGTTTATTTTAGGACCCTCTCAATTCAATTCATCTAAATCAATCCAATGATTATTTTTTAAGTAGTTTCACCAAACATTTGTGAAGATGAGTTTATATGAACTAATTAATAACTCACCCCATCATCCCCAAGAAATGATAGAAGCATCATAATCTATAAAGGTTAGGTCAGAAGACCCATAACCTTTACAAAATTTTGTTAGATCTCTTTACTTTTCCAACCTTTTTACCTTTAAGGATTCATAAATACATTCTATACTCTCTTCATTACCACTTATATCAACTAGACCTACATCATGAGGGTTATGATTTATGGGGGAGCTAGTATCAATGTTATCTCCTCCCACATCTACAACCAACTCAGATTACCTGAGAAGATCATGTTGGAAACCTCAATGGTACTCTAATCATTCAATGATACTATGGCATGAATTTAGGAACTATTATCCTTCACATTCACCTAGGACCCTACATGCTTCTTGAGATTTTATATGTGGTATAAGAGGAGTTATAGTACAACATTTTAATTGAATGCCCTTATATTTATTCCATAGGTTATGTTCCATCTACCCAACACTAGTGTATCAAACTTGATCATGAAGGTCATGTTGTTACCATAAAATCTAAACCTGACCCTTTCACATCCTAAAACATGACATACTAACCCAATTATGTCCTCCTTCCTCCATCCAATAAGCCTTCATTAGTCATAGATGAATCTCCATCTCCCTCTTCCACTAAAGCCTCCACTAATTAATTTGATCCTTCTACACATATCCCCACAATGGACCCTTTGGATTCAACCTTTCAATGTCTTTCTATGGGGGAGTATCACCTTCTCACCCTTAATGCTTTTCCTGCTTCTTAAGAGTATAGGAATCTTGCCAATAACCTGGTTATGTCCCCAACATTGGAACCATTATTATTTTTAGACCCTCAACTTATCAAACCAATTTTATCTATGGGGGAATCGATAAACCCCTTGACACTTCTACCACCTCTTTATCAACTAAACCATTCACCTTCAGTTTCTCATACCAATATAAATTAGAGGTTGCCAAAACATACCTCTATCGGTGTGCTTGGAAGGGATTTGGTGTAGTTTTGTATGAACATGGGTCGAATGAGTTTCTTCCAATAAAAACTTGAAAACCTCATGAAAAACATGTCCTTAGTTTCATGCCACCTAAACAACAAACCAACCCACCTCCCATTACCATCATTGATGAGGAAATCCCATCCTCACCATCCACTCCACCATCGATAACTAAAGATTTTGACATCATCCCTCCTAACTTTTTTTTCATCAACATGATTAGCCTCAAACCCATGAATTATCAAAAGGATTGAGAGAAAATAATTATTCCTCTGACCCATCTTGAGATGATAGGAGATGACTTTCCTACAATTAATATCATTCAGTGTTAGGATGATTATTCCATTCTCACCTCTCTTGGTGCACTAGATTCTTCTATCCACATATTTGTACTTATTGAGACTTGGACCATGCTAAATAAAACCACTAGGGATATCATCTTGGGCACTTTGGATAACCCATGAATTATCAAAATTGTCTAATTACTAAATTTTGAGGAGCTTTGGGACTTCCCCTCCTTCCTACAAGACCATAACATAACATTTATTTGGTCTTATCATGACATGCCAAGAATCGATCCCCCCATCGCTACCTAAAACATAGTCACCAACTGTGATGCCAAACCTAGTAGGCAAAAACTTTGATGAATGCACCCTTACATATCCCTTCTCATCAAAGAAGAGCTTCAACATCTCTTCTTCATCAATTTAATTCAACCCATTAGCTATCCCTAATGGGTCTCAAATTTCATACATATCATCAAATCCACAGGGGGAATTCACATTTATGTGGACTTTTGTGACCTCAACCTTACTTGTATAAAGGATGAATTTCCTCTACCAAACATTGACTAGCTGGTTGACCTTACAACCAGCCATGAGATGTTATCTCTGATGGATGGATTCTTAGGTTATAATCAGATCCTAATTGTCCTTAAAGATCAACACAAAATTTCCTTCACACCCAATGTGGAAATTTTTTGTATAGGGTCATGTGTTTTGGACTAAAAAACACTTTTGCAACCTACCTATGCACTATGACCTACATTTTTTATGACCTTATTCAAAAAATTGTTAAAGACTATGTGAATTAACTTCTTGGTAAATTTAAATGTCATAAATACAATTTGGCCAATCTTAAAATTATCTTTGAGTGACCCATCCATTGCCATGTCCACCCCAATCCCAAGAAATGTGTTTTTGGGGTTTTATCAGGAAAACTCCTCAATTTTATTATATCCCTTTAGGGAATTGAAGTTGATCTAGATAAAATAAAATTAATCCTTAATATGCCTCTTCCTACCCACTTCAATCAACTCTATATCTTTTAGGGGAAGCTCCAATCCATTT
The DNA here is from genome assembly GCA_037957365.1 of Torreya grandis. NCBI lineage: Eukaryota > Viridiplantae > Streptophyta > Pinopsida > Cupressales > Taxaceae > Torreya > Torreya grandis. The sequence goes on along the minus strand of JARHVA010003207.1, from coordinate 1,707,050 downwards.
GTTGCTTTGTCTCCTAGCTCTCATATTAATGTGAACCCTTCCATCACCTCCTAAAGAAAGATGTATCTTTTATGTGGAATAACGACTATCAAATGGCATTTGATTCACTTCAATAATATATTTTGTCTCCTCTTATCTTCATTCCTCCAAATGAATATGAACCCTTTTACTTGTATATCTCTACCACCGACCACTACTTAAGGGCAATGCTTGCTCATCAGGATTAACAACATCAAGAGCAAGCCATCTACTACATTAGCCACATGCTTATAGAGTATGAAAATTGGTACAAACATACTGATAAAATTTTATTTTAATTTGTCTTTATGGACACCAAACTTCATCATTACCTTCTTAATCCTAAAACCTTTTTCATCAGTAGCACCGACCCACTCAGGTACATGCACTCTAAGCCATACCAAAATTAGTGTATGGCTAAGTAGATCATGATTTTGGCCAAGGATGACCTTGAGTTCCTCTATCAAAATTAAATTAAAGGGAAATAAATTTTTGACTAGTTGGCCAAGTCACTCTTACCTAAAAATAAACCTCTACCTCTTGAGTTTCTAGATAAGTCCATTGCAATCCTCTCTTAAGCAGACTTGACCTATCAAGTGAGCATGTTATTTGATGGATCAAAGTGTCAACATGGTGGGGGAGCTGACATCATCCTTAACCCCTTCATGTTTAGTATCTTCTTTTATCCTTCAAGTTATATTTTGAATGTACCAATAATATGGTTAAGTATGAAGCCCTAATGATAGGCCTCCAAACTACATTAGCCTTAGGAGTCAAAATGATCAACATATTAGGTGACTCCAAACTTATGGTGAATACAATCTCAATAGATTTTAAAAATGAAAGAATGATGTTTTGAAATATTATAAACACTTAGATGACATATTCTTAGCATCATTAAAACACTACCATATCCAAACCAATCCATAATCTATGAACAAGTTTGCTGATATGATGGATTCTATCATTTATCAAATCCCTTACACACCCTCTAACTCTAAGATATATGTCATCATCGATAGAATTTTCATATCATCTTACATCAAATCAAACTTTCCCAACATCTTTAATATAGAGGATACCCAATCTAAACTTTGGTATCAGTAGAACTTTGACTATCTCAAACTTGCCATCATTCCTTCTGGTCTTTCTAGAAATTATCGATGAGCATTTATATAGAGTACCTCATGTTATACTATATTAGGGGGAATTATTTATAAACACATCTTTGATGGTCTCTTCTTCCATTTCCTATATAGCCATAAAGCCTTTCATAATATCATGGAAATGCATGGTGGGATCTATGGGGGACACTTTAGTGGCTTGGCCTTCATTAAATGCATCTTTTGCCTTGGATATTATTGGCCTACCCTTAACCAATATTGCTATTATTATGTGAAAAAGTTTTTTAATATCAACAACACAATAATTTACATCATTCACCTAGCTGTATTCTTCACGTATCCATAGATTTTTTGCCCTTCTCATAATATGGTTTGGACATTATTAGTGAAATTAGAACCCATTCTTCATAGCGACACCATTCTATCATCATAGTGACCAAATATTTTACCAAATGGGTAGACGTTATTCTTCTTGTCTTAGCCAAATATGAAAATATTATTGACTCTATCACCCATCACATCATTTGTCATTTTGATGTTGCTCCCAAAATTATAACTGACAATGGAATTTTTTAAAAAATAAACAAGTCCAAGGTATTTGTGATGCATTCAGTATCAATTTAAGTTTCTCATTACCCTATCATCCTTAGGCAACTAGAAAAGAAAAATCCTCTAATAAAATTATCAATAACATGCTAACTATAATGCTTAATATATGTAGTCAGGATTGGCATTTACACATCCCCTTCACCTTATGGGCATATCACACTAGCATTTGAACCCCTGTGGGTGCTACCCCTTTCTATTTGATTTTTTTAATAAAGGTTGTCTATCCTCTCAAAGTACAAATTCCATCTCTTCTTATATCCATATAATATGTTATTTTTGAAGATGATTACCATCAAGAATGTTAATCCCAGATTGAGCTACTTGACAAACATCATTTAGTTGCTCTTACCCATCTTCATGTCTATGAAGAACTAATCAAACACACTTATAAAAAACACCCTAAAGTGTGATAATTCAATATTGGATACTTTGTCCTCATAGGAAATCAACATGTCACCAATATGGATAAAATTGAGTGCTATAAGTTTGATTTCAATTGGCACAAACCTTATACCATAATGCACAAGTATAGACGAGATCATCAGTTGTCCTCTCTTGAAGGCAACATAGAACCTAAGCCTCTCAATGCTTCACATCTACATCCTTTATTTGATTAAAACATGATCAAACTCACCTCTTATCTAACTTAATTTCATCCCTTGTAATGAATCATGTGATTATCCGTCAAAAGCATAGCCTATCATGAATAATGGGTATCATGGCTCTACCCATGGCATGATTCCCATGGTAATTTATACCTATTTATAGGAATAATTCCCATTGTTTTTGTCACCTAAAATTATTTTAAACCTAATTAACCTTCTTATGATTTTAATTTTGCCTTCATAATAGATGACCCTTTAAGCCTATATAACCAAGTCCATGACATCAGAAGTAAACATCAAAAAATAAAATCAAAATAACCCATTTTGGTCATTCTCTAGCATTCACATATTATTTCCCTTAAAGGTAAACTACTCAAACATATCAAATTTACTCAATATAAGGTAGACTACTCCTTGAATGACATCTATCAAAAGTCTTAAACTAAGTACACACAACTTAGACCAATCCCTTAAAGAATGGATAAGTACAACATCTTTCAAAGAATAATAATTTTTTGGAAGCTTCCTACTTTAATCAGCTTCCCTCAAGCCTCCTAATCAATACAAAAATAGCAAGTGAACTATTATCAAAATCAAACAAAAGTAAAATAATTTGGAAGCCACAATCAAATTTTAGAAGTAGGCTTCCCACATAGATCAGTCTACACCTTATATGACATGGAATTATTTATACTGGATCTTTGGTGACCTAAAAAAGAGGCAAGCTAGTCTCCCAATAAGGTTTCATTTTAATGTCCCTCTCCTTCATACACTATGATCAAGGGATTTTGAGCTTACTTGACATTATGTGATCAAGACACTTATTTTAACCAACTAATGAACACTTATGTGAATCATTTGTAGGGATTATGTTCCTTAAGCTTATCCAACTTCTATTTGTTTTTAGTCATGGACAAATAAGAAGCATCATGCCTTCTTCTCATTCTCTCATACTAGTTGACATATTTACATAAATGTTTGTCTCAAGTTTATTTTCTCTTCCTCACATCTAATTTTTTTTAGTTAAATTAACTTATGTACTTCACCCTAATCTATAAAAAATGACCATAATCATAATCACACCACATGATATCATCATCACATCATAAACCAAAACATACATCAGTAAACATAATCACTTAACAACTATCACCATGACAACCTCATAATCACATATACCATATCCAACACATGTCTAAATATACATGAGTAAGCATACACTCATTAAATTTTCACATGAACATCATCATAATATCATCAAAATCCTACCATTTATCACAACCATACAAATATGATCCATAATCCATACCCATAATAATAATCACATTATTCACCATAACCATAATAATAGAAACTATCATAGATATGATCATCTCAAACATAAAAATAAATGATCACATCCATAAACAACATCATCAAATACCAAATTCACAATGACATAAACATCATCCTAATCATCCAAAATATCACATCAACATCGCATAATCATATCAAGATAATCATAGTCATCTATAAACCATCACATCATAACCACATCAATGACATCAATCCATATCAAGCATCATCATAAACATAAATTAAAAATACACATCATCACATGCCCAATTAGGTGAGTCTAAATCAACATCATCATGAATATAACCATAATAAATATGACGTCATCAATAATCAACATGAACATGACAACCATGATCCATAAACCATAAACAATGAATCACATCTATAATCACATAATCATCATATTTTCTATAAAACGTACATGTCTCTCTTAAAATATACATCTCATTTCATCAAATTCTAAGCCATTATCAAAATAATGTAATACATAAAAATATCATGTCTCATCACAACTCTTAAGATCCTAGGGTACCAATAGCTCTTGTAGCCTATCCTCTTGTATCTGCTTGCTCATTCATAGATGTGGCCCATTGACTTGGTGTCACCATGATAACACCACTTTCATACTAAAATTTGGAAACTACAGGGGCCAATTTCCTAAATTGTAGAGGGTTTTGGATTAAGGGGAAAATTAGTAAGTAAATGTGCCTTAAATAACCTACTAATTTGTTGAATCTGGAAGTGTTTAATTGATTTCTAAAATTAACAAACAAGAGGGAAGAGAATAAAACTTAGCTAGTTCTAGACTAAGATGGAAGATTTAGAGGTTAATATTTTTTGGTCTATTTGGGAAAACTATCATAAATAGGACCCAAAAGTCTATTTTCTACCTAGATAGGAGCACTAATAATGGGAAACCTAGAGGTCTAACATTGTAGTCCTAGTTTTAGCATTATAGTGCTATGGGTCTTAGCTTTTTGATCTTTTTGGGTTTTGTTCATCTATTCTAGGAGACCATAGATACAAAATTTTAGCTCTTGAGAGTCATCTAGAATCATTGTAGGTTTGCTTCCTTCTTCAATATCTACACTCGTCTATGCACATGGAAATGACAAATACATCAAAATCAAAAGGGGGAAAACTAGCCTAGGGGAAGAATTATCACACAATCAAGAACCCCTATTATTTTGATTTTTACCTACATTACCCTTCTAGTTGGGGTCTTAGATCTGATGCAGTTCTTCCTTAGGGAACGTGCATATTCAATGTGCATGATTGATGTAAGAATAAATATTGATTAGGCCCTTCCTTGATCAAGCATGCAAACCTAAGTGTGATGCAGAGAAATTGAGTTATACTATTGACTAATTTTTATTATGTCTAATGTGCCAAAGTAGTATGTTCTAGATATAAAATGCCTTGTATAATATTTTATATAGGAGAATAATTATTTCAAATTTGGGATCTTTATTCATATTTATTTGACATTGGGAAGCTTAGGAATGAAGCAAAGAAAAGGGGTAAGACTTATCCTATGGAAGAAACTGACCGTTAAAACTAAAATTGGGCTTGGATAACAGTGATAAAAATCAAACACCCTGGGTTTCAATGCTGTAGTCCATATTTGGGCACTATTGTCTAGGGGGTTTGGGACATGGACAGATGGGTCATGGTGTAAAAGAGGTCTTTGGGCCTAAAAACATAAAACCCAGTAAACTATGAATGACTCGAAATAGGCAAAAAGATGTCTATGGAATATAGTAAGACTAAGATAAGATAGATGAGAGGACCTGGCTAAATGTGAATAAAGCTCATATTCTCCAGTCAAAGTCTCCAATGAAAATACCATGTAAAGACATAATATATTTGTCTTCTTGACCAATTTAGGTTGATTAAATTTTCCCCCCTTTATTGTAATGATGTAATTAAATGAAGTACTAGATTAAAATAAATAATATAAAATGGGTACCTTGGCTTACCTACGTGAAGATACGTATGATAAAAAGGGTCCAACTTCCTGGATAGGGAAGTGGATTGAAGAACTAAAATAGTGCTCATAGAAAGAAGGGATCCCTATAATAGATGCCCTCTGTAATGAACTTGAATAGTGTCTATAAAGATAAGGAATCCCTATAATTGATACCCCCTCTACGAAATCTACTTAATGTCTAGAAAGAGAAGGAATACCTATAATGGATGCCCCCTGTACTGAATCTAAATAATCTAAACTAGATTTAAAAAGTACTCAGAGGTCCAAAACCAATGTTTATCATCTATCCTATACAAACTCCTAGGTCTGAGTAATATTATGGACCAATCCCTATAGATAACCATACAGATCATCCTAGTGACAACATGAGTAAAGCCTTGGTGTAAGATGAAAATACTGGTAAATGTGTAAGAATAAAATGGCATGTCCTACCATCTCAATCTATATAATCCTAGAAAATGAATGACATGGACATCTATGCCATGCCCCCAAATCTAGTATGTGAGTGATGTGTCTAAATAATATAGAAAATTGTATAACCACATGTCATATGATCTATCAGGTCATGTCTCATGTGTAATTATAGAGATCAAAATAATGTGCTCTGTACTATGCCTATAATTAACTATTTGGTCTATAATTGTGTCATGTTATATGAAGCTATATGTGTAAGATGTGTAGTATTGTGCATGCCCTCAAATTTGGTATCTAAATAATTTATATATTTTTAAACTGAAGGTGTATCCCTCTGAATGTCTTGAGTAATTCTAAGTGATGCTAATGTAATATGAATCACTATATAAACTGACCAATCCAAGCAGAGTAATGCTCAGTGACCCTTGGAATTTGAAGCACTTGTGAAACCTTGACCAATCTATGTTTAGTAATGCTAAGTGACCCCTGGAGTCTGAACCACTTGTGTAATCTTGACAAATCTGAGCTGAGTAAGCTAAATGACCCTTAGATTCTAAACCACTTGTGAAATCTTCACCAATCTAAATTGAGTAATGCTAAGTGACCCTTAGAATTTTAACCACTTATGAAATCTTAACCGATCTGAGCTGAGTCTGATAATTTGATTACTAAAGTTGTGAGAACCATGGTGTACTAGATAAGTATGATAGATAAACTATGGGAAGAGGGAGAGTATGAATGATTCCCACTTTTGGGGAAAGGGATGAGATATGTGATAAAGGAGGTTGAGCCAAAAGTAAAGACTAGTGGTAAAACATATAGAAACATGGTTGGCATGTATCAAATAAATTAAAAGGCTATTATTGAATTGGTGAAATTGAATTACTAGGAGTGAAAGGTATCTCTAGTTTATTAGAATCAAAACTTGTATATGGGTTTAGTAGATATATAGAAGATATCATGCCATGGTAGATAAATGAGGGAAAAATAGATTGAATGGGATGAAATAGTGATTTGATGAAATAGGTTGGGTTGTTTAAATGTTTTGAATGAATATTTTCTTGGTGAAGACCAATCTAGGTACAAGATAAGTGTAAAAACATGTGTGTCATGATAGACAACTAACATAGTAATAGAGAGAGTCCTACTTTATGTTGAAGGTGTCATTATCATGATTGTGAGGAATAAAATTGTTTGAAAAATGGAGTTACAGAGATCAAGCTATGGGCAAGTAATATTTTCATTTTATTAAGAAACTTGTTTAATATGGGGAAGATTTGACTAAATCATTATTCATTTATGTACTGACTAGTTTGAGATTGGAGTTATGGAGTGAGAAGATGCCAAGGAGATGAGCACCCACCATGACTCATTATGAGCAGTTGGTAGTGCAGATTCAGGGTGGTGAGGAGGTTTCCCTAGTGAGCAATGATAGTTTTTGACTTCTATTCATATCTAAGGCTTGATTTTGGCAATTTTTAGTTGTTTTGAGTTATTTTAAAGAAATTTATAAATTCTTTGACTAGTTTCAAGACTATTGTCTAAGAGTCAACACTGTTGCTTAAGATGCATCACTATTGTCCATGTTTAAGCACTAGTTTCCTTTTGCAACACTATTATTTAATGTGGATGACTTTTTAAATTTTTGAGTTGTTCCTACTTTTGTATTTCTTAGTTATTTGTCCTTATCATGGTTGTCTGATATATAGTTTGCTTACTAGTGTTTTCATCATGAGGCGCAGATGAGAGAGTTTCACATAGGCTAGGTTATGAAGACTTTGAGATTATTATCATTATCTATTGATGAACATGTTTTTATGGATAGGGCTAGGCTAGATCATTATGTTATCTTGGTAAAGTGCACTGGGATAGATATTTGATCACCATGTTATGTGAGAGGTTGAATGGTGATATGTGTGATTTTTAGCTTCTGATAGGGGATATTATTGTGACTTTGGAAGATGTGTATTGGATTTTACATCTGCTAATCAGTGGGTGATGAGTGTCATTACATGATATCATGGGTGTGGATGCTATTGACAGTGCATATATATACTTTTTATAAATTCCCACAGGAGTACACCATAGGGGTAGTGATAGTGATATATTACTATCAGTTATTGTGTATTCAAGTGTTACATGTCTATGGAAGTGATAGGTTGTATTATTAACTTCTTTTATTATTATGGATGGTAGTAGAGTATCTATTTCTTATAGGATGCATATAGTGGTTTAGAGTATTGATATGTATGGTACCATGTTTTCATTCGGGAGGAATATGATTACTCATTTTTAAAAATATTTATATAAATTTATGTAGGAGTCTTTTAATGGTGGTGTGGGTGTAGCCACTTTATTACATTGTTGGGCTTAGGAACATATAGTGGTTATGTGGCCGATTAGATTATAAAGGTTGAGTTAGGCATATCCATAACCATTTTGTTAGTGTTATACTAGTGAGTTGGATATTTGATCCTATAGGATAGATTATTACAAGTGGTTTCTAGATAGATTGGTCACTGATGACATTAGATGGCAGCCCTATAGAGGATTTCCTAGATGCCCAAAGGATGGAGAGTAGCTACGGTACATGAGAGTGAGTTGTTGGTTACATCATCATTAGTATAGAATTTATGAGTGATTTTAGTATGTGCATGTGACTAGGTAGTTTAGAGTTTGATAGGATGTTCCTCCTACAACATGGATATGGTTGAGGAGTGTATGGGTACCAGCAAGAGTGGCAGCTCATCTTAGATCAACTGAGGTAAAGTTGGAACTATTTCCAGTATATGTGTGAGATGAGATTATAGATGTTCCTAATGTATATGATGTGGAGTGCACTAAGATATATATATTGTGGTGGTTGAGGCTTCGATGGGCTCCACTATATCTAATTGGTGTGCCAGATATTCTTAAATATAAGCAATCTATGCTAATTAAGAGGGTGGGAGGTGAGTGGTTATAATGTGGCCTATATACTTATGTATGTTTTTGTTTTTATATGTAGATTATATATGACTAATAGAGTGTAATGTTGTTTCACTCAGGTGAGGTAGTGGGTATGCAGGGTGAGGCATGTGTTAGTGTTATTTGTGGGGATGATGTGTTCTAGGAGACTATTATTGAGTCTACACTACATGAGCTTATACAACATGTTCTTGATGATGTTGTGGAGGATGGTTTGATAGAGAGACATATGATTATAGATAGTTTTTATGATAACTTGTTTGACTAAGCTACTATAGCTACAACTACCTATGTTAAGGTAGTAAGAGAGAGAGAGAGATGAGCTTAGGGTTGATCGAGATAGGCACATGATGCCTCCTTTGGATTATGGAGCAGTGAGCTCTAAGATTTTATATGATTATATGGATCTTTTGTGGTGACATGTAGAATTGGATGAGGTGTATTGTCATTTTTTAGAGTTAGACAATCCGTGCAAGAGGTATTTAGGAGCTCGAGGAGGTAGAGAGTCATCGAGTGTTAGACATGATTATGAGATGAGTAGTGGAGGAGAGAGTGAGGGAATGACCAAATGTTTTAATGAATTTGGGAAACTATATGGGTTAATTTATTAAATAGTAAAGGAGTTTGGATTAAGGGGAAAATTAGTAAATAAATGTGCCTTAATTAACCTACTGATTTGTTGAATCTATAAGTGATTAATTGATTTCTAAAAATAATAAACAAGAGTGAAGAGAATAAAACATAGCTAGTTATGAATAGAGAGAATATTCAAAGGTTGATATTTGCAGGTCTGGTTAGGCAAACTATCAAAAATAAGACCTAGAAGTCTATTTTTTGCCTCAACAGGAGTGCAAGAAATGGGACACCTAGAGGTCTATCACTATAGTCTTAGTGTTGGCATTGTAGTCCTATGGGTATGATATTTTTGGGTTCTATTTGTTTGTTTTAGGATACCCTACATACCAAATTTAAGATACTAAGAGTCCTCAAAACTTGTTTTAGGTCTATTTCCATCTTCAATACCTATACTTAGCTATGCACATGGAAATGACAAATATATAAAAACCAAAAGGTGGTAAGACATGGTTAGGAGAATAATTATCACACAATCAATAACCCCTATTGTTCTGACTACTACCTAGAGCAACCCTCATGTTGGGGTCTTAGATCTGATGTAGTTCTCGCTTACAAAATGTGCATATTCAACATGCATGATTAATGCAAGAATTAATTTTTATTAGGCTCTTCCTTGATTAAGAATAAAAATCTAAGTGTGATTCAGAGAAAATAAGATATACTATTGACTAATTTTTATTATGTGTAATGTGCCAAAGTATTAAGTGCTAGATATAAAATGCCTTGTGTAGTATTTTATATAGGAGACTCATTATTTAAAATTTGGTACCTTTATTCATATTTGGTTGACATATTTAAACTTAGGAATGAACCAAAGAAAAGGGGTAAGACTTATCTTATGGAAGAAACTAACCTTTAGAACCAAAACTGGGCTTGGACAATAGTGTTAAAAACTAGACACCCTAGGTTTTAGTGCTATTGTCCATATTTGGACACTATTATCTAGGGGATTTAGGACTTGGGGAGATGGGTCAAGGTCTAAAATAGGCCTCTAGGCTTGAAATGGTCAAACATGGTAAGCTACAGATGACTGGGAATAGGCAAAGAGATGTCTAGGGAATGTAGTAAGACCAAGATAAGACAAATAAGAGGACCTAACTCAATGTGAATAAAACTCATATTCTCTAGTGGAAGTCTCTTATGAAAATATTGTGAAAATAAATAATATGTGTGTTTGATTAACCAATTTAGGGTTATTAAAACCACCTATAATCTTAGACTTATACTCACCCCATTGGGGATCATCTAGAAAATGCCTATAGACTAAGGCCTCATAGTACCATAGCCTCTCCACCATCACTACACATCTCTACTTTGAGATAGTACTTTGTAGTGCCATCATTATTGGTACTCCACCTTTTTCCTACCAGAGAGAATCTCTCTCCTACATCAATAAGGATAGATAAGATCTAGTCTAATCTCTCTCACCTATAACAATGACCAACTAACCTTGTGCTATTTCTATTGATACCTATACTACTACCAAGGATGCATTTGATGTGGCTAAAGACACTCATTCTTGGTCCTTCTTAGTCATCACTACCTATACATCTAGGCCACTACCACCCTACACTTGAGCCTGATGATCACCTCTACCAACTACATCCACATCTATATCTTATTGACCCCCATCCTTAGGACCAATATTAGCTATGGCATATTGTGTTTGATATCATGCATGGTATCCATCTATAAAATTAACATCATCTATCTCTACCCTCATTGACAGATCCTTGTGGTTAATGAAACCATGCACTGGCTATAGAGTAGGTAGTGAAAACGTTGTGTCCTCACTCCTATATATCAAGAATACCCTAGGTATCTCCTACATGAGGCCAAATTGCAACCATACCATATCAAATGGTATTATCTCTATCTCACCTTCTTATCTATCATATACCCATATGTAGCTTTGTAGCGATAGAGTATGTCTCCTATAGTGAGCCCATCCCAAAAACTTGACATATGGTCTCGAAATCACATCTCCAATGACCAAAGCATCCAACCAGCCCTTGAACGAGTCTATGTCATGAAACCCTCCTCCTAATAATAAGAAGGCATAATCACACTTCCATCACATATATCTAACTCAAAAACCCATTTGAGCATAAATCTCCCATGATAGACCCATCGGTCTAAGCATTTAGATGTGCTCACAAGCCTAGTAATTTAGAACAAAATTGACACTAATCCCATATCTCCTATGGGCACAAAATCCCCATAACTCTCAATAAATCTGAAATGGCAGCATAGGTGCCCACATAACCACTATGTGACTAAGAAACATATCCACCAACACCCCTAGCAACAAATAAGGAAACCTCTTACTACAAAAATAAAGAAATGTATAACACATCACCACTATCATCATCATGGTGAAAATCCTCCTCGCATCCCTATCCCTTTGATAGAGTGGTGAGTAATGGAAACTTACATAGTGCCACCTCGTAAAATCCATGTCATCTCCATATAAGAGCTCCATCAACACATCCTACTCATCCTTCTCAATATGGTAGATTGTTTCTACCTATATGGGTAGTTTCACAATCCTATGGATGTCCTCAAGTTGGATAGTCATCTCCCCTATCAGAAGAAGGAAGGTGTTAGTACTAGGATCCCATCTCTTGATGAGTTAAACTAACATCAATTCATCCCAATGTACATGTTGTTAATTCATCATACCACCAAGGCCCATGTCCTCCATGTGCACCTAGTCATCAACAATCATACCTCAATGAATCTTATCAAAAATATGGGGTACTATGTCCTTAATCTAAATCCTCTCCCATAATTTCAAGGTTCAATAGAAAACAAACTTAGTTATCTATACTTATTTTGCATATGAACTCTACCTCTTACACCTACCTCTTATACTAATCTCTTCATCTCATAACATGTTCCTAGCATGACCTCTACCTTTGACTCATCTACATTACTACCCTTAACCTATCTACTCTAAACAACCTAGCTTTAACTACTACATATCAACCTTCAATTATTACCCAAACATTCAAACCATTGAACTTATTTATCTATAGCCCTCACCCATTGAGCTTTTACCACCAACTACCCCTTATCCATTGCCTATCAAATCATTCACTATCTACTATTCACAAAAGCCTTTACCTATAACCCTTTTACCATTAACTATATTCACACAACTTCTAAAACATTTCCGTCCTCTATCAACCATCGACAGTCAGGGTGACCAATGAAAATTAGGAGACCAACCATTAATGGTACCCACATAATGACTATTGATGGTCACTTATCAACCACTATGGTTGGTAGTGACCAGAGATGGTCAAAAATGACATCCGATATAGTGATTATCAGTGATCAAAACAAACCCTCACACCTAAAATCCCTAAAAATTTCTACCAAAACACCCTCCAACTCACCCTACCATATCCTACCCTTACCACCCCAAATCCAAACTCCCATTTCAACTTTAAATTAAAACAAATCCAATAAAAACCTAAACATTGGTAAAACCATACCCAACCCACCCTCAACCAATCATACCAAGCAAATACAAATCAGTACATTTGTAAAATTAAGACTAAGCTATCAATTAAAAAATAATGCCTCATACTCTCCCCTATCCATGTTACATCCTCATCAGGTCAAAGCTAAGTCATCTCAATCCACCTCACCTAATCAATTGATTACACAACAACATAACCATTTTCTCTCACAAAATGCCAAAGAGGTTATCATCAAAAGTCAAACTTCACAATGAGAGAAAAGGACCCATAGTGGTATTTTTTATCTCACCCTTTTAGGGCTAACACTTGACCTTAGATGATTAGGGTGACCACTGATGGTTGATCCTAGGGCTCAACCTTGACCGTCGATGGTTAGACTTTTATATTTTTCTCTTCCAGAAACTAACTTGTCACAAAATTTTTTTAGCACACATCAAACCAATTGCCCACACTAAGAGATCACCTTATTTGACAAACACAACCACCATGTCCCCTTACCACTGGCCAATTTGGTTTGAATACGACATATTTTTTTGATGACCTTGCCTTGGTATTTTTGACTACACTAACTAAATTTCCATATTTCATAGTTTTTTAACTTGTGTTACCTTGCACATACCTACCCAATTTGTGTCTTTATGGGAGAACTTATTAACTTAGATACCTATGGAAACATTGACCTTATATAGGATACTTGCATTTATACATTTATCCCAACCATCACATACAATCACATGGTCTACTTGTCACTTTTCCTTTTAGTACCAATCTTAATTTTTACCAACTATGGCAACCTAGTCATTACATGATCTTGGCTATTGTAATTAGTTTTACTTTGTGTACATGTTTTCACTTTAGTGCCCAGCCTACCACCAAACTTATTACCAACTTACACACATATAAAACCCACACTAGATCATATTTCACCTCATCGATTCTTAATTTGATGGGGAACACCTGCTTCCCTACTTGAGGTAACCAAACCTTCAACCCGTAATCCATTTTTGTTTTTCCATTTACTGATATAAAATTCATAATAAAAAGGGGGAAAATGTAGACATTAAAAAAAAACACAATGTTTCTAGATGTTGATGCACCCCTAGACCACTTCAAGACCCCATAAGGACAATCCCCCAACCCTTTGACTACAAACCTGAGTCTAGTTAGCTGACTAGCTAAACTAGCTCACTAACACACCTTGACCAAAATTAACCTTTGAACCTCAACTACCAATGGTTACCCTAACTATTGATGGTTAGGGCTAACCACTAAAGGTCATGTTTCCACTACCAAAACATGAAACACTAACTTCAACTAACTTTCTTTTTTATAATTACCTTGCTTGATCCACTCAAAAATTAATGCATGTTGAATTTTAATTAGACAAGTTAAACCTCTTCTTAGACCTACACTTCTACCTCTCCCCTCCTCCATTAAAAAGAGAGGATAAGGAGGTGAAAAGGGATCCAAAACTATTAAGAGCTTCTAGTATCAAAATTTATTTGGTAGGTCATTCCCCTAGAACTAGGAAAATAACAAGTATGGCAGAGGTCTGAAGTGTTGCCACTCATCAGCCAACAACCACATACCATTACTCTACTATAATTAATCCAGAACCCATGAACCTATTCATCATCTAGCTATCTCAACCATTCTCTAGATCAGTGACCATGGAAGTTATGTATATGTTTTTAGTAATTAGTTACTTTCTTTCCATTTTCCAACTAACGCAGCTGAACCCAAATTACATAATATCATTTTGTAACCTAGCCAATTATTCTCTCTTAACCATAAAAAATCCCATAGTATTAAATGATGGTCATTCTGACCACCAATGGTCTACCCCAACCACTAATGGTCACCCTAATCACTGATAGTCACATCCAACCACTAACGGTCACTATTAGACAAATAAATTGCAAGGTATTTTAACCCACTATACCTCAACCAAATCTAACATTCTAACTTCTCCCCTAATCATAGAACCCTACCCTATTTTTTGAACTATACCCAATCTATTTGGCATTAATATAAATTTATTTATTGCTATAATTAGTCAAACTCATCTCCTTAAAGCATCTCTTGTATTTGATTTCAGTATCTTCTATGATATATGCAAGTAATTTATATTCCATTTTTAGAACTTGATTGTCTAAAAGCATGGATTGACAGCCTCGAAGGAAGCTCATCCTTTCTGGATCTATCTTGCTAGGCAATCCACCTTACTATCTAACTAATCAAACCATTTGCTCAAGTTCTTTGAAGTCTACAGGTCATTCTTTTAAATCTAAAGATGAGTATCTAAAAGCATCTAGATCAATGCATGCATAACATATTATGTTTTTGTACTATACCCTTCTCAATTTTCTTTTCTCTTCCTTCCAAAGAACATAAGCAAAATTTATCTGAAATAGAAGGGGTGTTATCCATGATCATGAGCTTACAATGGTTATAAAATGGATGGAAAGGTGACACACAATTTGGTTTTTACATTCAAGAGGCCTCTAACCTTAAAATTAAAAAAATAGAAGTTGTCATATTCTTAAACTATTAAAATTCTATTGTTTATTTCTAACCATATTTTTTTTCTTCTTTCTCACCAAAACCAACCTGTTACAGATAAATACTAGCCTAAAACTTGTTTATTTTCAAACTTTTAAAACAAGCTTTTGTATATTTGTCATTTAATATATTCACAATCGTGGAGTACCATACATGAAGCAAATGGGTACCTTTAATACTATTTCTAATAATGTTCTTGAACAACAGGTTTGGTATGTTTGTTGTTGATAATATTTCTTGGACATGATAATATACATGTTTGTAATTATCATTTATTACAAGATGCAAAGTAATTTTTTAATGTCAATATTATGGAAAAGAAAGTGAATGTGTATATGTTAACACAAAGCAAGTGTCATTTTAAAAGAATATGAAAAAAACAACTATAATCTTCTAGAATTAGAATTTACAGTTTTCGTGTCTTCTTTAGTTTCACCATATTTGAGATGAATCTCATATTCATTGTAACATTTTTGATACCCAACTATCATATCAACCAATGAAACTAATGCATATGCATTGTTTGATTGAATAATATCATTTATAGTGATATCCAGAGTGACATTGTGCTCGTTACACATAATTAAAATGTTTTCTATAGTTGATTTCATGTTCAATACAATACAACACATAACATCCCCTCTTTCATATTGATTTATACTTTTTATCATGAAGTCTACAATGTAGAAACCATTGTTAGCTAAACATTGGGGAAAAAACTTGTTAATCAATTTGTTATTGATATTGATAATTACTATTAATTGGTCATTATTGTCAAGAAGATATTCATCCACTATTTCTACCTTCGATGGAAAATTTAGATTTTTTTTGAAACCAGGACCATAGACAACCCATACATTGACTTCAGAAACATTGCCAAATTTTTTTGTTGAGAGATCAATGATTTACATTGGCATGTTCTTCCCTATATTTGCACTACAACAATGGTTTTGAAATCAAAGCCATGAATACAAAAAAATTATATTATTTTATAATGACATTTTTTTCTTTGTTTTATTTAATAAACTAAAAGAAAATTATACGTTCCACATGAAAAAAATAATAAACTACTTATTATGAATGCCAGGGCTCCACAATAAGCTATACAAATAGAATCATTACCATTTTTTTGGTCTCTGCTATTTTGTTTCTATTTTTATGTCTACACTTTATTACTTTGATTCTACTTTTTATTCAATATTTATCTAGTTTACCTCCTTTTGTTGGTTGACATTTTCTCTCAGTCCCATATATAATTTTTTATTTACGATACAAAAACATTGTCATCACCATGGATTTTATAATTACTAAAGATAAAAATAAAACAAAAAATAAATTTCCACTAAGTAAAGACAATTTATTTTTCACAATTGAAAGTTAAAATATTATTGTTTTGGTACTTTCCTTTCTGCTGCTTATAGATCATGATAAATGTACTAGGATGGATCCATATCAAACTTCTTAAATATGATTTTTTCAAAATTCATAGGCATATTTTTGATTCAAAGACCAAAGAAAACAAAAATATAGAGAAAAAAATCATAATATAAGTGATGTGTTTTGTCTATTACTCTGTGCAATTCTTTGATCACATGCATAGTTTTACCTATGTATCACGATAAAAGCTTTTTGATCTTCTATATCTTAATAGTAAAATAGTAATAAAAAAATAAAGATCCAAAAACAATAACTTGTCATGTTTAGAAAAAAATTATTACCATTCTAACATGTTTTATTGTACAATTTCTATTTATTAAATAATGCACATACTTGGCTCTATATCTATTTTTTTGTAAGCCATTTTGGATTGCATAAATAAATTATGATTACATACAAATACAAAGGCAATAAACCTATGTATAATGCAAGAGACACACATGAATTTTTTAATTTTGATGTTCGTTTGTTTTATTTTTCTTTTAGTGCTTTAATTTGCTATTTATTATCAATAGTGAAAAAATCCATTTTCTAGTTATACTTGGCATATGAAAATGGCATTGCATGGAATAAACAATTTTTTTTGTATTTACAAAGTCATTATTATTGTTTTGTCAAATAAAAATTTAAAGGCAACATGTATGATGGTCTGTCTAATATGCATCACAAACACTGAATTGAGTTCTTTAGATATTCACCTTTGTCCAAAAGTGATCTATTTAAGTAAATGCATTTGTTGCTAGTATATTTGATATCAAAGAATAACCATGCCCATGAATTGTTTTTGTAACTCATCATATAGATATTATTTCATGAAGCATGTCAATATTGAAGTCACCAATAAATATGATATTGGTTTCAGGTGGAAATCCCACATCTATTGTATCTATAAATACCAATGCGTTATCTATTGGTGCATTTGTTACCAAGTAAATATTTTTTATCCATATGAATATATCTAAATATGATATATTATTTGTCATAGTCTAGATGTTTAGTATATTAAACACTTTATTATTTCTTAATACAATGTCTTGTATAAAGCGTGACATTATTCCATGCACATCCATTGATAGGTGATAGTCCAAATTTTGTGCAAAAACTGAAACATTTTTACCTACATAGTTGTCATTTCTTAGAAACATAAAATGCTTGCATCCATGATATCATAGTCATATGTGATTAATTCCAAATGCAATCATAAAACCCATGTATTCAATGATAAAATAGTGGATCTATCACATGTTTGAGGAACATTTGAAAAACGTGGTAGCCACTATACAAAATTTTCTAGTCTTTGCATCTAAGTATTTGCTTTATTGCACATCACAAAATTATCACATTCTAATTTAATCCAAAAATACAATGATTTAATGATTTTTTATCCTAAAAATGTAGTATAGACAAGTCCATACTGCTTGACACCGAAATGATCAAATGCTAGTGTTTCCATTGTAATCCCTTTTGATCTATGTATTATTTGAGCATGTGTTATTTGTATTACAAACTTCTCATGTATCATGGACATAATTTTTCTAATGTAAATTTTCCTCAATATTGTTTTTATTGGACTATAATTTTTGGTAGCCTAGTCATTATAAAATCTCTACATTTTTTTCATTACAACACTACAATTTTATTGCCATTGAATGATATCCAAACTATGTCTACTTGTCTATGTGTATAACACTTGATAATCCCATCAACACCATTCACTAATCCATCATGTATATCATAGTTTCCACTAGTCGATTCCACCAATATGTTAGGTTTAAATATAATTATATCAAGAAAGCAATTATTTTCATTATTTTTAACAATTTCATTTGTTAAATTAAAATTTTTGACAACAACATTTAATGTATAAGTCTGTTCCTTGACAAGCACAAGTATTTTCACATTATACTTTTTAAGATCATTATTCTTGTGAAACAAGAATGGAAATGTTGGTTCATAATAAAAATATATATAGCATATATTATTCAAGTATTCAATGCCTGATATTATCTACTAACAAGTTTTGATGTGATTTAGGATGGAATCAAATCAAATATCACTTTGAAAAATGATTTGTCAAAGTTGAAAACATTTTATATTGTTAGGAAAAAAAGAGTATGAAGTTATTTTTCAATTCAATATCAGATCTTGAAAATCCCATCTATCTTCAATAGGATCTGTTTGGTAAAATAAGAAAAAAATATAACATCAATGTTTCCAAATGTCTTTGTGGGTGTATGCATTATTTTTTCAATATTAGAAAGCATTCGAATACCTAATAAAACTATTTCATTAATAAATAACACACACTTATTGATAGCATTTGATCAGTGTATCTAAAGCATTTGAATCAAATGACAACATTTGGGTAGATGTCTATGGAAGTTAAAAAATAAAATGTATAGTCAGGTAATTTACACTACATGCCACTTTGCCAATGCATGAAATAATCAAGACTTTGATTTTCAAAGGTCGCTTTTAAGTTATTTACAGTGGATTCATGTTAGAGTTTCATATATCACTTTCATGGAAATTTTCTTCTCGTACCTACTCTTGTCAAGAACAAATATATTATCTTATCTAGCTCTATCACTTTTCTAATTATAATGTCCTTCATAATTACTTATTTTTCTCTATTTATCTACTTTTACAAGTCTAGATATTCTTATTTGCTCATAAAATAGATTGGTTGGTTGCCTGAAACATTTTTCATGTTTGAGTGTCAACTAGCTGATGATATCCTATGCAACACAAATCATAGGCATATGATCCCTCTTTCTATCCACAACAATAGTGAATAACAAATCAGAAGCAATATGTATATTCTTTACAACAATTTCAATGTTTCCCCATTTTGTTATCAACTTTATAATAAACATGGTTTCAATCATTTTTACTTCATTTTTTTGCAAGGTATGCATCATTCCACATGTTTAAGTTTTTCTTTAGTGTGCCCTCATTATCACAATAAGTTATAAATAGCATCATATTTTATCTATAATAGGTTTTTAGATCCATTTGTTTATTATATTTCACATGTCATGTGATTCACATTTTTTTATGTTTCTTGTTATTTAGGCATTTACCCAGGTAATATGTAACAAATTCAACCAAGCATAAATGTTATAAATACATTAGTCTCGAAACATATTTATTTATAAGAGAATCACACATTACATCTTCTAAAGTGTGTATTTCTTGTGCTAATAGATTTAAAATTTTCAAAATCTATGTTCTTTTGTCTCTAGTGTCATGTTTACAAAAAATATTTTCCTTGAACTATGATGTAAAGGCAATGACAATACAATGTGAATGACCTACCGACTAGACATATATTGATGTTGTAGGAGTGTATTCCATAATTTTATTATAGATTTTAATTTGTTGTCATTTCTATGGATAGTTTCAGCACACACTTTCTAAAATGCATTTGGTAGCATATGATCAAACTTTGTGATATGAGAATAATATGTTGTAATAACATATGCATAAAGAGTAAATTGTTCATTCATGTTAACATACCATAATGACATAATTTTTTTTTGTATAAATGAATTGATCCAAGTATTAGATTGATCTCCTTTTATCATTAGAATCTATCATGAAATACAAGATCATAATGAGAGTATGTATTCTATTTTACACAAGTTTGCATTTTGAAAAACATATGAAATGTTGTGTCTTTGTTCTATTTATTTGCTCAAGTTGAGAGAAAATTATTATGCCATTATATTTGTATAGCTCATTGGTTTAGTCTAATGTATCTAATATTCTCATTTTTGGCATTGGAGGCAACAGAAAATTGAATCTACAACATGAATTTCTACACCTTTTTCATGTGCTTGTATGATGATGTCTTTACATTTCAACCAAATCAATATTATGAAATGTCAAATCATAAGATATGTATCTATCTGAAAAATCTTTGGTTTTAGTATTACATCAATCTCAACATATAGGTGCATCCTATACCTAAAGCATGAAATTCAAATACTCATTTTCCTTTTTTTGAAATTCGTTTAGAAAAATGAAACGTAAAAGATTTATAAATAATTCTTCATCTTGCAACAACTTGTTTTTAAATGCATTATATCTATGATTAAATTACCAACTATAAAGAACAATATTTGTTCTTATCATCATATTAGTATTGTCTTCTTTAATTGTTTATTTGTATTTATAATTTGCCATTGAAGTCATTTTTCTAATGCATGGCATAAAGGCTTCTAGTAATGGCTAACACTTGTTATGGTTGCAAAAAATGTTGGCAGCCCCAATTCCCTAATCATTGAAAAAATATTATTTTTAAAATAAGTGATTTATGTTTGAATGATTTTGAAATATCTATAAGCTATGGATGATTTTAGGATTTTTTATAAGCTAGTTCTATTTTGAGCATCTTTGGCATAGACTATTTTGTCTTTTAATTCACCTTTTCATATGCATATCAAATGATAAGATGACACATGACTTATAATTATTTTAATAACTTTGAAAAAGATGTTAGTTATGTGTGTTGTAGTAATGTCTTTTTATTTATGCAAAATCTCCCACTTTATTATTTTTTGGTATGACACTCTATTTGTCATATCTTGAGGATGATTCAAACCATAGAATAGATTTGGGAAGATCATCTCCTCCTCTAACAATTTGTCTTCAAATATACCTAATGGTTTGAGTCCTTCTAAAGGGGAAACTTCAATGATCTAATCTTGGAGATGATGTATTGACTATGCATCATCAAAAACATGCACCAAAGAATCAAAAATAGGATCAAATTCATTTTCATAAGTATTAGATGTCCTATCCTCAATAGGCACAACATCACCAACGTTTTTTTATCTTATTTTTCACAGCTATTTTACCAACCCTTATCATTAGAAATATTTTAGTTTTTATACAAGAAGACTTGACAAAGTTAAGATAATGTTTTCATCACATATGAAGGCCTAAAATTGATTGTTAAATTTGAATTTTGTATTCAAGATTGTGTTTCATGTTTATTGCAATTATTTCTTAGTCATTCATTTCTCTAGGCAATTATTTTTGTATCTGATTGAAGTCAATCAGGATCTTCCCTGTGAGGCCATATTGTGAATGTTTCTAGCCAAAATCTTTCACCTGTACAAATCACATTCACAAATCAACCAATAATTATTATAGAAGTGTTAATTTATTCATAAAAACATTTGTTTTATTTCTCTTAACATTGAAAGGAACAATAAATATTGGTACTTTTCTATTTTCAAGAGATCTCTTGCATTGCTTGCATATTTTTTTGCCCAATTCAAGTATTTTTGTTATTTAATGTGTTTTTAATAGAATGCTTTGAAAATGTCAATGTTAACCAAAATAATATATTTTTTTAAATGTAACTATTCACAAACTATGGAAGAATGGATTGGCATGTCTTTGATCAATTTTAGATAGTTGTTTATTATCATGATACTTCATCGATCATGATGTATGCATCCCAACTGTTGATTTTTGTGATAATGTATCATTAATTTCATAAACTAAAACTATTTTTTATGTTTTTTTAAACAAATATATTTTTAGTGTTTATATTATATGTTTTTGCTTCATAGTGTTAGTTTTTTTGCTCACACATTGTTTGTTTGAAATAGTTAATAGAAGTATGATACCGATTTATAATCTTAAATGTCTCTCTAATATAAGGTTCCCTCACATATTGTTTGGAAATATAAAATACCTTGTTCTTGGTTCAAAACCTTTGAAACCATTATTATCTAGTAATGCTTTATAATTATCCATTGGTATTGCATACACAATCTGATCTATGGAAATTGTTTACATCTAATTTTAATGAATATGAAATGTATCTATCTCAAAACAATTAATGTTATACACTTTCTCTGGAGCAAAACAATTTCCAAATAATTTTATTTGACGATAGTCAAATATTGCTTTGTATAATGTTTGAAATCCGTGATCAACAAAAGCCATTAGCTTCAAGTTTGCTTTCATGATATGGAATTCTAATACTTTCAACATATATTTTCTAGTCAAAAAATCTTTATAGGATCTTGTTTCCATAGTTCCTATTTTGAAAGCCCTTAAGATGTCATTGAATAGATATTTGGCACAATAATACCATTGGAAAAATATTTCACCATATACTGACAAAGCCTATGACCATCAAACTCATCTTAAATTAACAAAATGATAACATGAAATAAGCTTTCATTACACATGGAGCCTAAATTATTTATTCTGTACATGCCATATGTTTACAGGTCAGGAAAAATAACATCCTAGTATAAAGAATGATTTTTTCAAGTATTTGATAACATTGTATTTGAAATCATGCTCTTACTGCATATATTTCTGTTAAATAGTGGTTCAGAATGTCCATGTACATGGTTTATGTCATGAAATAATATAAAATATAATGGAATACAACTTTTTTTTATTAAAATGTAGATACCTTTTTCTTCTTATTGTAGACCAAAAAAATAAGAATGTTTAACCATTTGAATAGCCATTGAATACGAAATATGTCACCCCATAGACCAGTCTCGTCACGATCTATAAGTTCATTTGTAAAAATTATCGTTAGATGAAAGTATGTGCTTCTATCATGTATTTGATGAAAATCATATAATATATCTGGATTTAATTAGTTTACATATGAATATCTTGCCTTTCAATCTCCATTTTTTAAATAATCCATAAAATATTCAATGATGCTAGTTCATAGCATTCTTTATGTGTAATGGAAATGAAATAACACTTGAAATGCCTCAATAAGGCAGTCACCAACAACATAATTAAATAATGCAATCCTAAAAATATTTCCATGTTGTAAAACATCATCAATATTTACAAATGCTTTTTTCTTTATCGATATGGGTAAGTGCACAAATTTGGTGGATGAAAAATGCCCTACCTATGGATATGATTTTTTTGAAATTTTAGAAATTTGAACTTTTTTCCATAATTTGAGATGGCTATACTCAAAATTTGAAGATGGTATAAAAATAGGAATTGTATCATTTCAAGTTTAGTTTCCATAAAACTATGTTTTTTGAAAAATGTTTAAGCATAATAAGGTCAAATATCTAAAATTTGAAGAGGACCTCTTATTTTTATAAAGAAAACATAGTAGATAGATGGTTGTGTGGGCAACCATTTTTTCAACACCATTAAATATTTTTTCAAACCCTTTGGTGAATATTTAGAAAATATCTTCTGTGTGTTATTATTTTTTAAATGATTTTTTTATTAATTTTTAATTAATTAGATCCTCAAAACTAACAAAAAAATGGATAGCCAGCCATGCGGCCCACCCTATCTACCTCAATAAAAATGAAAATTGATTTTTTTTGAATGTGTATAAAATTAGGCCTAGTTTGTTATAATATAATTTATTTTGTAATTGAATCAAGGAAAAAAAATTAGATAAACATGAATAGGCATGCATAGGTGTGGCATGTAGTTGCCTAAGAAAGGTGTAGTTAGAAATAAGTATAGGTTAAACTCTTAAAATATCCCAAAAATAATAAAATTCTTTTATTTAGAAAGAGGACAGTGTGCTCCTCATGATGGTAATAATTTTTTGAATTTTGATGTTAAAATCCATAGTGTATTTGGTGATTGAAGTTGTAATTTTTTGGTTTTTATCAAAACTATTAGACACGGTTGTAGATGCATAGTCACAAGACTTTGGCTCAGAAATCCAAGCCACTTCTAAGCCTAAAGGCTTGGTTTTCAATTCAAATTCAAATAACATGTATGCATTATATAATGCATATACATTTTGTAATGTATTATATAATGCATACACGTTTTGTTATAAGACCAAAACCATATCCACAAGCATGTATGAGTTGTATGTGAAGGCAAATTTAGCCATAAGATTATATTTAATACTCTAAATGTTAGGTGCATAGTTTAAATTTATTTTATTAAATATAATAAATTAAGGACACTCAACAACTCATAGAGTTGGTCTCATATTTGAATGCCTTACGATGTGGAAAATGCTTTTTGAAAATCCAATCATGGAAATACTTAGACCTAATGATTTTAGGACATATATTTTGTAATTGATATCCATTTTCGATAAACATATGGTCATTTTTTAGGTTTTTATGCCTTTTATAATGATTCATAGCATTTCTAAGAGTCTTGGCTTTGTCAAAATTTAAGTTATCAAACCACTCACTTTGAAACTGATGCAAAGTGTTGTGATTGGGGTAGCATAGGTCACATTGATGAACTACATACATCAAATAACCACTTTGTGTTAATTTAACTTGTTCATCATCCCTCCCTCATCCTTAATCAGTTCTTAATTATGGATCATCACCCATAATCACTCTATCATCATCATTATTCATTGTCCCTAGTCACTCGTTCATTGACACTTACTATCACTAATCATCTCTAATATCTCCCTCACGATCCTTGATTACTCCCTCAATAACCCTCAATATTTCTCATCATCCCTAATCACTCACTCCTAATCCCTCCTCATCCCTCATCACTCACTCATTGACCCTCACCATCCCTCATAATATTTAATCAATCCCTCATCATCCCTAATCATTTCCTCATTGGCTCTCACCATCCCTCATCATCCCTAATCATTCCCTTACTATATTTTTAGCATCCTTAATCATTGCTTCATCATCCCTAATCACTCCATCCTCATCCTTCATTATCTCTAATCATTCCCTTATTGACCCTCATCATTCCTTATAATTTATAATAACTCCCTCATTTCCCCTCACCATAATTTATGATGTAGAACCCTATTGCATACTCTGATTGTTGAAGCTCTCTACTAATATCTACTTAGCTTTCACTTTGTCTTTTCTGGCTTGATCTCTATCTTTAGACCCTGCATACATTTCAAATTCACATCTACATTTTATTAATTTTAGTTCTTCTCCACCATTATTTCTATGGTTTCATTAAAATATTTATTTTATTCTCCTTATTCAATGCATTCAATCTCTCTTATTTTGAGACTATCCCACTCAGTAGTCTTTATGATTTATAACAACCTGGATGAAATCTTATTTCTGGTTCCTTAGGCATTAATAGGGATCTGATAAAATACCTTACACTCCTTTGAGTTATCTCTAATTTATTCTCAACCCTACTTAACTTCTGAGCACAATGCTCATATCATACACTACCTCTTACTCTATCATAAACTCTTCCTATATGGACTTAAATCATAAAATCAACCTCATTTATGGATACCCTGTAACATATCCCATCTCTTCAAAAATTTCCAAGATTTGGTTCAATTATTTTATAACTTATTTTGGATTTATCTACTCTCAAATTAGGTCTTTAAGTTTCCTTCTACCTTGCCCACCAAAACCATCTTCACAAGCATGTGAGAGTTGCACGTGAAGGCAACATTGGAAATAAGCTAATATTTACTGCTATAAATGTTAATTATATTTATTTTAGTAAATATATGAAATTAAGGTCACTCGACATATGATAGAGTTGGTCTCACATTTGCACACCTTATGATGCAGTAAATATTTTTTCAAAATCTAATCACGTTAGTACTTAGGTATTTTCAAGGTTTAAGTATTCAACCTATGGATTTTAGGACATAAATTTTAAAATTAGTATCCATTTTTGGTAAACATATAGTCATTTTTTAGGTTTTTGTGCCTTCTAGATTGATTCCTAGAATTTTTGAGTCTTAGGATTATCAAAACTGAAGTTTTAAAACCACTCACTTTGAAATTGATGTAAAGTGGTGTTATTTGGGTAGAATAGGTCACATTGATGACATACAAACATCAAACAACTATTTTACATTTTAATTTAACTTGATCATCATCCCTCCCTCATCCTTTATCACTTGTTACTCATCCCTCATTACCCCTAATAACTCTCTCATCTTTCCTAATTATCCCTAATCACTCCCTCATTGACCCTCACTATTCCTAATCATCTCCAATCATTCTTCCATTGACCCTCACTACCTATTATCATCCACAATCACTCACTCCCCATACTTCATCATCCCTAATCACTCTTTCCTCATCTCTCATCATACCTAATCACTTATTCATCCCTATTCACTCACTCTTTGTCACTTAGTGTCCCTAATCTTTCCTTCATTGACATTAATTATCTATCATCTCTAACCACTTAGGATTATCATACATAATCACTCTTTCATTTATTATCATCATCCCTCATCATCCCTAATCAATAAATTCTCATCTCTCATAATCCCTAATAAATCTTTCTTCATCTCTCATCATCACTAATCATTCCTTCATTGACCCTCACCATCCCTCACCATCCCTTACCATTCCTAATCACTTCCTTATCATCTGACATAAATATATATGCTAAAGATATCTTTGATTCCAATCATATGTTATTTAATACATTATAATATAAATAAACTCTTTTGTAGGACTTGTGTTGTCATTGCCCATTTGTGACAATTAATTTTATTACTGAATGAATTGGATGATCTTTCGAATTTATATTGAAGTGACATAAGTATTAACACAAAATAGAGTCTAAATTTTAGTTCATCAAATTATATTTGTTGTGTAGCTGACTAAATGAAACTTTATTCACTTCCACCTTTGGTAGTTTGGTTCAAAAGATAAAAATTAAACACAAATATCTTGTATAATTTTCTAATTCTGAGAAGATTTGAATCAGATGCAAAGTTATTTAGTGTTTTTCATTCTTGTATGACTTGAATATTGGTTAGGTTCACACATGTACTCCTTGTGTGTGTAATGTGTCCCAAACATTTTATCTCTTGCATGAAAAATGAACATTTATTTATGCTATCACAAAAATAATTTTCTACAAAATGTGAAACACTAGTTTAGCATGGTGTAGATGTTCATCCCATGCTTTCTAAAGATTAAGATGTCATCAAGGTAGATTAAAAAAATTGCATAGGTAAAGGGCCTAAGGATGTCATTCAACATCTTGAAATTAATGAATTCATTATATGAGTTAACCTAAAAGGCATAACCAACTAGTTAATCAATCTTTCCTTTGTTTTTAGGACTATATTGTAAATATCTAGAGGTTCAACAAGAATATGATGATACCAAAACATAAAATAAATTTTTGAAAAGACTTATACACCATAGATATGGTATAAAAATTCCTTACTATTTAAATGAGGTTAATATTTCTTCACTTTAATCTTTTTAAGATTTTTTTAATTTATTCACAGCTTTAGCACAAACATAATTGGACTTTTGCAAGGTAATGATTTAGGAATGATGTGTCCATTATCCATGATTTCAAGGATCAACCACTTGATCTATTCATTCTATAGAAATGATATGCTATATAAAGAGCTTTAAGGTAGAGGTAGTTAAGGGATCAAATCAATGGTATTGCTTAGTGTATAGTATGAAAGAACTTATTTAAGTGACTGAAAGATATCCTTGTATTCATCTAGTTTATGGCTCAATTATTTTGTTTTTGTTATTGTTGGAGAAACCACACTATGATATGATGATATAAAGATGTCATTACATTTAATTCTTATCATTAAGAGTATACTTCTTACTATAATTGATAATATTTTTGTACTTCCTATCACTAATGATTGAAATCTTATGAAATAACTAGGACATAGGGTATTTTAGATCATGAAAATCTATCATAAAATTTCAAGGATTTAGTTCATAAAATACATTTCAATGGTAAATACATGGTTGACCACATGTAAAACATCACACACCTATAATGGTGAGATGTCATAAAGTATTGCATCTTTAAGAAGTTTGATTTTGTACACCAAGTGACACTAATGGGTGATCCATTTATAAAGGCCTACACTAGACCATACACTAACATATGGTTATGGATGATGTATAAATTTCAATTTCAATTTTTGAAAATATGATTTAGGAGAAATTAAATTCTTTTGACTTCCATTAGAAATGATGAAGTGTATTGTCTCACAATTTATCTACATTTTTTAATGAAATAATATTTTTAAATCATATAATTTTATTTTGGGGAAGGTAGAGATATTTTTATTACCAACCATATCATTTGGTTCATAATCTATTATCTAATTAACTTTTTTTAGTGATAGATAACTTGTACCCACTTCTTGAGATCTGCATGTAGATAGCTCATAGTGTGACACTCTTCATTGGATTGGATATTAAATTTATGAAATAAGCACTAGTTTCCAATCTTGGAATAATTTTTATAGTCATTTAAAAACTATTTTCTACTCTTTGGTATGATGACTCAATTAATAGACACAAATATAAGGCCTTCAATTTAATTATTCGGATCATAAAATGTCCTCATATGGAAAGCAATTGATTGGTTTCATGAAATAACATAGCTTGGTGATCCTCATGTATTTACTACTCATTTTTGGTGCTATGGTGGTTTTACGTGCTTCTCTTGTTTTGGCAGATTTTCAATTGTTAATTACATCATTTGTAATAGGCCCATTACTTTTCATAGCTGTTAAATATTTATGTTTCAAATTTTCCTCCACATCATTTTGATAACTATTTATTATATTTTATGATAGAAATAAACTCTCCACTTATGGCTCCTAACATTTTTAAACCCCAAGAAAATATCACCATCAAGGTATTGGATGGAGTGACTAAGGATGGGGAGGGATGAGGTGGAATTGAGTAGATATGATGAGGGAGTTAATAAGGATTATGATGGATGGTGAGGGTCAATGAGGGAGTCATTAGGGATGATAAATGATAGTGAGGATTAATGAAGGAGTGATTAGGGGAGATGATGATGAGGAATGAGTGATTAGAGATAATGAGGTATGATGAAGTAGTGATTAGGGATGATGAGGTGATGCAAGAGCATCACTACCCAATATAACTAGTTATCTAGATTATATTTTTTGAGTCTTTAGAAGGTGGTAAAGGTCATAATAAGTCTGTAAAAGTCTTTCTAAGTTTCTAATTTTGTGTCAATTTTGAATTAGAGTTGTATTGGACTTTCCTACCAAATCTTTCATTTAAATTTTTGAACTTTCATGGAGACTTAAATCTTGTTTTAATAAGTCCAACCTTGAATTTGGTGTGGTTAAAATTTAAAGAGGATTTTAGGATGTTACAACACATATAAATAAACTCATATTTTATAAATATGCCAGTAGTTGAGTCCGTTGAGGACATTGTCAACATACAAAATAAGTTAGAATTTAGCTGATGGTTACATGGTAATAAGAGTCATGTCCATGTATTATTTTGTATTCATATTTATATTAAAGAGAGTTTGAGGAGATGGGATTTTAAAGTATGAATGTAAATAAATACAAATAATTGAATAAAGACAAGTTTTTATTATTTATAGATAAGAAAGCAAATAGACCCTGCATCTTCTTGAATATGTGCAAAGATAGTTGGTAGTGTGCATGATCATGAAACATGATTATTAACAAGTTATTAGTGATCTTGGTGTGAGTAGCAAGTTGAAAATACCTTTTCTTTTCTGGGGATTATATCACTTTCAATTTAAGTTTCAAATATTTTGAATGTTTAAATTACAAACTGTATACCCTATGCTTTTACAAATTATGCCTATAAATCTGAGTAAAGGTCAGAGTATTGTGTAAGAGGAGATTCTATTTGGTGGTCTTCTAGAATGTATGAGTAATTAATAAATTGACATAAAATTTAATTAATATTCTTTAAACATTTTATGTTTTTATTCTACTAAGGATACTCTATGTTGAATAACACAACCGTGTCTTCTATGAGGAAAAGTTCTAAGTATTCATTTAAGTGAGAAGGTGTATGCATGTATTGGATTGAAAATTCAAATGTATATGTTTGTCAGTTTATTCTCATATGATCATGAATTATTATATTCCTTCAATTAGATTTCATATATTTAGATGAGAAAAAATAAAACTAACACAATCTTGTAGTCATCAAGAAAATCAACAAAGTGAATGTGGTATCTCATGAAAATTGGAAAAGTGAGTATTATATATGAAAGGCATTGACTTTATAAAGTGTGTAAACATTTTTTATAGGATTTTATAACTTCATGTTTATTTATAACCCTTTTTGGAATGAATTAGAAAAAATAACCTCTTCTTGAATTACTACAAACTTATGATAGAGTACATAGTCTATTCAAATTTGGTTGTCAATCTACTGTAGCTTAAAAATGGAAACTTGAAAAACATGCACAGGGTCAAATTAGACTTAATACAATAGTCAAAGTCATTGGAAATTCCTTTGGAAGATTAGAATCTCATTTTGACCCTTCTTGGGTTTTTGAAACCAATCCAAACCATCTATTAGGGTTTTTACTTTCAAAGTGAGTTTTTAGGAGTTTTAAGCATAAAAAATTCATGAAATTTGGTGAATTTTTTAATTTAAAAATTAACAAAGAGATTATGATGTTTTTAAGTTGTGTATGGATAAGTATAGATGGCAGAGTACTATGTGGTAAATAGGGTAGAAAGAAACCCAAAGACCTAATCCAAGAATAGAAAGAGCCAAAATAAGTTATCAAATAGTTGAACCAAAGCATGGAAGTTTGTGAAGAGATGGAATATGTTACATGGTATCCATAAATGAGGTTGATTTGATGATTTGAGTCTGTATAAGAATATTCTATGATAAAGTAAGAGGTAATGTATTGTATGAGGATTGTGTTGAGAAGTTAGGTATGGTTGAGAATAAGTTAGAGAGAACTAAAAGGAATATAATTAATTTTTGTATAGCCCTATTAATACTTAAGGAAATCAAGACAAGATTCAATCCAACTTGTTATAAAACATAAAGACTAGTAAGCGGGATAGTCTCAAAGTAAGAGAGATTAAATGTATTGAGTAAGGAGAATAAAATGAAGAGTTTAGTTATACCATATGAAGAATGATGGAGAACAAATGAAATGAATAAAATGAAAATGTGAATTTGAAATGTATGCAGGGTCTAAAGATAGAGATCAAGCAAGAAAAGACAAAGTGAAATATAGGTGGAAATTGGTAGAGAGCTTGGATAAGCAGAGTATGCAATATGGCTCTGGATCATGAGAGATGGTGAGGGGTAATGATGGAGATATTATAAATGATGAGGAATTGTGAGGTTGAATAAGGGAGTGACTAGAGATGATGAGGGATGAGGAGGGAGTGATTAGGGATGGTAAATGCTAATGAAGGAGTGATTAAGGATGATAAGGGATGGTGAGAGCTAATGAGGGAGTGATTAGGGAAGATGAGTGAGTGCTTAAAGATGATGAGGGATGGTTAGGGTCAATTAGGGAGTGATGAAGGATGAGGATTGAGTGATTATGGATGATGGGGAATAATGAAGGTCAATGAGGGAGTAATCAAGGATTATGAGGGAGGGATTAAGGATGACTAGGGATAGTGAGGGTTAATGAGGGAGTGATTAGGGACAATGAATAATGATGAGAGAGTGATTAGGGGTGATGAGGGAGGGATGATGAACAAGTGAAATTAACACAATGTGGTTGTTTGATGTGTTTAGTTCATCTATGTGACCTATGCTAACCCAATCACACCACTTTGCATCAATTTTCAAGTGAGTGGTATTCAAACATTAATTTTGACAAACCTACGACTCTTATAAATGCTAGGACTTATTCTAAAAGGCATAAAAACCTAAAAATTGACTATATATTTACTAAAATGGACATCAATTTCAAAATTTATGTCATGAAATCCCTAGGTTTAATACTTAGACCCTGAAAATACCTAAGTACTAACTTGATTGGATTTTGAAAAACTATTCTCCACATCATAAGGCACGTAATTGTGAGACCAACTCTATCAGATGCTGAGTGACCTTAATTTTTTATATTTATTAAATTAAGTTTAAAGTATAAGAAATTAAATGTAACCATATAAATGTAATAATATACTACACATACACACCATACAACATGTATGCATTATTTGAATTTACACTAACACATACATGTTATTATTTTCTCAATAACATAGTTGTGTTATGACTCTATAATTATTGAGCCATAATTTAAATAACATGATCATGTTAATTAAATAATGTGATTATGTTAATTAATAACATGATCACTTTACCTTAAATGTCCATGAATTTTCCACCCATCTCCATGCACATACCCATATGTGTCCACATCAATGATTCCCTCTAAACAACTGAATTCGACCACATTTTCTTTTCTTTTCATGACTATTTACTATTTTTGTTTTCTTTTTTTCAACTTATTTTTTTTCATTTTATTGGTCTTTTTCTATCACAAATAAGAATAGGGTAAACTATCAAGAAATAAAATAATGCCTTCAAAATAACATCAATTTTTGAGTGTTCTTATTTTACATAGGAAAAAGAAGCCACCCAATAAGATATTTACATTATCATTGTAAAATTAAAAAATTGGATACCAAGCATCATATTTAGATAGTTATAATATACTTACCAATGTTTTTCTAAAACTTGGTAAAATCCTGAGATGTCTATCACGAGTATAAAACTTACATGTTTCAAAAAATTACAATATTAATACTGATTTAAATTAAAAAATAGAAAAAAAATTCATTACTACTTTATTTCAAAATAAATAAGTTCCAAAAAAAATTGGTCACATTGATCAAAACATACCCACTCCCTAGTGTCATTAGTCTCTTAAACCTCTTAGATATGTCAGATCCCAAGAGAGCCTATACAAATAAACAAACATCACATTATCATCTGTTAGCATAGTAAGTCCCCCAAACCTACCAGAGATGTCAAAGATAAGAATATTTTGGCCAAACAAAGAGGCACCATATGGCCATATATCAGTGCATTCCATCTCTTAGACCTAGAAAAGATGTTGGAGTCAGGGAAAGCCAAGACAAATGAAGACACATCATATTTCCATATGTCAGTTTGGCCAGTCCCCCACACCTAGTAGAGATGCCAGATTTCATAAGACACCAATTGAATCAACTGGCACAACATTTACACTTGTCAGTATCGCCAATCCCCTATACATATAAGAGATGTCAAGGCCTGTGTGAGCAGTTCTAAATGAGAAGGTTAGACATTTTTAACTGTAAGTGTGGCACATCCCTAGACCTCTCAGATATGTCAAATATTAGGAGAAGTTGGTTGAATGAAAAGACGTTGCTTTGACTAATATATGGATGAACTTGTTACCACCAATGGAAAAAAATATCTTTTCTCATTCTCTCTCTCTTTCTTCTTTTTTTCTAGATGAAAACCTAATCAATGATTCACAAAGTACTATACAAAGAACATAAATGATGTAAAGTGTATATATATATATATATATATATATATATATATATATATATATATATATATATATATATATATATATATATAATTACCATTTGTTTTTAAATTTCAATCACACACAAAGCAACATTTAAACATAGACACACCAACTTTATACACTAATCAATTAATTCATCAGATATACAAATGAGAATATGTTGTTACACCATAAATACATACATACATATACATACACATATACATATATTAATATATTTTTATAACTAGATTGTCACAATGATTTATAATTTTTTATATTACTAAACATATTTCATAATATGTTTCATAAACAAATATATTGTAACCACCTTCGATATCTACTTCAACACCAAGCTCCAAACATAAATTATAAATTATTTACACCACCTCTGCTAGTCTCACATATTCAAAACATACCAGTACGAGGTCTAAAAAAGGTATTAGAACCAACCAATACTCCAAAGAAAATAGTAGGGGAAAAACTATAGTCCAAGAAACAAATCATAGACTAACCGTCTCCAACATAATAAAATAACATTCCTTACGCTCACAAAAAATAGAAAGTGCAACCAATTTGAAACATTACTTACCAGAGTAACAAAAAACCCTACCCAAAACTTCTTAAAATATGTCTAATCAGCATGATAACCATTGATGAACCCCAACGAAAATGAAACCTACACTACCTATGAGACTATAGCAACACCTTGAATTACACAAAAAGAGACTACTGATAAGATTGGTGAGCAAAAAGGACATAAAACCTGCCATAGACAAACACTTAAAACATCATAACAAAAATGACATCATATGTTTCTAAGCAAACATAGATTATTTTGGAGAAAATAAAACATAGCCAAAAAACTTAACCACTCAAAATCATATGCTTCCAAACATAATTACAAATGAAAGATACTAAAAAAATGAACCTAGGCTCATGAATATTCATGTATAATTTGTAGCCAAACAATCATAATCTTATAATCTAGAATTAACCAATATCCACATGCATTTTTTCCATTTATTGCTCTAAATAAAAATGTGAACAGGCAAATGCCATAAAAGAAAAATCTGTATTACATACCTTTTTAACTCAAACCTTGACCACATAAAAAATACTATAATCTTTACAACTCAACGAAAAAGGCAACCTAAATCAACCTAGATTATTGCACATTGTAAGTGATTACCCTTTTTTTCATATAAATCCATAGCCAAAATAAAATAATAAATAGAATAATAATACATTATTAAATATCAACCACCACCCTTTATGTTTGGATCAACACCTCTAAGGTAGCGCTTTAAATTAATAAATAGTCTTAAATTTCTTAGTTAATACAAATGTGTATGATTAAAAATTTAATAGTTATTGCATGTGCAAGTAATTATTTAGATTAATGATGTTATGTGCCATAAATTATTATTGTAAATTATTTATCCAATGTCTGTATGTTTTTTCCCCCCACTTATACAAAAATCTAGATTTTGAATACATGAATTTCACATTTTCATAGGTAAATATTCATATCAAAATGTAATAAATAGTCTTAATTATCCCAACTAATACAAACATTTTTGAATATTAATTTACAATTAATTTCATGTGCAAGTAATTATTTCAATTAATGTTCACATCAAAATGTTTCAAACCTAATGTTAAAATTAAAAAAACACTCAATTTTAATTGCCTGTAATCAGTTAAACCCATCTGGATCAATACTACGATAAAACCATGAAGTTACTAATAATTATATTAGGATTAATTGATTACCATAAATACCTATAAGATATATAAGGGATAGGGAGAGCTCAACCAAATGAACATGTGACACATTTCTATTTGTTAACATCGCCACTCCCCTAGACCTATTAAAGATTTAATGGCCTAGGAGAACTAAATTGAATAAATAGGTGCCACATTGCCATCTATCAATCTAGTTTATCTCTAAGACATATCGCAAAGGTTAGATCATAATAAATCCCAATAAAAAAAAAAGCACCAAGTGGCTAGTTGTTAATGTGACTAATCCCCTAAACCTATTATAGATGTCAGGGTCTAAGAAATCCTATCCTAATGAAGAAGCACCAAGTCAATAGTTGTCAATGTTTCCTCCCCCCAGGTCTCCTAGACATGTTAGGGCTCGAGAGAGCCCATCCAAATGAAAAGGTATCACATTGGCATTTGATAGTACAATGTGTCCCTTAGAATTGTTAGAGATGTCATCACTAAGGAGAGCCCAAGTCAATAAAAAGAAGGCACATCACTAGTTTTTAGTAAAACTAGTCCCTTGGACCTATTAGAGATGACAGCACTGGGGAAATATTTATCAAATGAAAAGGTGCCATGTAACTTTTTGTTAGTATGACCAGTTCTCCCAACCTAGTAGAGATATCAAAACTAGAGAGAACCTGATCAAATGAAGAGATTCCACATCAACATAACTATTAGTGTGACCGATTCCCCCCACCTAGGAGATATGTCATAATGACAAGAAAATTGACCAAATAAAGAGGTGCAACATTATCAGTTGTTAGTCTTGTGAGTCATCCAAACCTATAAGAGAGGTCACACACTAGGAATGCTATGTCGAGTAAAGATATGACACATTTCCACTTATCAACATGGTGAGATCCTTGCACCTATCAAATATGTTAGGGATTGAGAGAACCTTGTCCAATATAGAGGCACCACATTGACTAATAGGAAAGTAAATTGATTTCCTCCCAAGACCTTAGCTGACTCAAAAAAAAGTATAAATGAAATTTGAATGGCTATAAGAACATGCCCTATGTCCCTAGACAACACATAACCCACTCTAAGAGAGTGATATATACTACTGAGCCCCATCTGTATGCCATTGGGACCAATTAAAGTACAATAAACCATTTTAATTTTAATTTATTAAAATGCAAATATTTCAAAATTGATGTTAAAATCAAAAACACTCTATCAATGCAATGAACCCTTCAAACCTGTAAGAGATGTTAGAGTCAGGGAGAGCCTAGTTAAATAAAGAGATGCCATGTTTCTATTTGTCACTTAAACTAGTCTCTCAGAGCTCCTAAACATGTCAAAGTTGTGGAAAACATGTCGAAATAAAGAGGTGCCACATTGGTATTTGTCAGTATGACTAAGAGACAACAAAAACCTAATAAAATAAAGAGACACCATGTCACCAATTATTAGTGTGGCCAGTCCCTTGGACCTCTTAGAGATGTCAAGTCCTGGTAGAGTTGGGCTAAATGAAGAGATGACATATTTCCACTTTTCCACTTTTTAGCATGGTGGGTTCCCCAGACCTATCATATCTATCATAGCCTAGGATAATCTGATCAAATTAGCAGGCATCACATTGACTAATATGTGGATGAAATCATTACCACCAGAGCCCTTTCCTGGCTTAGAATGAAGTATGAATGAAATTTGAAGGCTTATAAGAACATGCCTTGTGTCCCTAGATAACACATCACCTGGTTGAAGAGAATGATATAGACTACCGAACCACATTCGCATGCTACTAGGATCAACATCTTTAATTCATCTTGATTTTGGGGCACAAAAATATATCGCATGATAAGGAAAATACACTATAATATATATCTAATTTTTTATATTATTTTGATTTTATTGGACGGTGTAATTATTATTTATTTTATTAATCTAAAATACAATAATTTCTCTAAAAAATTAGTCGTTTCACCCTATATTAACTGATAGAAATATAACAAACCATATTATTTTTTATTTATTAAAATGTAAATATTTCAAACCTAATGTTAAAATTAAAAAATATGAAATTTCGTTGGCTACACTTTGTCCTATATAAGTTATTAGGATGAACTGATTAAAATAAATAACTGCTATGTAGGTACTAATAAAAACTCATACTTAAAGTTTATTAAAATAAGGAACGTAAAATAGTACTTTATTAGTGAGAGTGAGAAACTATAAATTTATACATAATTTTTATATTTTAAATATATAGACAATTTTTTTGCTTTTAATTATTGCATCATTGAGATTAAATAACTATACACTTATGTACATACTACTTAAAAATAATTTTTAAATGAAAATGTATAATTAAATCTTATTAAATAAAAGAATGTGAAACAATACTTATATTAGCAAGAGTGGGAAACCATAAATTTCTACATAAATTTTACACTTTGATTGTGTAGATTAATTTTGTATGTGTACTACTTATATTGTTGAGATTAAATAACGACGATTATGTATGTATGTATGTATGTATGTATGTATGTATGTATGTATGTATGTATGTATGTATGTATTTATATGTGTATGTATTTATGTATTTAATTAGATGAATTATTAGAAGTTGGGAGTTGAGACTAGTTTTAAAAAATATAATTAAATTTTATATCATCTAATTTATGTTTGTAACATAATTCTAAATTTAATATGCAAAGATAACTTTCACATATTAGAAATTCAACATAACATTTTTTATATAATAATATTAATAATTTGAATTAATTTTAAATAAAATAATTAAGATTTATCAATTCAATCCATTAATTATATTAAAAAAAAATTAAAAAATATAAAATAAATAACTTATTTTAAAGTGTATTGTATTTGGTAAATGCAAACCAATGATATTAATAAATATTTATATTTAAACCAACAACCAATTTAATAATATAATGAATGCATACATACACAAAAGATATTTAAAATTTATTTTAATAATTATTTATTATAAATTTATATCAATATTATATTTATATGTAATAAAATATAAATTTAAATTTAAATTAAAAACAATTAAAAAATAAATTATTTAAAATATTTCAAACATATAAAAAAATTTAAAATATAAAAATGTAAATAATATGTTAAATATTTTCTAGCTATTAACTCATATGTGCAAGTTTGTAAGCAATATGTTGAATATTTGTGACCCATTAACCCAAAAGTGCAAGGATGTTGAAATTATCGTAAATATCATAAATAGAAAAAACATGAGAAGATAGAAACAATGTTCGTAGCAACTATACAAGCTTTCATATTGAAAGTACCATATGTATGGTACATAATGATTACAAAAATATGCACAATATTGGGTATAATTAACACATTAATTAATCATGCATTCAGTACTCTTGTCTTTCTCCATTATAGTGTGTAATTTTATTCTTCTTAAACAGTTTCATATATTATATTACATACTCAAACACGATCATTTTCCCTTTTAACAATCAACACCCAAAAATTCCTTAAATGCTCCTCACGTTCAACATTCGATATTAATCAATACATTAAATGCTACATATCAAATTAATAGAGATAGCATGTGTACAAATATTCAATTAATGAACATGATTGGAAAAGAACTTTTCAAATAAAATTTTAAAAATATAAGAAGTGACATATATAATTTATTAATCAGTATAATTAATTTTGATTAATATGTATATCATTTTACTATAATATATTATCTTTTATTTTGTATAAATTATTTCTTATTGTAAAGTATTATAATTTATATAACTTAATAAAATGTAAATATTTGTACTATAAATATTCGAAAGAATAGAATATAAAATACTTTAAAATAATCATATAAAAAATACAATATATATAAAAATAGACAGAAAATTAAATATACCATATTATAATAACATAGCTTGTCATAAAATATTTCTTATATACTCATACATAAAATGCATAATATAAATTTGAAAATGTTGAATATTAAGAAAAAATTCTATATATATTAATTAATTAACATTATTTTTAATATATATTATTTATTTTTTAAATTTTCTGGGTACAATAACTAAATAAACCCATGAAAATCAAATTGTAACTACTAACATCCATTATAATATAAAACCGAGAAGAAATATCTAACAAAAAGAACAAAAAGAACAAACTTTAGAAACATTATAATATGCTATAAATATCCATTTATTTCACAATTAATTCGAGAAGAAATGTTCAGCAAAATGAACAAACTCCAAAACAAATGCATGCAGAAATCCTACCTTAACAGGAAAGATTGTTCACGATGTAGGCATAGAGATAGTGGATGAAATGAATGTTGCAAAGGAGAGAGAAACAGTAAAGACAAGTCCTCTGAATCATTCCAAATCATATACACAGCGCTTGGACCAAAAAAATCCACTTAATCATAGGATTGTACGAGAACATGTAAAGTAACACAATAAGATTGCAGACACACAAATTGCATATTATTGCATGAAAATATTGAGCTAAAAACATGACGCTACAATGCCCAACTACCACTGCCACTGCCACTGCCATTGCCACTGCCAATATTAACTTAGACGTTGAACTCGTGATTTGATTGAACTATATTTTGAGGGTCAAGTTGAGGAAGGGGTGCCGACTTCTTTATAACCGTACTTTTATCCTCAAATTTCTCTAGTTGCTGTATAGTCACAGCTATTTCCAGTTTTCCATGTCCAACATCAACTCGTAATCGCTTCCTTCGGCTGTAAATGCAATATATTATCATCTGAACCGAAGCCAATGGTATTCCAATAAAATTGGGTGCCTGCAATTGCACCAGTCAAATGAAATGAGCTCAGATTGAACTGATTAGAAGATATTTTATTGAATTTGCTTATGTCGGGGTATGGATTTATAATTGGTGAATGCATAATTACCATGATAAGAATGTCTTTGCTCAAAGCACCGTACCCCAACCACAAAACACTACCCAGGAAAGCGAACAATGAGAAGTAAAATGACAAAGACTCCATACTCTTTGTTCGAACTACCTCCCTCTGTATCACAGTATCGACATATATCATCACGGTAAGTACTATCAGTTCCAATACGTGAGGTCATCATGGTATCATTAATTGTACTACCTCTGCAATTAATGCATCGCAGGGTCATCATTAATTATATTCAATAGGAGTGGAACTTGAATCTAACTATACTCCTTACATTGGTGAAGATAAAGTGGATGAAAGCTGTAATAATTTATGGGCAAATTAAATGAGAATTTCCAGCATGAGTAATTCCTACCTCCCAGTTTTAAAAGTGGAGAGGAGAATAATGTTATATGAGCTTACAGATATCGATCATCCGACTCACAATTCCCCACTCCAACTCCACTTCACCATCCTTCACTATAAATATATAATACCGTGTTGATTTCCAGAGACCTGAAATGGCAGGCACATTACCTGCGGGTTACTTTATCTATTGTCATCCTCTTGGATTCCAAGTTGGTCCGGAGAAGCTGGTTGTGAAGGGGAATGGCATGGATCTCTTCAAAAGGCGCAGGACAGTTGCATAAGCGTGCCCATCGCGACAAACTATAACTACATCGTCCTCGTTGCTAGAAATTATGTCATATAGGCAATCCAGTGAGACAAATTGCACCTTCATTTCATTTATTAAATCAAACGTATTTAGAAATAATTATATTAAGCAACGGTCCCCTTCAAAAGGTTCTTTAAGCAATGGCCCACTTGAAAAGGTTTTTATGAATTATATTAAGCAATGGTCACCTGTAAGAGTTTCTAGAATCCTTACCCTTTTATTAAAACAAGGATATTCGATATCATCCAAACCCTAGAAACTTTTCACAATCGGATGAAATATGTGCCTCGTTATGTCATTATTGTAAGGAATTTCAGGAGTTAGTAATTTGTGACCTCACAAATGCAAGAGGTAATTGTAAGGATCTCATCTTCATTACGATGTGATATAAAATTACGCTGGATTAAAGCAAGCATTAATGGATTTATATATCATTGCAAAATTCCATAATTTGATTGGCCAACTTTAAATAAAAAGTCTTCTATTTCCTTCAAGTTGTTGAGTACAAAATATTTTGGTTGATACTAAAACTCTATATCTTTTCTCAATTCATAAATAATATTTCCTTATTTCAATTTCTTTTTGTAAATTCCTAGGTAGACAATCTTAGATGAGTCTCTAAAATGTCTTGATAGGGGACTCTTGATCTGATTTACTTTAGGTAGACTCTTAAACATAGTTTCAAAGAAACTTCTCATGATTCAAGTTAACAAGAAAAAATTACCGTACTAAACTAACATTCAATAGCAGATACCATACATGAAACCACTGAGCATTGACATTCAACCATTAAAACTGACATGCAAGTGTTGGTCAATAACAATGTAACCTCATAACATAACATGCAACGATAATAGATTGAAACAATGGTTATCTTCCACAAAAAGATGGCAAGATCTTGGCTCTAATATCACTGCCATTGTCCCCTTAATTTAATAGTAACATATAAGATCTAAAATTAACCTTGGATTGAAAACAATTTATTTAAGTGTTATGCCCTTTCTACATTAACTAGTGAACCCAATTTTGAATTTTTTTTTTCTTTCTAAATAGCATAATGACTCCAAATCAACATATATGGAGTCTTATATTTCATCTAAATGAATTAAAAAAAAATTATAAAATAATAAAATAAACTCTCCATAATAGTTTTAAAATAAAATACAAAGTTTGGGCAAAGACCCTTGCTAGGTCTACACACATACACTACAAATACTACTCAAAAAATCACTTGGATAATGCTTATAGGTTGATCAAACAATACTGAAAAATATTTAAATAACATGAAACTAACCCCAAAATATACTTGATATTTTATGAAACAATTCACAACGTTGAAATTACTACTCCACAGCAACAACTTGCATAAAACATTGAACATTTGTTGAATCTACACTCCTTGAAGCTCTGTTACAATTCTTGTGTGGATTGTCTCTCTAGATCATAGGAGTTTCATCCTAAAATCCTTAGGATCAATGGGTTTCCATCCAAATATCTACACACCTAATTCTTTTTGTCCTTAGATACAAAATTAAACCTTAAAGTTTAATAATTTGTTGAAAATGACAAAATAAAGCCTAGAATGAAATCTTGACAT
The DNA here is from genome assembly GCA_037957365.1 of Torreya grandis. Classification (NCBI taxonomy): domain Eukaryota; kingdom Viridiplantae; phylum Streptophyta; class Pinopsida; order Cupressales; family Taxaceae; genus Torreya; species Torreya grandis. The sequence goes on along the minus strand of JARHVA010003207.1, from coordinate 1,663,671 downwards.
ATACATACACATGAGGCCCCAAATTTGGTGCCATAATCCTAAAATTATTTATTTGATAAGATGACATGAGTTATAAAAGACAACTAACTATATATTTATCCATTTGCCCATAAAACATTTAGATCATTCCTCTTTATCCTCTATTTCTGTTTCCCAATAATTTTTTGAATTTGACCCATTTATAATGAAGATAAGCAATCAAGATTAATTTAGCGAGTTTACGTCGAATCTTATCATTAACTCTTCCTAGAAATCCATGTCTCAATTGATAAGTTTCCTTGTAGACATTCAAATTGTCAATTCCCATTAATATTAAAATATATTTAATATCTAATTGGCCCTATATAAACAACTTGAAACTATAAAATACTTGCAGGTCAAAAATATTAAATATTAAGTAAGTTCTTTTAAAAACCCCTTCCTTATTCATTGGAAAATATTAGAATACACATTTCTATCACAAAATTAAATTAATTAAAAATAGGACATGACACTAACTATTTATTCTTTGAAAATTAGTTTCTTGGCCTATATCTCACAATACATTCTCAAATAGGGAAAATGTAGATTCTCCATTTTTATGACTTCCATGTCAAATTTCAAAATAAAATGACTTCTTGCAATTACACATAATCTGGATTGAAATCTTCTATTCATCTAATGTAACTTTATGAATTCAGATTCAAACACATCTAAGTGGAACAATTAACCATATTAGATATGTTTAATTAAAATTATAGTCAATTTATTTATTCTATTATTAATTCAACCAACTTATATGTTTAATTACCAATATAGTAATTTATCTATTCAATTATTATCACTCTGATCATTTTTCTTATGGAATTAAATTCTAGTCAATTTCATTGGTCAATTATAATATTCTAATCAATTCAATAGTTCCCCTTTCATTTATCAATTAATACAGTTAATTCCCTCTTATATAAATCATTCTTCTAAATTATATTTTTACTCTAAATATAATTATAATTTTCTTTCATTTATTTAATTTCTCTATTCCTCCAATTAGGCACCTTCATTAGAAAGGATCTTGAGATTCTCTGGAATATAATCTTCTAAGCTAAAATCAATTTAATAATCTGAAGGGACCTTGATGATTTTTATGGGGTATTTTAAGAGCATTCTCGACCGTTCATCTTCTAAACAAGATGAAGGGTCCACATTGAGGATCCATGTTCATTTCGTAGGAATGGAAACATGATGAAGGGTCTAAATAGACCCTTACAAAGATCATATAAGGAGAACTAAACACCCTTCATTTTTGAAACAAGATTAAATTCTTATTTTAATTCTCATTTGATATTTTAAAATAGTATCCTCCACCTTTCATCTCCATTAAGATGAAGGGCTCACATTAGTGATACATGTGCACTCTTGAGGACTCTTTTCCATCATTCATATTGATCTTAAGATGAAGGTTCGTCACTAATCCAAATAAGTTATAAATAGTTTTCTTTTCACCATAACTAATATGCTAAAGATATACAACAAAGTGTTGACCATTTCTTGAATCCCTTTTTGCATCAAATCTTTGAATTCATCACCAAATTCAACTAATCTACAAATTGAATGTAGATGTCTTAACACAAGTGGAATTAATGAATACCATTTGATGCTACATCCAAGCCAAATCCTATGATAATACATTTCTAATGGAGGTTTACATGTTTATAGTTTGAATCGTATGAATTATTGGCCATTATTTCTATGCTCATAAGGCTCCAATCTTATTTTAATTAGTTTTTGTATTCGTAACTGACTAAAATTAATATGGTGAAAATATCAATAAGCGAGCTTCATAATGACATAGTAAGTCTTCCCATTAACTATTTATAATTGTCCCAAATGTACTGGGAGTAGTAGTTATCTTGAGTATATTAGTTAAAATAGATATCTTGTGTAAGAGGAAAGGGTATCTATTGAATATTTATAATCTACTAAAAATATTTTTCCCCATTGAAAAGTTCTATGATAGTTTATGGTGTATTTAGTTAGTTTAGTACAATATTCTCATCTACTTTAGTTTCAATGTATATTTTTTATATTTTTATTATTAAATTAATCTATGTACAAGTGGATTCCTAACACAAACACAATGAAAACTGGTTGTAAAAATATGTATAATATTGGGTATGAGTATCATACTTAATAATCAATTAGAAGAGTCCATACACCGTGAAACAAGAAAAACATAGAATCATGAAATCAACAATACAACAGTAGAAAATACTTTCATGATGCATTCAACATTTTTGTCCTTCTAATGAAATAATGTTGATGTGTGCAGTGAGATGTTTGAAATGAATTATGTAGAGAAGGGAGAAACACTATATGTAATTACATTTAATCAATGTGTAACTTATGAAGTGATAAATGTAAGTGATGTCATTTTAAATCCCATATACAACACTTAAACACAAAAAATAATTTTCATAATAGGATTGTAATGATGACATATTAAGTAACATAATAAGATTATAGAAAAAATAAATTGCATATTATGGCATGTAAAAACATACCTTTAGAAATAATATGCTATCATGCATAATGAGCACTTCCATTTGAGCTATAATTCATATGGATCAGCTAGGAATTAAATCTACAACCTTTCATTTGATGTTGGAGTGCTATACCAATTGAACTATTGCCCCCTCTATGGCTAATCCATCATTGGTCTTGGTGTGGCTTAATTCCAACACCCCCTCTTAAGCCACACTATAGGTGCTTGGGGATCCTAGCCTAGCTCTTATACCACATGTTCAGCTACAACTCATATGGAACAGCTAGGACTCGAACCTAGGTCCTTTTATTTGCTCTTAGGGTAGTCTACCAATTGAGATATTAGCCCCTCTATGGCCAGCGCATCATTAATATGGGTGTGGCTTATTTCCAACATGTCAGTATCAACATAAATGCTCAACTAGTCATTTGCTTCAACTATATTTTGGTGTCAACTGGAACAAGATGTGCCAACTTCACTATAACCATACTTTTATCCTTGAATTTCTCTATTTATGGTATAGTCACTATTTCCAATTTTACATCTCCAACTTCAATTCATATTCACTTATTTCAACTATAAATGTGATATAGTATCATTTGAACTGAAGCCAATGATATTCAAAAAAATTGGGTGCTTGTAATTACGTTAGTCAAATGAAATGAGCTCAGATTGAATTTATTAGAAGACATTTTATTGAATTTAATCATGTGGTTGTATAGATTTATAAGTGGTGAATGCATAATTACCATGATAAGAATGTCTCTACTCAAAGCACCATACCCCAACCACAAAACACTACCCAGGAAAGTGAAAAATGAGAATTAAAATCACATGCACTCCACACTCTTTGTTTGAACTACCACCATCTATATCATAGTACACATATATCATCACTATAGGTACTATTAGTTCCAATATCTCAGGCACTACTTATATTAGTATTGATGATCAGTCAGATTAGGTTACTTACAATACCAGAGATTGCAGATCCATAGAGAATGATAGAGCTTGCCATCCCTATAGTTCCTACAATCACTTTATTATGGGTATTCATATCCCACATGAAAATTATTCCAATGTTTTAAATAACCATCAACACTCCTACAATCATCATTTCCATTCTTTCCTACCTTGCCATCCCATTTTTTGAGAAAGACCTTCCCAATGAAGAGGCACCAAGTTGGAAGTTGAAAATATTGTCACCCTAGATCTCCTAGACATGTTAGGGCCTAAGAGATCCAAGATAAATGAAGAGGTGCCACGTCACGATCTGACAGTATGATGAGTCCCTCAAACCTATTAGATATGATGTCATTAGGGATATCCGAAACCAATAAAAAGAAAGCACGTGACCAGTTATCAGTGTGACTAGTCTCATGGACCTGATAGAGATGATAGAGATGATAGAGATGGGGAAAACATGATTGAATGAAAAGGTATCACTTCAATAGTTATTAGTGTGAGTAGTTCCCCTAACCTAATAGAGATGTCAAAACTGGAGAGAACCTAATTAAATAAATAAATGCCACATTAGTAAAATTATTAGTGTGACCAATCTACCACCTGGTAGATATGTCATAGCTAGAAGAAAATTGATCGAATGAAGAGGCACCATGTTGTCAGTTGCTAGTGTGGATAGTCATCCAGACCTGCCAAATAGGTTAAGCACATGGAATTCTATGTTATGTGAAGATACAATATAATTCCACTTGTTAGTGTGGTAAGTTTCTAGAATATATCAAATATGTCATGGCTTGGGAGAACCTGACCCAATCAAGAGGCACCAAATTGAATAATATGTAGGTGAACTAATTGCCACCCAAGACCTTAGCTGACTCAAAAAAAAGTATAGATGAAATTCAAAGGCCTATAAGAACATGCCATGTATCCATAGATAACACATCACCTATTCTAAGAGAACTATATAGAGTAAAAATCCCCACCCATATGCCACTAAGACCAATAGAAATGCAGTAAACCATTTTATTTTTTATTTATTAAAATGCAAATATTTCAAAACTAACATCAAAATAAAAAAAATTGATTAGTACAGTGAATCCCCTAGATATATTAGAGATGTTAGAGTCAGGAAAAGCCCAACTAAATAAAGATATGCCATGTTACTAGTTGTCACTTCAACTAGTCTCCCAGACTTGCCAACCATGTCAAAGTTATGGAAAGCATGTTTGAATAAAGAGGTACCACATCGGTAGTTATCAATATGACTAGGAGTCAATAAACACATGATGAAATGAAGAGACACCATATCATGAATTGTTAACGTGGATATTCCCCTAGACCTCTCACAAATTTTAGGCTCCAAGAGAGTTAGACCAAATGAAGAGATAACACATTTCCACTTGTCAATGTGGTGAGTCCCCCAGACCTGTCATACATGTCATAGCTTAGGAGAACCTAGCCGAATAAAGAGGTGTAACATTAACTAATATGTGGATGAACTTGTTACCACTAGATCCCTTTCTTGGATTAGAATGAAGTACAAATGAAATTCAAAAGTCTATAATAACATTCCTTGTATCCCTAGAGAACACATCACCTAGTCGAAGAGAATGATATAATCTATAGACCCAAATTTGCATGCCACTAGGACCGATGTCTTTATTTCATCTCACTTTTAGGGGATAGAAAATATCACATGATTAAAAAAATAGACTATAATCCATGTTTAATTTTTTAGATTGCTTAAATTTTATTGGATGGTGAAATTATTTTTTATTTTATTAATCTAAAATACAATAATTTCCCAAAGAAATTAGTCATATCACCCTATATTAACCAACTAAAATACAATAAACCATTTTTTTTTGTATTTATTAAAATATAAATATTTTAAACTTAATGTTAAAATAAAAAATTGTTCAACTTTCATTGATTGCACGTTGCCCTATAGAAATTATTAAGATGAACTGATTATAATAAATCCTTGCTACACAAGTACTAGCAAAAACTTGTAACTAAAGTTTATTTAAAGAAAGAATGTAAAATAATAATTTATTAGTGAGAGTTAGAAACTATAAATTTATACATAGTTTTTATATTTTAAATATGTAGACTAATTTTATGTTTGTAGTTATTATATCATTGAGATTAAATAACTATACACTTATGTATATACTATTTAAAAATAATTTTGAAATAAAAATTTGTAATTGAATTTTATTAAAAGAAAGAATGTGAAATAACACTTTATTATCAAGAGTGAGAAACTATAAACTTATACATAGATTGTACACTTTAATGTGTAGATTGATTTTGTATGTGTACTGATTATATGATTAAGATTATGTAATTATATTTACATACGTACGTACGTATGTATGTATGTATGTATGTATGTAATTAGATGAATTAATGAAAGTTGGGAGATGAGAGTAATTTAAAAAAATGTTATTAGATTTTATATTATGTAATATGTGTTTGTAACACAATTCCAAATTTAACATGTAAAAGATAAATTTCACATATTAACAATTAAATATGATATTATTTTAATATAATATTAATATTTAAAATTAATTTAAAAAAAATAATTAATATTTATCAATTTAAACAATTAATTATTTATTAAAGAAAAAAATCAAAAATGATAAAATGATAAAATGAAAAATTTGTTTTAAATTTTATTGTATTTGATAAATGCAAACCATCAATGAAATAGACAATGATATTAATAAATTTTTATATTCAAACCAACAATAAACTTAATAATATAGTAAGCACACATATACAAAAAATATTTAAAATTTATTTCAATAATTATTTATCATAAATTTATATGAATGTCATATATATTTATATACCTATACGTAATGAAATTTAAATTTTAAATTTACAACAATTACAAAAATGAATGAAATTAAAAAATAAATTATTTTAAAATATGTAGCAAAATTAAAAGTATAACGATGTAAACAAAATGTTAAATATTTTCCAGCCATTAATTCATATATGCAGGTTTGTAAGCACTATGTTGAATATTTGTAACCCATTAATGCAAAAGTGCAAGGATGTTGAAATTATCGTAAATAGGAAAAACATCATGGGACACAAACAAAGTTCGTGCTAACTAGATATACTTTCTTATTGAAAGTAACATATGTATAGTACATAATGGTTACAAAAATATGCATAATATTGGGTATGAATAACACATTACTTAATTATGCAAGCAACATTCTTGTCTTTCCATTATAATGTGTAAATTTGTTCTTAAATAATTTCATATATTATATTATATAATCAAACTCGATCATTTTCCCTCTAACTATGTTTCCTACATTTTTTACTCTTTTTTTCTATAGCAATCAACACCCAAAAATTCCTCAAATGCTTGTCACATTCAACATTTGATTTTAATAAATACATTAAATCTTACATATCGAATTAATAGAGATAGCATGCATGGACATATTTAATTAATGAGCATGACTGGAAAAGCACTTTTCAAATAAAATTTTAAAAATATAAAAGATGGTATGTATAAGTTATTAGTCACTATAGATAATTTTGATTAGTATGCATAATATTTTATCATAATATGCGACCTTCCATTTTATATAAATATTATAATTATTTCTTACTATAAAATATTATAATTTATCGTAATTTAGCAAACCTTAAATATTTATATCAAAAACACTAGAAAAAATAAAATCTAAAATAATCTTAAGATAATTATATATATAAATAAATAGTCAAAAAATTGTAAATACCATAATATAATAACCTAGCTTATCATAAAATACTCCTCGAATATTCATACAAAAAATGTTTATAATAAATATAAAATTGTTGAATATTAATTAAAACTTATATACATATTAATTAAATAACATTGTATATTTTATTTATTTATTTAATACATTTTTTGGGCACAATAACTAGATAGACACATGAAAACCAAATTGTAAATACTAACGTCCATTATAATATAAAATCGAGAAGAAATATATAACATAAAAAACAAACTTTAAAAACATTATAATATACCATAATATACATTCATTTCAAAATTAAATCGAGAAGAAATGTACAGCAAAAAGAACAAACTCCAAAACAAATGCATGCAGAAACCCTACCTTAAAAGAAAAGATTGTTAACGATGTAGGCATAGAGATACTGGATGAAATGAATGTTGCAAAGGAGAGAGAAACAGTAAAGACAACTACTTTGAATCATTCCAAATCATATACAAAGCGCTTGGACCAAAAAAATCCACTTAATCATAGGATTGTACGAGAACATGTAAAGTAACACAATAAGATTTCAGACACACAAATTACATATTATTGCATGAAAATATTGATTCTACAATGCCCAACTGCCACCGCCACTGCCAATATTAACCTAGACGTTGAACTAGTGGTTTGATTGAACTATATTTTGAGGGTCAAGTTGAGGAAAGGGTGTCGACTTCTTTATAACCGTACTTTTATCCTCAAATTTCTCTATTTGTGGTATATTTACAGCTCTTTCCAGTTTTCCATCTCCAACTGCAATTTCTAATCGCTTGTTTCGGCTGTAAATGCAATATATTATCATCTGAACCGAAGCCAACGGTATTCCAATAAAATTGGGTGCCTGCAATTGCATCAGTCAAATGAAATGAGCTCAGATTGAATTGTTTAGAAGATGTTTTATTGAATTTACTTATGTGGCGGTATAGATTTATAAGTGGTGAATGCATAATTGCCATGATAAGAATGTCTCTGCTCAAAGCAGCGTACCCCAACCACAAAACACTACCCAGGAAAGCGAACAATGAGAAGGGAAATGACATGCACTCCACACTCTTTGTTCAAACTACCACCCTCTGTATCACACTATAGACATATATCATCACGGTAAGTACTATCAGTACCAATACGTGATGTCATCATGTTATCATTAATTGTAGTACCTCTGCAATTAATGAATCGCATGGTCATCATTAATAATATTCAATAGGAGAGGAACTTGAATCTAACTATACTCCTTACATTGGTCCAGATAAAGTGGATGAAAGCTGTAGTAATTTATGGGCGAATTAAATGAGAATTTCCAGCATGAGTAATTCCTACCTCCCAGTTTTAAAAGTGGAGAGGAGAATAATGTTATATGAGCTTACAGATATCGATCATCCGACTCACAATTTCCCACTCCAACCCTACTTCACCATCCTTCACTATAAATATACAATACCATGTTGATTTCCAGAGACCTGAAATGGCAGGCACAGTACCTGCGGGTTACTTTATCTACTGTCATCATCTTGGATTCCATGTTGGTCCGGAGAAGTTGGTTGTGAAGGGGAAGGACATGGATCTCTTCAAAAGGCCCAGGATAATTGCATAAGCGTGCCAATCGCGACAAACTACAACTACCTCGTCCCCGTTGCTAGAAATTATGTCCTATAGTCAATCCAGTGAGACAAATTGCACCTTCATTTCATTTATTAAATCAAACTTATTTAGAAATAATTATATTAAGCAACGGTCCCCTTCAAAAGGTTCTTTAAGCAATGGTCCCCTTGAAAAGGTTTTTTTGAATTATATTAAGCAATGGTCACCTAAAAGAGTTTCTAGAATCCTCACCCTTTTATTAAAACGAGGATATTCTATATCATCCAAACCTTTAAAACTTTTCACAATCAGATGAAATATGTCTTTCATTATGTCACTCTTGTAAGGATTTTCAGGAGTTGTAATTCTTGTGATCTCACAAATGCAAGAGGTAATTGTAAGGATCGCATCTTCATTAGGATGTGACATAAAATTAAGCTGGACCAAATCAAGCATTAATGGATTTATATCTCATTGTAAAATTCCACAATTTGATTGGTCAACCTTAAATAAAAATCCTTCTATTTCCTTCAAATTGTTGAGTAGAACATATTTTGATTGATACTGAAACTCCATATCTTTTCTTAATTCATAAATAATATTTCCTAATTCATTTTGTTTTTGTAAATTCCTAAGCTAGACAATTTTTTATGAGTCTCTAAAATGTCTTGATAAGGGACTCTTGTTCTGATTTACTCTAGGTAGACTCTTAAACATAGTTTCAAAGAAACTTCTCATGATTTACCCTACTACACTAACATTCGATGGCAGATACCACAAATGAAACCAATGAGCATTAACATTCAACCATTAAAACTGGCATGCAAGTGTTGGTCAATAACAATGTAACCTCATAACATAACATGCAACGATAATAGACTAAAACAATGGTTATATTCCACAACAAGATGGCAAGCTTTTGGCTCTAATACCACTGCCATTGTCACCTTAATTTGAAATTAACCTTGGATTGAAAACAATTTCTTTATATGTTATGCCCTTTCTACATTAACAAGTGAACCCAGATTTCGACACTTTTTCTCTAAATAACATAATAAATCCAAATCAACATATATGAAATCTTATATTTCATCTAAATGAGTCAAAAAAACATTATAAAGTAATAAAATAAACTATCCATAATGTTTTTTAAATTAAAAAACAAAGGTTGGACAAAGAACCTTGCTAATTCAACACACATACACTACGAATACTATTCAAAAAATCATTTGGATACATAATGCTTAAAGGTTGATCACACAATACTAAGAAATATTTAAATAATATGAAACTAACCCCAAACTATAGTTGATATTTTCTGTAACAATTCACAACGCTGAAAGTAGTACTCCACACCAACAACTTGCAAAAAACATTGAACATTTGTTGAATATACACTCCATGAAGCTTTGTTACAATTCTTGTGTGGATTGTCTCTCTAGATTGTAGGAGTTTCAAGCTAAAATACTTAGGATCAATGGGTTTCCATCCAAATATCTACCCACCTAATGCTTTTTGTCCTTAGATACAAAATTGAACCTTAAAGTCTAATAATTTGTTGAAAATGATTAAAAAAAAGACTAGAATGAAATCCTGACATATGCGTACACATGAGGCCCCAAAGTTGATGCCATAATCCTAAAATTATTGATTTGGTAAGATGACATGAGTTAGAAAAGACAACTAATTATATACTTATCCATTTTCCCATAAAACATTTAGATCATGCCTATTTATCCTCTATTTCTATTTCCCAATCTTGTCTGAATTTGACCCATTTATAGTGAAGATAAAAAATCAAGAGCAATTTAGCGGGTTTACCTCGAAGCTTATCATTAACTCCTCCTAGAAATTGACGTCTCAATTGTTAAGTTTCCTTGTAGACATTCAAACTATCAAATACCATTAATATTAAAATATATTTAATATTTAATTGGCCCTATTTAAACAACTTGAAAATATAAAATACTAGTAGGTCAAAAATATTAAATATTAAATAAATTATTTTAAAATCTTCTTCCTTACTCCATGGAAAATATTAGAGTAGGCATTTTTATCGTAAAATTAAATTAATTGAAAAATATGACATGACACTAACTGTTTATTATTTTAAAAGTCATTGCTTGGTCTATATCTTGCAATGCATTCTCAAATAAAGGAAAATGAATATTCTCCATTCTTATCATTTCCATGTCAAATTTCAAAATCAAATGACTTCCTACAATTACACACAATCTGGATTGAAATCTTCTATTCATCTAATGCAACTTTTTAAATTCACCTTCAGACATATCTAAGTGAAACAGTTCACCATATTAGATATGTTCAATTAACATTATAGTCAATTTATTTTTTCAATTATCAATTCAACCAACTTCTATGTTCAATTACCATTATAATCACTTTATATATTCATTTATTATCACTATGATCATTTTTCTTATGGAATTACCATTGTAGACAATTTCATTAGTCAATTATAATAATCTAATTAATTTAATATTCCCCTTTCATTGATCAATTAATACAGTTAATTCCCTCTTATATAAATCATTCTTCTAAATTATATTTTTACTCTAAATATAATTATAATTTCCTTTTAATTATTTAATTTCTCTTTTCCTTCAAGTGGGCACCTTCATTCAAGAAAGGATCTTGAGATTCTTTGGAATATAATTTTGTGAGATAAAGTCAATTTAATAATTTGAAGGGACCTTAATGAGTTTTATTAGATATTTTAGGAGCATTCTCAAACCTTCATCTTTGAAATAAGATGAAGGGTCCACATTGAGAATCCATATTCATGTATTGGGAATGGAAACAAGATGAAGGGTCTAAATAGACCATTACAAAGATCATATAAGGTTAATTATTCACCCTTCATTTTTGAAACAAAATTAAATGCTTATATTAATTATCATTTGATAATTTATAATATTATCCTCCACCCTTCATCTCCATTAAGATGAAAGGCTCACATCAGTGATACATGTGCACTCTTGAGGACTTTTTTCCATCATTCATATTACTTTTAAGATGAAGGGTCATCACAAATCCAAATAAGTTATAAATAGACTTTTTTTCACCATAACTAATTTTCTCAAGATATAAAACAAAGTGTTGACCATTTATCGAATCCCCTTGTGCATCAACTCTTAGAATTCATCACCAAATTCAACTAATCTATAGATTCAATGTAGATGTCTTAACACAAGTGAAAGCAATGAAGACCATTTGATGCTACATCCAAGCCACATCCTATGAAAATACATTCATAATGGAGGTTTTCATGTTTATAGTTTGAATCTTATGCATTATTGGCCAATCATTCTATGCTCATAAGGCTTCAAGCTTGTTTTCATTTGTTTTTGTATTCTTAATTGACTAAAATTAATTTGGTGAAAATATAACTAAGCAAGCTTCATAATGACATGTTATGTCTTCCCATTAACTATTTATAATTCTCACAAATATATTGAGAGTAATAATTATCTTGAATATATTAATTAAAATAAATATCTTGTGTAAGAGGAAAGAGTATTTATTTAATACTTCTAATCTACTAAAAAGAGTTTATCCTATCAAAAAGATCTGTAATAGTTTATGATGGATTTAGTTATTTCAGTACAATATTCTTATCTTCTTTAAGTTTTAATATATAATTTTTATATTTCTACTATTAAATCAATCTATGTACAAGTGGATTCCTAACACATACACAATTGTTGTACAAATATGTATAATATTAGGTATGAGTATCATACTTAATAATCAATTAGAAGAATCCATACACCGTGAAACAAGAAAAATATAGAATCATGAATTCAACAATACAACATTAGAAAATACTTTCATGATGCATTCAACATTTTTGTCTTGCTAATAAAATAATGTCGTTGATGTGTGCGGTGAGATGCTTGAAATGAATGATGTAGAGAAGGGAGAAACATTAAATGCAAGTACATTGAATCAACGTGTAACTTATGAAGTGGTAAATGTAAGCGATGTCATTTCAAATCCCATACACGGCACTTAAACCAAAAAACTCCATTTAATAATATGATTGTAATGATGACATATTAAGTAACATAATAAGATTGCAGAAATATAAATTACATTTGCATCTAAAATTATACTTTTGGAAATAGGATGTTATTATGTATAACGATCACTGTCATATGAGCTACAATTCATATGGATCAGCTAGGACTTGAATTTAGGATCTTTCATTTGATGCTGGAGTGCTATACTAATTGAACTATTGCCCTCTCTATGACTAGTCCATCATCAGTCTTGGTGTGGCTTAATTCCAACACCCTCTTTTAAGCCACACTGTAGGTGTTTGGGGCTCCTAGCCTAGCTCTTATACCACATGTTGAGATACAACTCATATAGACCAGCTAGGACTCAAACCTAAGTCCTTCCATTTACCCTTGAAATACTCTAGCAACTAAGATATTAATCCCTCTATGACCAGCCCTTCGTTGATCCAGGTGTGATTTATTTCCAACATGTCAGTATCAACTTAAATGCTCAACTAGTCATTTGCTTCAACTATATTTCGATGTCAACTGGAGCAAGATGTGCCAACTTCACTATAACCATACTTTTATCCTCTATTTTCTCTATTTATGGTATAGTCTCTATTTCCAATTTTCCATCTCCAACTTCAATTCATATTCACTTATATCGGCTATAAATGCAATATAGTATCATCTGAACCGAAGCCAACCGTATTACGATAAAATAGGGTGCCTGCAATTGCATCAGTCAAATGAAATGAGGTCAGATTGAACTGATTAGAAGATGTTTTATTGAATTTACTTATGTGGAGGTATAGATTTATAAGTGGTGAATGCATAATTACCATGATAAGAATGTCTCTGCTCAAAGCAGCGTACCCCAACCACAAAACACTACCCAGGAAAACGAACAATGAGAAGTAAAATGACATGCACTCCACACTCTTTGTTCAAACTACTACCCTCTGTATCACAGTATAGACATATATCATCACGGTAAGTACTCTCAGTACCAATACGTGAGGTCATCATGGTATCATTAATTGTAGTACCTCTGCAATTAGTGCATCGCATGGTCATCATTAATAATATTCAATAGGAGAGGAACTTGAATCTAACTATACTCCTTACATTGGTCCAGATAAAGTGGATGAAAGCTGTAATAATTTATGCGCAAATTAAATAAGAATATCCAGTTTTAAAAGTGGAAAGGAGAATAATGTTATATGAGCTTACAAATATCGATCATCCGACTCACAATTCCCCACTCCAACCCCACATCACCATCCTTCACTATAAATATACAATACCGTGTTGATTTCCGGAGACCTGAAATTGCAGGTACAGTACCTGCGGGTTACTTTATCTAGTGTCATCCTCTTGGATTCCATGTTGGTCCGGAGAAGTTGGTTGTGAAGGGGAATGACATGGATCTCTTCAAAAGGCGCAGGATAGTTGCATAAGCGTGCCCATCGCGACAAACTACAACTACCTCGTCCTCGTTGATAGAAATTATGTCCTATAGTCAATCCAGTGAGACAAGTTGCACCTTCATTTCATTTATTGAATCAAACTTATTTAGAAATAATTATATTAAGCAATGGTCCCCTTCAAAAGGTTCTTTGAATGTGGTTGTTTAAAAATATCTTTTACTTTAGATAATATTATAAACGCTAAACCTTTTATATATATATATATATATATCATCTTTAATGTTCATTCCTTTTTTCTTTTTCTTTTTTAAAAGTTGAAATCAATTTTAGTGGAATTCGCTTTAGATTACTTCTTATAACATATGGAATGGGCATACTCATGCATATTAAGACTAACAAATATCTACCACATATGTGCTCTTCAAAAATGAATCAAGTCTGAATTTAAATATTAGGTTTAATTTTTAAATTATTTATTAAAATTATTATTTTTATTTTATTATTATGATCTAATTATCATTGTTAATTTTATTCTTTATTTATTATTAAAATCTAATATAATTTTAATGGTGTTTATTTTTTATTATTTATCAAACTTTTACATATCAAGATTAGTAAAGGACTACTACATATCTTCTCTTTCAAAATCTTTGAATTTAAACATTATGTTTGATTTTCCACAATATATATTATTTATATTTTCCTACAAGTATCTATTCATCATTGTTGCATCAAACCAAATAAAGTAACTTATAAATATAAAAACAAAAAATAAAGCATCATTATAAAAAGTTTTAAAATATAATTATATTTATGTCAAGTTGAAAAAAATTATTTCATTTTGTGCAATAGATAATTTTGGGTGAACAGTTCATTAATTACTAATTATTATAATTTTTAATTTATTTGAATATATATATATATTTTTTAATTCATTTTTTTTAACCCATGATACACAATATAATGATTTGAATGAATACATATTTGCAATCATATAAAAATACAATTTGAGCATGACTTGTGACATCAAAACCATAGGTCTTTCTTGCTTGCTTGCACAACCCACTAGGCATGTTTTCATTGCTTCCTAGTCACCCGAAACATTCCTAAATCAGCCCCAACTACCCTGGACTCCTCTCCCAAGGACAAACCTATCCCTTAAGGTCCATGTCCCCTTGGATAATAGTGCCATAAGTTGGACTATAGCGCTAGACCCTACGATGTCGAAAATCTAATGCTATTGTCTAAGTCACTCTTAGCGTCAAACAATCAATTTTTTTTGGATCCTTATCTTTTTCCTTTTCGGCCTAACACAAAGTCATCCAACCTAGGATCATTAGTTTCCCTATAAAAATCTATTCCAGTGTCATTTAGAAGGTTTGGCAATCATTCAAAAGACACGAGCTTGAAATACACTAAGCACACTCAAGCAAATCTTCCTATTCTCTGTATACAACCAACCACTGCTATTTTAAGCCTAGTCCAGCTTTTGCACAAGTCATCTCAACCTTGCCAAAATTCGCATAATACTTGCATTGCATACACATGATTGCATAATACACATTCAATTTGGGATAACTAGATTGGCCTTGATCCCTCTTCGAAGTTTTGCTATGTAGGTAGCGTACCCACACATGGGGTTTGATCATATGTCCAGTGAATAATACACACTAACCCATTTTTCCAGCTAATTCAAGACCACTTGTCAAGCCTAAGGAACAACTAGGACCCTAGAGGACATAATCAATCACACATAAAGCTTCGCAGATGATCGAGCCCTGATATTCCAGACATAGAGCCTCCTAAAGTATCAGAATAGGACCCAAGAAGCTTACAAGAATAATATTAGAGGAACTATAACACCAAAAAAAGGATTATAGCATTGGACCTCCAAGTGTCCAATTTTTGGGGATACTATCCAGGTATAAAACTAGCTTTTGAGAACTATTTTTGATAATCTACCCAGTCAACTCAGTAATTTGTAGTTCTATAATCCTCTATCTCAATCCAAAAATAATCTAAGTTCACTCTCTATCCCCTTTTTTGCTATTTTTAAAAATCAATTAAGCACTTATAGATTCCGGCACATTTATTTTTTATTTTTTTACCTTAATTCAGACCCCTTTACTATTTAGGAAATTAAACCTATAGTTTTTCTAAAATAGTAAAACATTTGGTGAAACCAATTTACTTTGAATCTTTGCACAAAAATCTTAGAAACCATAGGACTATTTATTTCTGATTTTTTTCCATATTTTTTTAATTTTTCCAAAATTTAAAAATAAAAAAACTACAAATTTAAGTGCAATATTTTTACTAACTCACTATAACTGTAGTGTCCATATACTAGGTCCTTTTTGCACAAAACCACTTCTAGACCACTAAGAAAAAGATTTCTAATTTTATAAATATTTTTATTTTTTCCTTAATTTTTAAAGCTCAATTCTATAAATGTATAACACAAATTTAAAATTATTACATTATTTTTGAAAAAAATCTTTTCAAACCATAGTTGCATTAACCAGTTCCCAGTTATTTTCCAAGCTTTTTCTAATCACTTTCTACATTTTAGTTGAATATTTAAAATCAAAAAATCATTTTCAAATTCAAAAGTTCATAGTATTGTGCAAATAATATTCGTGAAAAATCCTTAGGTGCATACACTAGGTCCTATTACTTATTGAGCTATCACCTTACATATAAGCTTCAAACTTACATAAACTAACATTGGATTTCACTTATTTACATATTTTTCCTACATTTCTTGAAAATAACAAGGAAACCATAATTGGCCCTATCATGTACATGAATGATGAAGTCTATCATATGTTTGTACAAAGATTCATACTTTAGATTTCATGTTTATGTTTCATTATATGGGATGATATTACAAAATTCATTGACAAACATGCATAAGACTCCAAAATTATTTTTACATATTCTCTTTCACTCACATGGAACAATTACCAACTATATTTGGATAAATGCATTCAAAATATCATGTTGCACATCAAAAATTTATATGTCTTTATGCAAAAATTTATGTTCTTTATCCTTTACATTCTATTCCTCACGTGGAAAAACATTCAAGCTTATCATGCTAAACACATTAGAAATGTCATAGCACATGCCAAAGTTTCTTATACATTCATGAAAAAATTCATGTTATCTATCCCTTATTTTCTATCTTGCATGTGGAATGTTCTTTCTAATCATATTGCTATACATGCTTTCTACTTAGATGTATCCAACTCTTTGGTTACTTTTAAGTATCTCCTAATCACTACTAGACATAAGCAAACACTAGCGGTTATATCTATCCCTCCTCCCTTCAAACTTGGTACATCTAGATTTTATCTTACACCTACTACTAGCTCTATGCCTATTCTAAATTATGTAGTATTACTTGTACATAGCTTCCTTTTTATTGATTGTACGTAGTTCATTTTCAATTTCTTGTATATAATATCTTGTAATTGATTGTACATAGTTCAAATATCTTCAAAACTATAAAAAAATGTCAATTGTATACATCATTTATGTTTTAAATTGCTAACTATTATGCTAGACTTGCATTACACTATTTTATGATATTTTTTGTTGATTTACCTATATTACTAGGCTTCACTTGATCTTCTTTGAGTGTGTGCAGTGCATCCAGATCCTTGATTGCTTCAATCCATCCATCATGGGGGCATCTTTCTTCTATATTCTAGCTACATATCGATACATCTACTTGTTGGGGGCATACTCTACATGACTACACCATCCAGTTTATGTCATTCTTAAACTATACACTCTAGACATCTTGTTATAGTAAGTTCCTTACTTTCTTACATAGATATCATATTGACATCTATTGGCATTTATCACATTTTTTTATTTCATAACATATGCATTAGTCTTGTATAATCTTGCTTCTCCCTTTTTATAGTTAGATGCATATTTATTTCTTCCAGTACTTTGCATGCTTCCACTATTTGCTTTGATTAGCTAGTTGTGTTTTCATTTTCCAATTCTTGTTTTCTTCTTATTTGCAATTTAGAAGATTTTCCAAATGTCCTTTGCTCCTATCTATATGTGTGTGCCTTTGGAAATTTACTAATGTCCTTTGTGTGTGTTTTTCTATGTCCTTGTGGCCCTTGTGAAAATATTTGCTTATTCCTTTTATGTGTATATGCAGCATTTGAACATGCCTTATATGCCTTGCATGTTTATTTTTCCCCTTAACCATCCTTGTGTTTTTATTGCTTATTGATTTATATTATTATTTTCTTGATCATTTCTCTTTGTGTGTAATGCAATGATTCCAATCATGCATTTACCTTGCTTCTTGGATACCATGATGGACACCATGCTCCATCTTTCCATGCTGCTAAAAACTAGCAACTAACATCTCACATTCTAGCTTTATATTATACACATGCTATTAAATTTTTATATCTGTCTAGGTATACCCTTGTAGATCTAACAATCTCTCTTTACAACTTTTCCTATATCTTGAGATCATGAATATCCTATATCTTGAGATCATGAATATCAATGCTATATTAAACATTTTCATAGCTTAACACACTTATAGGGATTCTTCTTCTAAGGGTAGTCATTTCAAGGTATTCATTCCTCCTCTCAAAAGAGGGGAAATAAAAAACGGTTTTATCATAGATATTACAGCTTCTATCAGTCAATATAAAAGGTAGTTTTAGACCAGTTTAGTCTAGATTCTAAAATTTAGTATAGGCAAACTAGATCAGATAAACAATAGAGAACATAGTCCAATTTTGTGTTTTACCTCTATATAATAGTTCCAAAAATGGGACTATAACGCTGAAACTTAAAGTGTCTAGTTTCTAGTGCTAGTGTCCAAATAAAAAAATTTCTAGTATTTATATAATCAAGTAGAGGGGTGAGTTCTGTCATGATTTTACCATAATAGTACAATCTAGAATCCAATAGTTTATATCACTTTTTCATGTGGAGAATCTAGATATAGGGGCATCATGCACAACATGAAGGTTTCCATTTACATTTTAGACATGGAAGTTAATACAACTTTCAGTTCAGAATCTATGTTCCAGAAACTACTTATTGGGGGCAATGTGAGTGACACATGGGCCTTTCACTTTTTTAAATTAAGTACATTTTCTTCCATATTCCTAGTAGTTGTAAGCCTTACTCTATTTTTAGGTGGTTGAAATCATTTTCAAGTAAAATTTCATACAAGTTTGCTTCTTGAGTACTTGAGTTTTTGAGTTGATTCCCATTTTGTAGGGGATTTTTATACGAGTTCCAATCTAAATTTTTTTATGTTGCCAACATTGGCTTAATCTATAGTTACATTCAGCTATCCATGCCAAAATTATTAAATTACAACATGTTCATGGGCTTCATGAGCCATCTCATATGACATTCAACTTATACTGGTGTCTTTCTATTTGGTTTCACATCACGAGGCAACGATGGAGCCAAAGGTATAGCTAACCTTTGTATTATTGACCCACCTATATAGAGGGATTAGACACATAGTATAAACATTGATTAGCTCATTCATGATTCATTAACTTTTCATAGTTGGTGATGATGGAGTAAAAGGTCCTGACTTTGCATTCTTGAGCCACCTTCTAGGGAATTGAGTACTCAACTCATCCATCAATATAAATATTGGTTCAGTATTCATCCATCATCACTCAACACAACCTAATAGCATAATAGGTTTTATATTGGTTTGTGTACCTGATTCACATAGTACAATGTGCTCTCACCATGCACAAATCCAACATCACATAACTTCTTGGGCTTAGCCTCACAGGTAAGTTTAGGTACGCTTCTATTTTTCTCCTTTATCTCATTATTTAGCTTAGCTACATACTTAAAATAAAGGCAAGGAAAATTATTCACATAAAAATGCAATTTTTATAACTTGAGCATGATTTGTGACATTAAAACCATGTCTTTATTGCTTGCTTGCACAACCCACTAGACATGTTTTCATTACTTTCCAGTCACTTGAAGCCTTCCTAAATCAGCCCCAGCTACCTCAGACTCCTCTCCCAAGCACATCCCTATCCCCTAATGTCCCTATCCCCTTGGATAATAGTGTCATAAGTTGGAATATACCATTGGACCTTATGGTATCCACATTATGTTGTTATTGTCCAAGTCACTCTTAGCCTTAAAAGGTCAAATTTGCTCAAATCTTTATATTTTTCCCTGTTAGCCTAACATGAAGTCATCTAAACTAGGGTCATTAGTTTCCCTATAAAATTCTAGTCAAGGGTCATTTACAAGGGTTAACAATCATTCAAAATGCACGAGATAGAAATATGCACACTAAAGCAAATCTTCCTACTCTTTGCATACAAACAACCGCTACTATTTCCATCCTACTCAAACTCCCACACAAGTCATGAGTCATCTCAAGCTTGCCCAAATTTGCATAATACTTACATTGTATAGACATGATTTTATAATACACATTGAATTTGGGAGAATTACATTGGCCTTAATCATTCCTCAATGTATTGGTGTGTAGGTAGCATGCCCACACATGGGGTATGATCATATGTTTAGTGTATAATACCCAATAAACCCCTTTTATAACTAATTCAAGACCACTTGTCAAGCCTAAGGAGAAACTAGGACCTTAGAAGATAGAATCAGTTGTACATGGAGCTTCATAGATGATTGAGACCTAAGATTTTGTACACATATCCTCCCAATTTATCATAATAGAACCCAAAAATCTTAAAAGAAGTAGATTAGAAGGACTATATTGCCAAATTAGGACTATAGCACTGGATCTCTAAGTGTTTAGTTTCTGGTACTACGTCTAGGTAGAAAATAGTCTTTTGGGTCTTATTTCTGATAGTCTACCCAGTTAGCTTAGCAATTTAAAGTTCTATAATCCTCTGTCTCAGTCTATAAATCAACTAAATTCAGTCTCTATTCCCTTGTTTGCTATTTTTAGAAATCAATTATGCACTTCTAGATTCAATAAATCATTATGTTAATTAAGGCACATTTGTTTACTGATTTTCCCCTTCACACCCCTTTACTATATAGGAAATTAAACCTATAGTTTCCCAAAAATAGTAAAATAATATTGAATCCCATTGAACCAATATCGTTAAATTATCACTAAAATATCAACATGCAACATTAAAAAGGAGTGAATTCCAAAGCTTTATTCACCATTCATTATAAATATTGATTAAGATACAAACATCAAATTTAATCCCCAATATCACTTAATTATATATTACTATATTTATATTTTATTTTTATTCCATTTTACAAATAATTTGTCATGAAGCCCCTCAACCAGTTTTTTGCTTCTGATTCATTTGGAGAATTGGTTATCTTGTTATGCTTGACCTTCAATTTTCCTCTCCCATCAATTTCCATGCTAAATAAATAAAATTTAAAAAATGTGGCTACCTAATAGTACCCATTTTGGTTTTGTGGATGCCCATACTTTATTTAATAGGTTTTATTTAGGCACAAATATCATTTAGTTTAAATATATGTCTAGAATGTTGGAAATATGCTACAACACTAATGGCTATGAAAGAGAGAGAAAATAACAAAAAACTACAGTCCCAGGTGGGTAGAAAATAGATAGCACAAGAGTGAAATAGAACATGGGAGAAAATAGAGAAATAACCACTAAATTTGCATATATATAAATATAAAAAAATTCTTGTAAAAACATAGCTACTACTATTTATATAAATAACTCACAAAAATATATAAAAGAGGACTTTCTTTACTTATTTTGACTGTTGTCAACGAAAAAGAATTTTATTACTACTACTCCTCTATTTTTCCTTATCCTACTACTCTCTCTTGATAGACTTGTACTCCTTCCCTTTGTTGTATATTCTACCTACTGCTCAGAATGTCCATAGCTCTATTTTTCTATATTTTCTCTCTACAAGCTGCTACTATATATTCCCCTATTGATGCTTTATTTTTTGTTTCACATTCCCACGTTTTGACTGCTACTGCATTAAATTTAATATCTTCCACATTATTTTTTTTCTCTCTCTAAATTTTCTCTCACTCCATAGCTTTCCCCCAAAAAAATAAAGTCAAAACGGGCTTCAAAAAATTAAATGTTAAGTTGATGCATTAAATTAAGTTGGTATCCTATCAAGTTCAATAGCTACGCAAGGAGTTAGGTAGGAGGCGGTCAAAAAATAATATTTTAACACTCTCTTATTCTTGACCTTCCTACCATGGTCAATTAAACTTATATAAGTCTTCAAAACCTCCTTATAATTTCTCTCTAAATTTACAAATGCTTTTTCATCCCTTTCGTGCATGTTTAGAGCTTCATAATTTAAGTTCGTATCTATGGTAATGGATTCCATTATTGGACTATTAAAATTTGTAGATACCCTACCAGAATCCATAGTTGGACTATAATCCATAGCTACCCTATTAAAATCAATAGCTAGACTAACAAAATCCATAGCTGGACTATAATCTATAGTTGGCCTACTAAAATTTGTAGTTAGACTAATGAAATTTGTAGCTAGAGTGATGAAATTCGTAGCTACCCTAATGTAATCTATAGTTCTATTATAAGAGTCTAGAGCTGTATTATTTGAATTTATAGCTCTACTAGAAGAATCTAGGGCTAACATAACACTATGTAGGCCTAATGCTACTACATTTATAACCCTTAATCTTCCTCTTAGATGTGCGATTGTGTCTTTAGACAAAGTCTTAGTAAAAATATCATCTAGCTATTGACCAGACTTACAAAAACTAAGCTCTATGATAGGATTTTCAACTAACTCTCAAATAAATTGATACATGATTACAATGTGTTTGCTCCTACCATGAAACATGGGGTTCTTAGATAATGCTATAGATGATACATTTTTAAAATATACCATAGAATCTCCTTATTTCTCCTCATACAAATCAAAAATAATCCTTCTTAACCATATAGCCTGACATATTGCAACATTGGTTATATATATACCACTTCAACTATAGAACGATAAACTATCGGTTGTTTCTTTGAATTGTAAGATATGGCTCTTGATCCAAGATAAAATACATAGCCAGAGGTGATCCTTCAATCGTCAAGGTTGCTTGGCAAATCACTTTCCATGTAACCAACAAGCTAAAACTCATCTTTTACTACATACAAAACACCATAATCCCTTGTTCCATTCAC
Source organism: Torreya grandis (assembly GCA_037957365.1). NCBI lineage: Eukaryota > Viridiplantae > Streptophyta > Pinopsida > Cupressales > Taxaceae > Torreya > Torreya grandis. The sequence continues at coordinate 1,640,161 of JARHVA010003207.1, read as the reverse complement.
ATAGCTCAATATCCTCTTGCTTTCTTTCCATTGTGTCTCCTTTGGTATCTCTATGAATGTAGATATGAGGTTGACTACATACATGATGCCTGAATTTATTGTAATCAAATACATTAAGCTTCCCACTAGGCTCTTATAGCATGTGGGGTCTGCATTGATGTTGTAATCATCTTTGCATAACTTAAAGCTTGTCTCGATTAGAGTGAATATAGGCTTTTTGTCCAACATCTTGAACCTTTCCAACACCTTTTTTACATACTTATATTAGCATATGAATATGTCATCATCCAATTGCTTGACTTATATTCTTAGAAAGTACTTTAAGAAGCCCAAATTAGTCATTTGAATCTCATTTCTTATGGCTATTTTGAAATTTTCAATGGACTAATTTGTATTACCAGTGAATATAAGATCATCCACTACAATATAATAATTAACATATCTTCCTTACATGATTTGATGTATAGTGTGGGATCACTTTCAGTCTTGCTAAAACCATTACTCAACAAGTGTGAGACTATATGGTTGTACCATGATCTTGGTGCTTGCTTGAGACCATACAATGCCTTTTTGAGCCTATACACATTGTTATCATTCTTGAGAATCTCATATCTAGGTGGTTGTCTCATGTAGACCTCTTTTTCTAGCACTCCATTCAAGAATTCCAACTTCAAATCCATTTGATGCACCTTCCACTTATGTTGGGCAATAATGGCTATGATTTTCCTTACCATTTCTAGCCTTGGTATGGGTATAGACATTTCATTGTAATCACGTATGGTCCTCTGATTATAGCCTTTCACCACTAGCCTTTCCTTATACCTCTCTATCTTTCCTTCATGAGTACTTTTTTTTCTTGTATACCCACTTAACTACTATGACCTCTTTTCCTTTTGGTAGGTCAAATAACTCCCATGTGTCATTTATCTCTATGGTATGCATCTCTTCATCCATAGCCTTACACCACTTGTTGTCCTTGATGGCTCCTTCAAAGTAGATTGAATCAGTTGATAGAAAAGGTGCATAATTCATAGTTTCATCTACATTTTTCTCATGCCTTGAGTTCTCATAGACTTCATGCAAGATTTTTGTCCTTACTTGATGTTGAATTGAGTTGGATGAGGAAGATGTTGACTCTTGAAAAACTTCTTGACCTCCATGATGGCTACTGCCACTAGATGAATCAACCCTATGTGAAATAGGGGTCCAAGTTGGTGCATTGGTAGTTGTAACACCTATTATTTCAGATTCAATAAAGGTTCCAATAGACCTTGTTTCCAAATGCTCTTGTCCTTGTCTCTCTTCCCAAGCTTCATACTCAATGAATTGAATATTTCAGATGATTATGAGGTCTTTCATGATAGGATTATAAAGCCATTATGCCTATTATTTGTCACTATATGTAATATCCCCTCCAAACAGGAAATATAGCAACACCAAAAAAACTCTGAACAAGATATAACTTCTGTTGAATAAATTCAGAATGATCACAATAATATAGTCTCTTAATAACAAATTACAGATTGTATCACTTGTCCTTCTAAACTATTACAATTATAGTCCTTTCTTATGCATATAAATATGAAATATAGTCTTAAAAACCCTGACTTAGCAAAAATTGGAAGCGAAAACTAGAAACTGGAAGCGAAAATTGGATTCTGGAAGGTCTCGGCCTGCTGTGTCGAACACACAGTCGCCAGCGTCGGTCGATAAACTGCCGATGTCGGTCTTCAGTCGACCGATGTCGGTCACTAAAAACCCTCTGTCTGTCGAGGTCGGTTCCTGAGTTGATCTGTATGGACCTGTACGGACTTTGTACAGCCGCCAATTAAGCACGCTTCCCTGTTTTCAACCCCTGATCTGAAAATATATGTTTCTAGCACAGAAGATCTCTAGCTGTATAATTTATTGAATCAAAACAAGAATAAAGAAATACCTGGAATATCTGTAATAAATTCTGTGTGAAGTTATCTCTCAAACCTGAAATTCTATGATAACTTCTGGATGAAGCTATCTCTCACTTTGGCAATAGATCAGCTGATATTCCACAGCCTCTTAATTACACACACTGAAGAGGGAACGTTCTCCAATGCAAATGGAATCCTTGAACCCTAGGCTCAGTCTTCACAGAAGAAATTCTCAAAATCAATATCAATAATCAATAGCATAATGAACAATGGCCTCCATGAGAAACCCTTATACCCTCAAAATATATGCTTGCCCTAATTAGGGTTTCTTAAATTAGAATTAGGGTTTCTAATTAAAAATAGGCTAAATAATTAATATTTGATTAAATCAATCAAATATTACTATCTCCCTCAATACATGTCGGATCCACGAACCGATCGAAGCTAGTGAATTGGGGAGTGATTCCGCACATAACCATACCACAATAAAGGCGCTCCACTGCATATCAAATATCCCTAAAAAGTAGGAGCTCAGGCCAAATGTGTCTGAAATACCCTGAATGAAAATCAAATGTAGAAATCCTGTGAATCAAAGTCGAGCCAAGCTCCATTATGACCCTCTATCCATCTTATTAGCCTACGAAGGTCGCATAATAGGCTAACCATGAACTCAAAACATGTCAATTAAAAAGGGGACATGACAATCCGCCCCTCCTGGAATTGCTTGCCCTCAAGCAATCACTGAATGACAAATCAATCAACCCACCTGGATCCCAAATGTAGTTAGGATCTCCACCACTGTCAATTAACACGAACCCCATGCCATGTCCATCCCAACTCTCATGTAATGGCATCACATCATCTCTAGTACTAAGATAAGCACCCCAACATCCAATCCATAAATGAAAATCAGCAAGCAAACTCCATACCTGAATAATATCTAAAACTGGATTGTGAAGGCTAGACATAGTCATATCATCATCAACCTGTGACCCGACTGTAACAGAAAGTTGAGTCCTCACCACATGTGACAACTCCTAAACTGAACTCACCTCAAGACCAAGCTCGTCCTCGTACCTCTCCTGTGTTGGTGCCAATGTGCTCTCATCATCACCCTCTATCATGTTATGTGGTATAGGTACCTCCATCTGATGAAAAAACATATATCTGAAGCTGTTGCCCCGTATTGCCTTAAGAATATGTGTCGTCCCATCAACATTAAAGAGAACCTCCATGTCCTTGAGACGAAGAGTAACTTCCTCAAATGAATGAAGCCACTTCATACCCAAGACTAAGTCTATATCCCCCATGTTTACCACATAATAATCAGCCTTGAACTCATAGTTGTTCAAGCGCAATGGGAGGTCTCTAATCATACGCTCACACTTAAGAGTGTGACCATTGGCTAACTTAACACTGATGCCCTCAAAATATACGATAGTGAGTCCACGCTTTTCCACAAATCTAGCATCTATGAAATTATGTGTGGCCCCTGTATCAAGAAGGGTGATAACCTTCTGCCCTGCCAAAACTCCATGGAGTCTGAATGACTCATCTGACTGAATGCTGGATATGCGTGCCTCCTGTAGGTGAAGCTCTAACTCTACCTCTGCATTAGGCCCTAAAGCCTCTGCCTTTGCCCCCTCAGAACTGTTATGCTATTCGAAATCCTCAGAATTTGAATCCTCATAATATATCCACATCATACGATTCGCCTTGCCCTTAGGCCTCAAAGGACAATCGTGATGGATATCATATGGACCTTTGCAGTAGAAGCAAAGCTTCTTCCTGCGTAGATCATTAAGTGCCTCATGATCCAAAGGTGGTGCTACTGGATTGGCCTGTGAATCATTTTTAACCCTAGATTTATCTATGTTAAAACCCGGTCTCTCTGTATCCCCGTGGGAGTGATTATGGTCTCTAGATGAAGAAGCACCTCCGGAATTAGATTTATTGGATGGGGCTGCCATCTCCATATTACGTGCCTTCTTCATAGCTACTTGTAATGAAGGAGGATCAAAGGCTTTGATCCAACCTCTCAATGGCTCTGTCAATCCCTCCATGAAGAGAACTACCAATCTACGCTCTGAAATATTGGGCACCATGACTGCCAATCTCTGAAACTCACCAATGAAGGACTCCAAGTTACCTGTTTGTCTCAACTGTGCTAGATCTTGAAAGTAAAACTCGGGATCTTTCCTGTCAAACCGCTCAACCAATCTATCCACAAAGTCCTGGTACTCTGTTACCTGATTATGCTGAAGTGTTACCATACCATGGTACCACCAATCATGTGCTACTCCATCCAAGTGCAAAGTGGCGTATTTGATGGCCTCTATCTCTGACATTGGTCTCAATGCCAAAAAGGTGTCAAGCTTATGAACCCAAGCTTGAGCTGTCATCTTGCCGCTGTCGTCAAAAGTAGTCAAAGAAAGCTTACCAGTAGCCTTCTTCAGCTCACTGAATTGAACTCTAGGCCTCCTGTCCTATCTAACCAATCTGTAGTGCTCTCTCCTAAGATTGACAAAATGATCAAAGGTCGTCCTCTCTTAGACATGAGGAGGTAATAAGTCCCACTCATCATTTGCAGCCATGTAAACATCTACAAATGGGTTATTCCCTGCTTCCTCTGCTGGTGCCTCTGGTTCTTCTTGAACAAAAGTAGGACGTGTAGGTCTATCAGCTATTCTGGAGTGAGTCTGCTATGGTCTCTGATTAACCGTAGCACTCCTATCATCTCTTTGGTCTCCGCTCTGTCCATTAGGTGCGTTCATTCTCTCTATCATAGTCATAAGTGCCTGTAGTGTCTGAGTCATCTGTTGTTGGCTTGTCATCATAGCACGCTGAAATTCTCTGGTGCCCTGATCAGCATCATACCTATGGCCCCTGGGTGGGCTGCCCTCACGTCTGTCACTCATGATGGTCGGTTGCTGATCTAACACCTGGGTACCTTCAAGCAAGGCTCGGCTGCGTGTGTTATACCTGTGTGGTCCCAACTCTTGTGGCTGCATAAGATCTATAGACCCTCAGGCTGGCAGGATTTAGCTCTGATACCACTGTAATATCCCCTCCAAATAGGAAATATAGCAACACAAAAAAAACTCTGAACAAGATATAACTTATGTTGAATAAATTCAAAATGATCACAATAATATAGTCTCTTAATAACAAATTACAGATTGTATCACTTGTCCTTCTAAACTATTACAATTGTAGTCCTTTCTTATGCATATAAATATGAAATACAGTCTTAAAAACCCTGACTTAGCAAAAACTGGAAACTGGAAGCGAAAATTGGATTCTGGAAGGTCTCGGCCTGCTGTGTCGAACACACAGTCACTGGCGTCGGTCGATAAACTGCCGACGTCGGTCACTGCAGGTCAGCTTTCTGCCAACGTCAGTCTTCATTCGACCGATGTCGGTCACTAGAAACCCTCTGTCTACCGAGGTCAGTTTTTGAGTTGATCTGTACAGACCTGTACGGACTTTGTACGGCTGCCAATTAAGCATGCTTCCCTGTTTTCAACCCCTGATCTAAAAATATACATTTCTAGCACAGAATATCTCTAGCTGTATAATTTATTGAATCAAAACAAGAATAAAGAAATACCTAGAATATCTGTAATAACTTCTGTGTGAAGTTATCTCTCAAACCTGAAATTCTATGATAACTTTTGGATGAAGCTATCTCTCACTTTGGCAGTAGATCAGCTGATATTCCACAGCCTCTTAATTGCACACACTGAAGAGGGAACGTTCTCCAATGCAAATGGAATCCTTGAACCCTAGGCTCAGTCTTCACAGAAGAAATTCTCAAAATCAATATCAATAATCAATAGCATAATGAACAATGGCCTCCATGAGAAACCCTTATACCCTCAAAAGATATGCTTGCCCTAATTAGGGTTTCTTAAATTAGAATTAGGGTTTCTAATTAAAAATAGGTTAAATAATTAATATTTGATTAAATCAATCAAATATTAATATCTCCCTCAATACATGTCGGATCCACGAACCGATCGAAGCTAGTGAATTGGGGAGTGATTCCGCACATAACCAAACCACAATAAAGGCGCTTCGCTGCATATCAAATATCCCTAAAAAGTAGGAGCTCAGGCCAAATGTGTCTGAAATACCTTGAATGAAAATCAAATGTAGAAATCCTATGAATCAAAGTCGAGCCAAGCTCCATTATGACCCTCTATCCATCTTATTAGCCTACGAAGGTCGCATAATAGGCTAACCATGAGCTCAGAACATGTCAATTAAAAAGGGGACATGACACTATACCCTATGAATATACACTTCTCACCTTTGTCATCCCACTTCATTGTTTTTTACTTGGGCACATATTCATATGCCACATAATCGAACACTCTAAGGTGTTCAACACTTGGCTTTCAATTGATCCATTCTTAATGAGGTTTCACATCCCTTACACTCTTCATTGGAAAAATGTTCAACAAGTATATGGATGTTGATATAGCCTCAACCCAAAAATCATTAAACAAACCCTATTTCTTTAGCATGCTCCTTAAAATCTCTTGGATGATCCTATTATTCCTCTCAACCACACCATTTTGATACAATGTATACCTGGCTGTAAAAAATTTTATACCATGATCTTTGCAAAATTTCATGAACTCATTGGAGATATACTCTCCCCTCCTATCCATCCTCAAAATTTTTATGTAGTGGCCACTTTGCTTCTCCACCATAGCCTTGAAATGATTAAAGGTCTCAAATCCTTCTGATTTATTCTTCAAGATGTACACCCATATCTTCTAGTTGTAGTCATCTATGAATTTCATGAAATAAATATTCTTAGATATGGATGAGGTCTTCATTGGACCACACAAGTATGAATGTATCAAATCTAAAAGAGCTATAACTCTCCATGCCTTATCCATGTGAAACACACTCCTATGTTGCTTCCCTAATATGAAACCTTCGCATACCTTATTTGGTTGTTTTATAAGGGGCAACCCCTTCACCATGTTCTTCTTATGAAGAAGATTTAACCCTCTAAAGCTCAAATTCCCATACCTAAGTTGCCAAAGAGTAGGCTTATCTACCATCACTATTTTGAACATTGTGGTGAGCTCAGTTTGCATTCTCAATGGAAACATCTTATTGCTTGTCATATTGACTATTGTTATCTTCCTATTGTATCCAATCCTTTCAAAGATGATGAACTCCAAATTCTAAAATCTAACCTTGTACCCCTTTTTCATAAGCTACCCTTTACTGCCAAGGTTATGTTTCAACATGGGTACATAGTAAACATCATGAATTTGTCTTTTATCACCTTGCTTGGTGCGGATTGAAATGCTACACTTTCCCATGATATGAACCTTATCATTATTTCCCATCTTCAACTCTAATTTTATTGACTCGTCTATGTGGCTAAATATCTCTTTATTCCCATTCATGTGGTTGCTACAACAACTATCTAATCAAAATGTCTCCTTGCCACTTTGCTCAACAATGTTACATGTTATAAAAAAAATTCCACCTTTCTCATTCCTATTAGGTTTAGTCTCTTGTGTATGAGTGAAATTTGAATTTCGCCTATTCATGTCATACTCTTTCTTCTACAATCACTAGCATAATATCCATGCCTCTTCCAATAATAGCATTTGATGCTAGATTCATTCCTTTGTGTAGATCTACCTCTACAAGTGTTGCTTCTCCTTCCTCATCCTGCTTGATTTGACTCTTAATGACCATGTCTTCCACCTTCTTGACTACTACAAGTTCTTCCTCTTCCTCTATTGTTTGATCCTCCCTCGTTCCTTTCACATTCCCATTGGTTTTGAATGATTGCTCATGGGAGGATGTGGATAACCTATTCGACCTTTATTCATGGCTATTCAAAGATCTCTTTAGCTCATCCACCATCATTTGATTCAAATCCTTTGATTCCTTAATAACAACCACTATGTTGTCAAATCTAATTTGAGGCTCCTCAACACCTTCTCAATGATCCTATGATCTTCAAAGGTATCACCACATGTCTTCATTTTATTGACAATGTTTATTTTCCTTGTAAAGAAGTCATTGATAGACTCATTCTCCTTCATTTGTAGGGTCTCAAAGTCCCTCCTTAAGAGCTGTAATTTGACAAGCTTCACCTTGTTGATCCCTTGATATGCATTTTCCAATAGACTCCATGCTTACTTGGAATGGATAGTTGATACTATTATATGAAAGATTGAGTCAACAAAAGCCATTTCGATGTAGCTAAGTGATTTAGCATCTTTCCTCATATTCTCCTTCAACAAATTATTTTTTTCTTAAGTTATGACATTGAAGGCTGCCATGTCTAAAACCTTATTGTATGCAACTTCAACCAAATCCTATAGCTTTTGAGAGTTAAATATAATTTTCATCTTAATGATCCACACATCATAATTTTTTCCATCAAACATAGGGGGTGCTAGGAAGACCCTAAACTTCCTCCTACTAGGTTTGAATACACTCACAACATAGCTACTCTTCACCAACAACTTTGATACCAGTTATTGAGAATATGATACAACACTAATAGATATGAAGGAGAGAGAAAATAATAAAAAACTATAATCCCAGGTGGGAAACAAATAGATATCACAAGAGTGAAATAGAATAGGGGAGAAAATGAAGAAATAACTACTAAATTTGCATATATATAAATCTAATTTCTTTTTTACAAGCACATCTACTACTATTTATGTAAATAACTCACAAAAAAATATAAAAGAGGACTTTCATTATTTCCTTTGACTGTTGTAAACAAAAACAAAAATTCTTATTGTTGCTCCTCTATTTTTCCTTGTCCTGCTACTCTCACCTGATAGATTGCTGCTCATTACCTTTGTTATATATGCTATAGACTTTTGGGAATATTTTTAGCTCTATTTTCCCTTATTTTCTCTCTATATGCTACTATTGTATATTTTCCTACTAGTTCTCTATTTTTTGTGGAACATTTCCCCCTTTCTAACTATTACTACATTGAATTTAATGTCTTCCACATTCATTTTATCTCTCTCTAAATTTTCTCTCACCCCATAGCTTTACCCCAAAAAAAATTCAAAATGGGCTCCAAAAAATAAAATTTTAAATCATTGCATTAAATTCAATTTGTGGTCTATCATGTTCCAGAGTTGCATGTGGAGTTAGGAAGGGAGAGGTCAAAAAATAGTATATGATGCATAATGTGGAGTGGTTATTTTTAATGATTGTCTATTCGTGGATTTTTTTTAAAAACCCATTATTTGAATATTCTCCAAATTTGTTTTGAGTCATTTTTCGCACATCGTGCCATTATGGAATAAGTTTTGTTTTATTTTTTATTTATCCTTTTCTTTAATATTGAACTAAAATCATGAAAATTTATATTTTATCTAAGGTCTATATGGGGATTTGATCTATGCCTAAACACATTAATTCTATAAATAATATTAAAAAAACATGAAAATAATTTGTGGGACAAACATGCAAAACAATGTGTGATCTATTATACTTAAATATAACTTTATGAAAAAATGAAATTATTGGAAGAAAACATATAGGGTGAATATATATTGATAAAGATAACATATTATTGAGAAATTTAATTTCTCCTATCGCTAAAAATAGTAAGTCACATTTTAGGTTATTTAATCTTTAATAAAATTAGGAGTTTATTAGTTTAATTTTAGAAAGTTTATTTTTAATTTAGCCTATATGATGAGGCTCTTTGTAAATCTTTCATCAGGAAATCAAGTGTAGTAGCATTGATGTTTTATGTGATCAAATTCTCTTGGCTCTTAGTTTTTATATGAGAGCATATAGATCTAGGTAGAGGCGAAAGTCATAACAACATAGCTCCATTGGAGAAGAAGCACCTAGGTGGAGGCATGATAAGAGTGTAACCAACTTGGGAGCATCGCATAGATATTTTTCTAGCATCAAAGATCAGTGTGGGATAAGCACTATTCTAGTAGTATTTAATTGAGTCTATAAAGATTAAAGAAAAGACTAAAGATCTTGTAGATAAGTGAGTGATTTAAGTAGAATAAATTGTGCTCAAGAGGACCAAAGAATATCTAGTGGAATCATTGAAGCTTGCAAGAAGAACAAGAAGAAAAAAATATTATGATTAGTGAGGAAAAGTCTAGTCTAAGAAGATTTAGAGGGTATATCAACCAAGATACGTAAAGCCCCATATATGCCACTCAAATATTGATAAATGCAGCCACATAGAGAAGGAATAACTCTCACGTAGTGGAAATTGATTGGTAAAAAGATGTTCTTGATGAGATAAAAGGATATCGTGAGAGAAGTGAAAGAAAATCTATAACATGAAGGACATGTAGGTGCATGGAATCTTATCATTAAGCCACTCCTAGAATGTGTTATAAGTGTAAAGAATTCAAGGGAGAAAATAATAGTGATCCTCATAATTAGTTAGGCAGTCATCATTATTTTGTATAGAAATCCTCACAATCTGGGAGAATATGACACAAAGCTAATACAGACTACCACCCAGTTATTTGTGTTGTGACCTAAGGAAGATCCATGAAATAATGTCAAGGATCAGAGTTGTATTAATTTTTTGAATTTGATTTCGATGTAAGGAGTTGAGTGAAAAACCAGTCAATCTAAAGGAGGCATAAATCAAAGAAATTATATCCAATTGAAAATAAAGTATATAAGTAAGAGTTTCTAGTTGTGATAGTAGTCACCATTTTAGACATTGAAAGGAAGTGGTGAGTAAATCCATGAAAATAATCAACAAATTCAATCGAAATCCTAAGTCGAGGAGTTAAGTGGACTAAAACTAAAGGATGGATGGATTAGAAGGTAAAATTTGGTAGCATCCACCTATATTTGATAGATAAATATATGGTGTAGGGGAAAATAAGATGAGGATGATGTTGGTTGTGAATTATTTGTGGGAGTGTGTGATCACTAGTTTCATAGATGTGAGTGATCAAGTAGTGTAAAATTCATTAACAAATGCATATAATACTCAGTTGAAGGAGAGTCAGAGGACGGATATGAAAGCATTGAATATGATATCTATGGTAATGGCAGAAGCCATATATCTAAGAATTATAGTAACAAATTATGTAAAAGAAGCATTGGATATCCTCAAAAATTCCTGCCAAGGTATTGATTAAAGTACATATAGTAAAACTCCAAATGCTTAGAAGAGAGTTTGAAACATTGTAAATGAATGACAGTGAGTCTATTTATGAGTTTCATACTAGAATCTCTACCTTAACAAATCAATTAATAGTTAATAGTGAAATAATAGTTGACCAGAGGATCATTTAAAATATCCTTAGGAGTTTTCCTATGAGATATGATCCAATTTTCATAGCTATCAAGGAGGCCAAAGACCTTTCAAAAATAATAGTGGATTAATTGATAGATTCTCTTTAAACCCATGAACATTGGTTGAACAGATCTGGACTTTCTTCCCTACAACAAGCCTTCAAGGCTCAGGTAAATTTAATGGGTAGAGGGAGAGGAAGAGAAAATAGAGGTAGAAGCTTTAGAGGTAGCAGAAGAGGAAGGAGATACTATGTTAGATGAAGTTTAGATAGTCAAGAAGTATAAAATAGCTCTCAATTAAATTTCCAAGATAAGAAAAAGAATAATACTTTAAATCAAAGGTATGGCAAAAGTAATATTAAGTGCTATTATTGTCATAAGTATGGTTATTTTGATAGTAAAAGTAGAAAGAGGTAATATAACAAATCAAGATAAATTTCACATGTATCCACTGAGAATGTAAGTGAACCTAAACATTTGCCAAATATGTTTATTGTATGCAATGTTGCTGAGTAGAACAGTGCCGACTTATGGTATTTGGATAGTGCACATAGTAACTATCATCACTCAATCTTTCACCCTAGAGATGTTTTTAAAATATTAATCTATATTTAGTGAAACATTGGATTACCTCTAGGCCTATGTGTTGCCTATAGGAAAGGTAAACCTTTAGGTTTAAGGGCTAGCTCCCTAGATTAGTCTTTGATAGATTACCACATACATTACTTATATTATTGAATGAAAAGGAATGGAAATAAAAATGAAATTAAAATACTCTAATGAGGTGACACACCATTATTTATTCCACTATACTACCATAAACTTTCACTATGAAACATGACTCACAACACTAGTCTCAACATGTTAGATTGCACCTACATAAGTATTTCAAACATGGAGGTGATATCCATTGCACTACTTTAGTGAAAAAATGGTTAGATTTTAGACACTAGTGATACTCCTTAAACTTATATATAGACAAATAAACTTGACTGCACTTCATGGGACCTGTTAGAGAGAAAACTACTTGTATCAAACATGGAAGAGTACAAAGAAAGCAAGGATAGGTACTTGTCACTTGACATTATAATATGCACCACTTCACACAATTAGACAAGAAGTTTTTGAACTCAAAACCAGATAGGAAATATTTATTTAAAATAAAATAAAATAATTTAAACTAGCAGGTCTTCACCATACTAGGTGTATATTCTATTACAAAAGCCAAAATGGCTTGTATTTATAGGGCATACGAGATAAGAGTGAATAAGGGAAGTGGAAAGGCAAAAATTATAAGTGTTAAACATATGAAATATATTAGTGAGGATGGAAACAAGGTTTGATATTCATTAGATACCTCCCTAATTGATAGCCTTCCTCTTGACCCTTGTGCTCATTATCCGCAGTCACTTACTAGCCCTCTTGGTTTTAATTTTTAGATTTGTCATCAAGGTGAAATATAGTTTCTTAATAATATAAATGTGATGTGTTTTAGGAAATTTTTTAAAATTAAATTTATCTTATAATCCATTATTGAGACAATAAAAAGTTACAAAATTAGACCTCTCATCTTCTCACTAGGTAGTCACTTGTCATTTTTATTATTTGTCTAAGATTACCTATAGTGAATAGTGTAGTAGAGGAGTTTACATGATTATATATTGTGATATATGAGTATATTGAGTTATAATAAGTCCTTATTTATATTTTTAATTGATTATCATTTAAAAATCCTCCTCTGCATTTGTAGAATACATCAAAACTTTTAACAAACATATAATTTTACCTATCCGTACAAGTGATGGCATGGCCAAAGTTGATTTAATGGAATCATATGTGAGTTATATACATGTTAAAACATTATAATTTCTATTTAAACCCTCTTTAATTCATCTCTAATGATATTTTCTCCATTGCGTTCTTGATAGTGTTTTAGGAGGGTTTTACGAGGATTTGCTTCTTAACGTTGGTTCACAAAATATTGATGTTCCAAACCTAAACCAATTTGAAAAATATCAAGTTCATGACCCTTATAAACTACCCATATAAAATTTATGTCTCATGCTTAGTGTCTAAAAAATGTGAGCCTTTGAAAATGGCCTCTTGAGCTTTCTCTTGCATTCTAGGTACCCCTGAGATGGTTTTAGGTCAAGTTAACCACTCTATGTTATTCTGATAAAAAATAATGGTTATTGGAGACTCTATAACTTCAATTTAATCTTATAAAATGGATTAGAATGATTTCATGGTCGTGATAATTGATGTAGGTACCCTAAGAGCTCTAGGGCTAATAGGCCTAGACTGTGTATCTAGTTATATGGCCACCTATGAATGTTTATGTTGACTATTGTTCCTGCTCCATCCTTTTTTACATTAAATTAAGATCTAGATAATTTTTTAATAATTATCCAAATATTTTATACTTCATCCTTTCAATCTTCATGTACTAAACTTGTAATCTTATTTTGACTGGGAATGCTCTCTTCTTGAGAAAAAATACAGGCCACTTCCCCTATTCAACTTTTCCAAATGAGGCCATGGGATTATGAAAGAGGTCTTGGTGTATTTTTTTAAAAATATTCATAGCTGGAAAACACCCATAGATCTCTCAACATCAAAAAATATTCAAGAGAGACTTATGAGACTATTGATTGTGCATAGACTTTGAAATGACTATAAGTTGAGGTTTGAGACATGCATTTTCTCTATCCTTACATATTAGGATCACATTAATATGTGTTGGACAAGTATTAATTTGATTTCAACATGTTCACCCACCTTACACCTTTACCAACCTTTCAAACCATCTCTCTCCACTTGCCTAAACTAGTTTTCAGACTGAGTGAAACTGTAAGTGGCAATTTAGGGCAAACCAAGACTCATATAGGTGATGGTGTATGTCTAAAACCTAGAATTCACCTTCTTTGATATTTATTGAGGTCACTAAGACCATTACATAAATATGTGAGTTCATTTCATGCCTTGAGACAATAGTCTCACTCACTATTATAGGTCATTACAAGTTGTGTTGTTATTCATCTTAACATTCTATTTTATGGAGTGCTTTAGGTAAAAGCTTGCTTGAGTTAGAAACCACTCAAATATCATCCTCTCTTGATAAAAAAACCACCTTATAATGTCAATACATTAACCCTAGGCTTGGGATACAATATGAAAACTATTATTGTTTTCCATACCTCAAAACACTCCACCATGAAATGACTTTTTGTGAGGTAGAATCCCCGTTTGGAAAGATTAAGGTAAACTCTCCCAATTTCAAAATTTTCAACCTAGGAACAATTAGCTAGGTCTATCTGCAATATAATTAATTCCCCATTGTCATCTTGATATTCTCTATGCTTTGAGACCTAGTTGAAGGTCTCAAATGATTTCAAACACCTTGATCTCAACACTCTATCTCATTTACAATGACTTCATATCACTATTTAAAATTGGCTATAGGTGTTATCAGATATATGATTGTGTTAAGAATTGATTCTCATAACCAATATAAAAATATTTTAGATAACTCAATATTATTTTTTCCACCTTAAAAGTCTCTTCAAAATCTTGAAACCTACTTGCCTCATTAACATGATTGATCAAGGCTCAACTCTACATGACTATAGGTGATAATTGTAGGATTACTTGATTGTATTTATGTTTTTAGAACTTTTCACTTCTGACCATGACCTTCTAAGATTCAACCCTTAAAGGAGAATCTAATCACCAATCTTGTAAAGGTTGAAAAAAATATCACATTTGATCTAAAACCACTACAGGAGGGTGAAACTCATATACTGATGAAACACTATCTGTAGGCTTTAATGGAGTTTTCTACTAGCAATATGAGATAGTCTTGCTTATTCATTAATACCCACATGTTTAAAACATACTAAAAACCATGTGAGAAGGATGAAAATACCCTTCAAGAACATGTACACCACTTTATTTTCACAGATCAATCCAAATAAAGAATAAAATTGAATCCATTGGGGATGTGTACGTAAGTTTGATGAGTTAAAAATCTTAGATATTTTTCATCTAGCACAAATCACCAATCTTCCATATATTTTCATGAAATTTAAGTGAAAAGGGAGTAATACCACCCAAAAAGTACACTTCATCCAACTCTAATCCTATTATCCATTCTAAGAGAAAACCTTTGACCTATTTTCCTTTGTCTAAGAGAGAAACGGGAAATAGAGGCCAATTTTTTCCAATTTGATGAACTAAGGGGATCTCAAGAGAAAGTGTTGTAGTCTTTCCATGTGTTATAACTATTGAATATGCCGTAAAACTACCTAAAATCACCTAAAACTATTTGATCTTCTTGGATGAATGTTGAGCCTATAAAATTTAGTTACAAAACTACCATCTCTTACATATTATATCATGTAGGATGTTATAGTACCTCTTGACACCTTCATTTTTCATGGGAAGACATACCACCACATTAAATGAATCAAAACATGACCTTAGATGACATAGGACCAGCTAAAAAATATGACAAGAGATAAAAACACATTATATGACCTCATTTAAGACCATGGTACACATTTTCTAATCCTAGGAGACACTGTAATAATTTTTAACTATATAGAGAGAGGGTTGACCTAGGTTGAGTTGGGGTCAAATTACTCAATAGTAACCATATGAGTGGTAATGAAAACCTATTTTCATCCATTGATAAGAATATTCAGTCATATATTAATATGAGGAACAATAAAAGAGTTTTTTTAATTGGCAAAGGGACTGTCATTATATAAACCAAGCAAGGCAAAAGGAGAACAATCCATGATGCTTATTATGCTACAAATTTGAAACATGATTTGTTGAGTATTGCACAGTTGGTTCAAATAGGATAGAGAGTATTGTTGGAGAATTGAGAGTGAAAAATCTTTGACAAGGAAAGAAGCAAGATCATTATAACTATGATTCAAATGACAAGGAATCAAATGCTTCCTCTGAAGATGCAATTTGATCCTCTCAAGAGTACAATAGTACTACATTAAGTAGCCTTTAATAAAGTCATGAAAGTCACATCTAGACTCTGGCATTTTAGGTATGATCATTTAATATTTTGTGAATTAGATAGTTTATCTAATAAGAATATGGTTATAGGCTACCAAAGATAGTATAACCTACAAGAAAATGTGAGTCATGCATTCTAGGGAAATAACATAGTTTGCCTTTTCAATTAGTGTTGTCTAGAAGGGAAAAAGACTATTTTGAATTGGTGTACTTATATTTGTGTGGCCCAATGAAAACTCTCATTCACTTTAAGAATATATATTTCTTAATCTTCATAGATGAGTATAGTAGGAAAATATGGATTTATTTCGTAACGAATAAGTCTGATACTTTTTAGAAGTTAAAGTGGGTTAAGGTATTGGTTGAAAATCAAAATGGATATTTTATCAAGTACCTGAGATCAAATATAGGAGGAGAGTAAGTTTCTAAGGAATTGTTAATTTTTTTCTAGAATTAAGGAATTGAAAAATAGTTCATATCTAGATACACTCTACAACAAAACATAGTGGTAGAAGGGAAAAATAAGACCATCCAAGAGATGGCTTCAAGCATGTTGAAAGCCAAAGGGACTTTCAAATTAATATGAGGGTGAAGGTATAAAAAACACTAATGTATTTGTTGAACAGGGATTCCACAAAGGTTATTTGAAACATGACTTCATGAGAAGCATGGACAAACATGAAGTATAGTACTGAGCATATAATAATATTTGGGTGTGTGTCATATACACATGTGCCAAAATAAAGAATGAAATTTGTTTATGATAAAGGATAAAAGTATATCTTCATTTGATATTGTGAAGACACTAAATCATAAAAATTGGCAAATCTTGTTACAAAGAAGTGTATTCTTAGTAGGGATATCAAGTTAATTAAAAATGAATCATGGGATGGAACTATTTACACTTCATTAGGTATCCTAGACTCAATACTCATAGATGATGGAAATTAAAATGTTCAAATTGAAGAAGTCACATATTAGTGAGGTGAACCATTAGAAACACCTCCATCGTCTTCACAACATGATCTTCAATCAAGCAATTCTAGTAGAATTTCATATATAAATCTTACATATATTATGTTGAGAAAGATAAGGATATTGAGGGAGATCTATGATGACTCAAGGTATGATGATGAAAATTTGACTTTTTCCTTATTTTCTTTAGACAAACCAACAAGATTTTAAAAATCAATGAATGGTGTAAAACCATGAATGAGGAAATATATGCAATAGAAAAAAAAAAAAAAACAAAAAAAACATGGGAGTTAGTTGATTTACCTAAGGGTAAACAAGTGATTGCATTGAAGTGGGTCAGCAAGGACAAGATCATAGTAAAAGGCTAAATTAACAAGTACAAAGCAATACTAGTTGTTTAGGGCTACAAATAGAAACCTAGTAGTGACAATGATGATAC
>JARHVA010003207.1:1495000-1612500 GCA_037957365.1 Torreya grandis | reverse complement strand
TTTATTTTGTTGACATACCATGCATTTAGCCACATATTTATGGAAATCCACTTTGATTTCTTCCTAAAATAAATATTAATTGACTCCATAATATGTTTTAAATTTTTTGGAATGACCTCCAAGTCGAGAGGCATGATGTTCCTAAAGAATTTTATGTTAAATGAGAGAATTCTTGAAGATATATATTATATATTTATACCCCTTCCATGTAAATTTTTCAAATTCATCAAAACCTTAGTGAATATTCTGAATCAAGTAATTGGTAGCACTATTATTCTCCCATTCATATCTTACTTCCTCTAGCCAATCTAGGTTCCACATGGTCATGGTGCATAATAATGCCTCAACCCATTCATCCCATTGAGAGAAGGCATCTGCCACCAACTTATCTTTTCCTTGTATGTTATTTAAAAATAATAACCTAAAATTTTAGTCACCCATTTATTTTGTTATTCAAGTGAAAATTGTTTCTCCAAAAAATATTTTACATTATCACGATCCGTCTTTACCTAAAAGTGATGACTCATTAGATACGGTCTACATTATTTCACTATATGAATAATAACCATCATATCCTTATCATAGATTGTTTTGATCATAATGTTTACTTAAACTTCTAAATTTTAAATGCCAGTGGTATGCCTTCTTGCATGAGTACATCCCCCATGCCATGTCTAAATTCATCCCACTCCCCAACAAACGTTTTTAAAATATTAGGAATAGCCAAAACTAGAGTTGTGAACATAGCCATTTTCAATAGTTCAAATACTTTATTATCTAATTCTTTCTAGTTGAATTAGTCTTTATTCAATAAAGAGGTGAGTGGGGATGCAATTCTACCATAATTTTTGTTAAACTTGTGATAGTAACTAGTTAACCTAAAAAATTATCAAAGGTTCTTCAAGGACATGGGAACTTGCCACTCCATCATCACATGGATTTTTTTAATATGAATTTTCATTCCATGTGAAATAATATTACCCAAATAATCCACCTCTTAGACACCAAAAGCACAATTGGAAGGTTTGGCATAAAGATGATGTTGTTCCAAAACTGAAAGTACCTATGTCACATGCTTCAAATGGTCTTCCCAAGTTTTAACGTAGATGAGGATATCATCAAAAAAACTAATAAACACTTTTTAAAAAATGTCCTAAAAATAATATTCATCAAGCTATGAAATATAGATGGTACACTTGTGAGGCTAAAAGGTATGACCATAAATTCTTAATAGATTTCTTGAGTTCTAAAAGTTGTTTTGGGTATGTCCTCATCAGAAATATGAAAATGATGATACCTAGAGCTATGGTATAACTTGGTAAAATAAACACCACCATGCAATTCATCTAGAAAATCATCAATTTTTATAATATGAAACATATCTTTGATGGTTTATTTGTTGAATTATATATAGTCTAGGCACATCCTCCAACTTTCATCCTCTTTCTACACCATGACCATAATGTAAGAATATTCTCTTTGACTATGTTGGATGATTCCTACCTCCAACATCTCCTATACCATATTTTCAATTTCACTCTTCTAGGCAAAGTGATGCCTCTAGGGTTTGTCTATTGTTAGTTGATGTTTTTCTTAAAATGAGTTTTATGACATGATCATGTGCATGACATGGAAGAAGTCCTTTTGGAATGTCACTAAAAATAATATAATGGCCATCCATTACCCTTTGTAAATTAGGATGTGTAGGCTCCTTGGTTGGTTAAACCTCTATGGAGAATAAGTGTACCATAGATACTTCTGCACATTTTTTGAGAATCTTCATCATTTTATGGGAACTAACAAGTTGTGAATATTAAGCTAGAGATCAATGCAGTTCAAAGGTAATGACCTCCTAATAGAACCTCAAGAATAGTTCCAAAAAATTCATCTCCATAGTTCTCGAAGTGGGGGGACACTACACCCCTAAAACAATTTCACCTCCTCCCATGGGAATTGAAAACATAGGGGAATCTATAAAGTAATCTCCCATAACAAATTAATGATTATAATATGTTTTTTTAGAAAAGTTGACTTTAAAAGCATCTGCAATCATGACCTAATATTCTAGACTCAGTAAATAAATTAGTTTAAATGAGTATAAAACTTACTATTAATGAAGTTATGTGTACTACCACAGTCAATTAACATAGGCACATTCTATTTCTTCATGAAACCCACCACCTTAATAGGTTGAGGATTACTAATGCTTGAATGTGCATGATAGGAAATAGTATGTTGATAATCTTAAGATTTATCCTCAGGTTCTACTTAACATGCCCCTAAAGAATCATCATATTCTTCTTCATCATTAGAACCTTTAATGTAAAATAAATTATTTTAATCACATCGATTTCCTTTACTCTATTTACTATCACATCAAAAACATAAACCTTGTGTATGATTTTATTCAATTTATTAGGTGTTAATCTAGTTGTTTGTGGAAATGAAAGTGTTGGGATGGTGTATTTGTGCACATTAATGAAATGTATTCATTTGATTAACTCTTTTTCCTTAGTTAGATGTGATTTCAATATAATTTTAGATACAATATTGGGATGAAACATGCAAATATCCAATTAATTCTATCTTTAAGGCCACCCAATAATAGGTCAGTCATATTTTCCTGATTGATGTTTGCCACACATAAAGAGAGATTCTAAAATTGATGAACATAATCATTTACCATCCCATTTTGGTGAAACTTGGCTAGTTGGCTGAAGTAGTTTGTTTAGAAATTATTGTGATAGTGGATTTATATATCTTCAAAAAAAAAAAAAAATGAAACCAAGAGATTTTTTTTTGAGCACATAACTAGCAATGCCAAATGCACTACCCATGTTGTAAATATAGAGAGGCCATAACCACATTTTGTTAAGAAGGATTCTGATGTAAATTAGATAAATTTTATATTTGAGTAATCCAAGTTAGTATATCATTACCATCAAAATTGTGTAGGTCCACTTTTGGTAATAACTTTATACTATGGTTGACATTGCTATTGCTTAGACTAGAAGAAATAAATTTAAGTGGAGTAGGGTTATTTTATAATTACTAAGGTGAAAATTTATAAAATTAGCCAGTGATTTGTCATAATTTATCCCATAAGCTATTCAAGTCCCCTCTCAGCCTTACGAGGTCCCTTCTAACCACATCAAGGTCATATTTCTATAACATACCTTGAAAATTTTACTTAATTTGTTGAATTATCTCTGAAATACTTGGATCAAAAGTTTTTGATTCCACCTCATATTTGTGAAGTGTTTTAAGCATTTCATGCCCTTTCATATGACCACAAGTGTTAGTCCATACCATGCATAAAACCTAGGAGGGTTTTGAGCCCAAAAAAATATATCAACAAATGATATTGTTAGAATCACCTCATCAAGACAAATGTATTGATTGATAATGTGTACAAGGGTGAAAATGTATGGTCCAAAAAAGTGTATTTATAGAATATACTGTTGTGATCATATCATAGAGAGGATTCCTATGATTTGTAATTTTCACAAGGTAATAACCAATATAATTTCAACAAGATAATGTGAATGTGTGTAATCCATAAGTTGGCTAGACATATCCATAGATACATTATAGGTTAAGGGAATAACACTAGGACTATAAAAAAAAGGCTCATTTTTAGGATTTGGTGACCATATCTATTTTTAATATTTGAACTCCACTGAGACCATCTACCTAATTGGAATTATTTATTTACTAATATATTCCAATTGAGTGTTCAGTAATGACTATCAACATAAGTCTAGGGAAAAAAAACATGTGGTGGATACTACACCCCAAAGGAGTACCTTAGAATATAGTAGGGTCACTCTTGCACTTCCTTGCATTCCCCTCTAGATAAGTGTCTCCATGATCCCAATAATTTACATGACACATTACACCCATTAAGAAACTACTCAGTATAAGGAGCAAGGAGAATTAATTATCCCTACTTGGGTTAAAGAGTCATAGGAGATGAAGAAAGATAGGATGGGATTTATCCTTATTATATTTCCCAAGACAAGCACACATTTTGATAGGAAGAGTGGTATAATTAAATAGGTGGGGAAGAGAAAAAGAGTAGACAATAACATATGGGAATAAGTGATGTTGGAAAAAAGATAAAATCTATTCCCCTTAGTGAAGAATCAAAATAAGAATTTGATTAAACCCACTAAGTATACAAAGGAATTTTATTGTTTTTTAGATATAATAGAGTGGGAAATGAAAGGGGTGTACAAAATTCAAGACCTAGCTAAACACATACTTATGCATCAATAGATTATTCAGGATTCTAGAGATATTGTGGAGAACATACTAAGTACAACTACTAGGTTATATGATATTGTTAAAACAATCAGGAATTTGAGGTGTGAATCCCAACTTGAATGGTAAAGGCAATGTTTTTAGAACCTACTAAAAGAACTTGAGAAGAGTCTCAATTTCATGGTTTAATGTGAAAGGAACATCAAATATAGCCATTTGAATTCAATGATTTTCTAGGAGGCATATTGGGTTTAAAAATATTTAGTTTTAAAGAGAGATGGTACCTTTCATTGACATACTAAGATGAATGTTTTGTTAACACAACATGTAGGCCAAGAAAAGGAAGTGATTGAGATTTTGAAGTACATAAGGGTCAGATGGGTGATAACCTCCATATGATAGGTGATAAATATGCCTAATGTTTAAGCCATTATCAAAGAAGTGAGAGATAGTTTTAAAGTATAAGTTGAGTGCATTGTATATAAAAATAGTGAATAAATATTACAACTAATCAATATTGAAAAGGATAAAGTGACTAAGATAAAGGAATTCAACACTAGAGTTAGATCCTCTGAAACTAAGCATAAAATGTTTGTGGATAAATTTGGTAAAGTATTTAAGCCTTCTATGTTCAATTTTTAAATTATTAATAAATAATTAGAGTGTTCTTATGAATTACTAAAAAATATGAAGACTACTAAAGAGGCTACTAGGGTAGGGTCTACATTAAGCTAGCACCAAAATTGATAAATCATCCTCAAAGGCCATTTCACATTGCAGTGTATGCTCATTCTCAACCTACCAATATTTCATCAATAGTAATAACTATAGGATCTTCATGCATAGTACCTATTATTACTTTAGTTTTCACATCGATCATATAGTATATTGTTATGAAGACTCAGATCTTCATTGTATTTTGAACATTTATATATGTTTATATTATAATTATGTGATTTGGGCTATTTATTTTATTTAGATGTTATGCATGCATATTGTTCCCATGTTTTAAAATTGGATATGTATATTGAACTAAATTTTGAGGATGACACAACACTTCCCCAAGATTACATATACTTTTATCCTCCCAATTCTAAAGGGAGGATAATTTTGGCTCGTGAGATAAATTAGAAATCCTACAAGATATTATTTAAATTTATCTTAATTTTAAAATCTTTTTCTTCTCCAAATTTTTGATCCATTAAATAAATTCATTGATTATGATATTTAGTCTTTAGATTGTGTAAAAGTGTTATTTTAAAACTATTATTATTATTATTATTATTATTATTATTATTATTATTATTATTATTATTATTATTATTATTATTATTATTATTATTTAATTTGAATGGATCGTGTTTAATAATCATAATACCTATTTGTATATGTTCAAGTGTAATCTTATAAATTAAACAACCTTTAATTATGTTCACTAAAGTTTAATATATTTTTTTCCTTCGACTTTTAAATTGTGTTTGAATGTTTGTGTTCTAATAGTAGCCTATAGCAAGCATTATTTTTCTAACTACATATCCAACCCCTAGTTCAAGATCTAGTTTAGAAGGGTTCCATCTTATTTTGAATTAGAACCCTTATTTATTACCCTACCCTTCTCTATTTTTGAATTTTACTTTTAGCTATCCCACTTTACATTAGATTCAATATTCATCCATCTATCTTAAGTAGGTCTATAATCATGTCATATCTGAACTATCAAAGGTAAATAAATACTCCTTTCACTGCTATTCCACTACCAGATTGTTTACAAAATGCAATATCCTACATCTTATGATTTAGAGTGAGGAATTTTTATTTTGATTTAAAAATGTTAGAGGCTACCTCATAAATTTATTTATGTACATAAAATTCATATCAACGAGTTTAAGTTTCAAATAACCAGGCCATGAAAAAAAGATATATATAGAATGTCCCTTTTAATAGGATTGAAATACACATCTTATCCCTAAGTTTGGATTAATAGTCTTGACAATAAATTAATGGAATATTGAATTGATTTTTTGGGTATCCTATGGTATTTATCATGAAGAGTGCTCATGTGTATAAATGTTGGTGTTCTAAATAAATTTTATTTTTGATATGTACCATTGATAATGCATGGAGGCAAATTACCTTGAAAACACATGGGATTCAAACATATGGAAAAGATAAAAAAAAATTAGTGATAAAATCACATAAATTAATGGTTTTATTATTACAGGTGCTTGTATTAAATATTTATTTACCATTTCCTAGAAATTCGTGCACAAAAACATAAATTTCTATAATTCTTTTTTCAAGTTCTTGGAAAATATAATCATGAATTTTCTTTATCTTTTTTATTTTGAATCTATGAAAGACATAAAACCCTTAATATATTTATAAATTTTCATCATGATTAGTGTAATTAATTATTACATTAAGGTATGTATAATAAACTTTAATTTGGAATGATTGGCAAAACTCTATGAGGAATACGAGTTATATTATCAAACTTTAGGTTGAAATATAAGAAAAATATTGAACCCTAAGTGAAATGGTAATAATTTAAGAATCAAATAAAAAATTAGGGTTTCATAAATAAATATATTTTGAAATAACTTAAATATAAAAATCATAGTTAAAATGATAAAATATATTGAAAAATAATAATTTAAAAAAAAACAACATTAAAATTTTGAAAAGTGAAGATTCACTATTTATATTCACCTTAATTTTGATTTTCAATCAAAATACGAACAAACAAATTAAGATTCATAATTCAAAACTACCTAAATTGAATAAATATAAAAAATAAGACCAATTTTCATAAGGATAAGTTAAATCAATGAAATTAAATGATAAAGAGGTTACTTAAATAAATGCATGCACTTGAACTATTATGTAATTTTGATATCATAGTCTATCTATGTTAAACATGTTTAGCATGCTTCCTTATTTATGGACTTGCACAATGTTTTCAGTTAAGTCCTTAAATGAACAAGCATCTATTGTACATGTCTGACCACATCAAGCATTGGGTGACATGTCAATGTGTTTCTAATCATTCTTGCATATTATTAGGGCTATTCCAATAACATTTCAGATTATTATTTTTATGTTTTCTATGTTTTTCACTCATTAAATTCCAATTAGCTAGATGTTTATATGGTGAGGTAAAGCCCCTAGATTTGTCTCCCCTAGATTTGTATCACAAGAGACAGAGAAAAATAATATTCTATTTTGACCATTCAAAGGTTGACACTATGATACAGATAAATTATGAATTTAAAAAAATTATATGCTAACTACTCTTTAATCTCTATGTCTTCCTCTGTAAGGTGTGTTATTGGGGTTACATGGCATGATAGAATTCACACAAACTTAAAACTATTTCCATTTTTAATATGGTCTTGATTTTCTTTTCCTATCTCTCATGCAATTGTTTAGCCATTGATTCCACACCAGCATGCATAATCTCTCACTAACTAAGCACAATCATTCTGTTCTAGATTAGTTCTATGGAAAAGTAAAATATGTAAAAAACAATAAGTTAGAAAAGATTTACATGGCATATAGTACATTAGTATGAGTCTTATTCTTGAAGATTATGATAAAAATAGTCCTTCCAAACTGCAACATAAAAGGTACACAATAATTGATATTTAAGAAAGTTAATGCATTTGCCTACTTTTCAAGAAAGATTACAAATTGACCATATTGTAAACACTACAAAAAATCCATATATAAGTATAAGCAAGCAAAACAATATGGAAGCCATGACTTCAAATAAAAATCATCCTTAAGGAGCTTGGAAATGAAAATGAATATATTCATTCCATATTCTCATCTAGCTATGGATATCTATTATAGTTTTATGATGGAAATGTACCCACTATATTAACCTTAAGTTTTTTTTTAATAAAACTTCCTGATTAATAGAGACAATATTACATCCTAATTCCTCAAAACAAAAATTTTCTAGACTATCTATGGATAGCTATAGTTAACAAAATTAGATTTGGATATTTTTAACTAAGCTTGGATTCATATTGTTGTGGGGCAATAGGATATTGCTTAGGTTACATAATCACATTGATATAAGTTAGATGTAAGTATATAATTACTTTATGATGATGTTGATTTATTGTTTTATTTATATTTTATGATGAATGTATATCATTACTGTTATTGTTTAATTATTTATTTTGTTGTGAAGTTGACGTAAGACAATTCATCCCTCAGAGTGAGATGGAGGGAGCGAATCATAAGAGAGGGTGACATAGTTTGAGATGTCAGAGGATGATAGAGAAACTAACTAGTACCCTGCACACACCACAATACTTAGCACAAGGTAGAGTGTATTAAAAATGGTCTGCACATGGTGTTTATTTCTACTTTCCTTAAAAATTTGGTTTTTATGGTTTGCCAGTTAAAGTTGGATTATGTAATGAATTATTTTTTTGTAATTTGTATGTTTTGTCATTATTGCTCATGGAAACCTTACTAGCATGATTAAATTTAAAAATTTGGATTAATGGTTGTAAAAAATTTCATAAAGATTTGTGACAATAAGTGATATTAATTAAATTATTGAATTATAGACTTTCTCTATTTTATTATTGAAATAAATGAAAAAATAATAATTATCAAAAAATTTGGAAAAGGATAATAAAACATAAAATCATGGAAATAATTAAATTAATAAAAAAAAAAACTCATAAAGGGAATAAAGAAAATAAAAACAAAAAAATAATAAATATATTAATAAAATAATGTGAAAGCATGGAAAAAACAATGTTTTATTCATAAGAGTGAATAAAGAGAGGCCAAATTTTAAAAGAAATGAGTAGTGCCATATTTAGGGGGGAGGAGAAAGGTCATGAGGTCACCAAAAAGCTAGAGAACTGATTTCAATCTTCATAGACTATAGAATGGGCGGTCTAAGTAAATTCGGATAGCATAGCATGTAAAGTTATGCATCTGAATTTAGGTATTTACTTGAGCAATGATCTAATTATATATATGAAATGAAATAATATGGTAAACAATGGTGCATAGGTTATGTAAAGGAATAAAGGTAGTATAAAGCAATACTAGAACATTTAATCACTAGAAAAATTAAGCTGACATTTAAATAAGCAATGTATCTTAATCAAGATGATTTAACTATACAACAATTTGATAGGTGGAGGAAATATTTGGATTAACTAGTAATATATAAGATAATTTATCATCATTGAGTGATGTAACAACTAAATATTTGAATGGAACGTTCTCATAACCCACCTTTGAGTAATTACTCAGTCCTACCATGCAACTCCAATATTTTTTGTTTTCAAAGTATTTCCATGGCTTTAACATGGCACATACCATATCTCATGTTCTAAATTTCTTCTATCTTAACCTGGTTAGACAAACTTATGTTTTAAATTTACTCTATACGATGACTTAGTCAAGTGAACCCATGCTATATTTATAGCATTTAGGTAGAGGATTTACCAAAGGACGCATAGTAATAACTATCAATAGAATTATGGTATCTAAAAATATTATATATCACATAGTATAAATATGTACAAATGCACATGTTGAATTATTATAGATTAATATATATTAATAATTCTTAGCTGCTATTATATTTCATGAGTTTAATCCTTAAATATTATGAAAATAGTATCATGCAGTATAATTTTGAACATGACTATAACGTTTATGTTTTTAAATGCATAAATTCATGTGCATTAATCTATTTATTATATATAATATTTATTACATATTAGTGCATGGTCTTTGTATTGGTGCAGTAACTATTTATGTAACATATTATATGGACATAGTAATAAATATCACACATTTATGTGGTATAAAAAGTGTTGGACTTTTAAATATTCCGAGTGAATGTTGAAGGTAAGCATACTAAAGTACTACAGCCTGGAGGTTTGCAAGGAAAATCTTTAAATTGGAGCCTAAATGTTTGAATCTTGAGTTTAAAATAGCTAAACTCTGTATAGCTGTTTGATATAACCACCATATACTTGCTATCAAAATAGTTATTTACAGACACTCTTAAATTACTATGAAGTGCCTTATACTACTGTTCTGTTAATCCCATCTTAGTTGGTTGTGTATGATAATCGGATAAATTACCTAGTCTTGTAATTTATGGGATAACGACTAAGTGAAAATAGTGATTTATATAATACAGTCTATGTATTTAGCAAACAACGACTCAACAATTAGTAAATCAATATAAAATAGGAATATAAATTATTAGAAACATATGTTTATGAATTGGTGTATGAATTTGAGTGATCAGACTGGTAGCATATATGTGTTACAATAGAAATTATATGGGGTATTTCTGAATTAAACCATTTTTAATTGATGGTTGAGGATTATGCGATTCTATATATTTTGGAAGCCAACGATTTTATTTATTATTACACATCATTCTATACTAAATGATTGTATGAGCTAGCATTTCCTTGGTTATGCTGGAATAAAGAATAACCTGTAATATGCAATAAAAGTCATTCGGTGTTATAAA
Organism: Torreya grandis; assembly: GCA_037957365.1. NCBI lineage: Eukaryota > Viridiplantae > Streptophyta > Pinopsida > Cupressales > Taxaceae > Torreya > Torreya grandis. The sequence goes on along the minus strand of JARHVA010003207.1, from coordinate 1,601,708 downwards.
ATGCTTGGTTGTATACTAAATGATTGTTAATATCGTTGTATACTATATATACATTAGTATATCACTATTTATGTTATGTATGTGATATGCTAAATGATTGTTTGGGTTTAAATCATTAGGTGAGTGATTAGGTTTTCCTATATATATTATTTGGGTTTAGACCTTATATGGACAATATATGGTTATTTATTTATTTATAAATCATCGTTGTATATGTTACAATTTCTAGTAGCATACAATGTAACATATGATTTCATATGTTAAATCATTACACGTGGATTAGCTATTTGAGGGGTCAAATACATATTTAATTGTATTTAGTAAAGCCTCGTGATAATCAAAAATAGCAATTATGTCAAATATGAGTAAAGACAAGTAATTTTGATTTTTCAACTCATGATGTACTAATATTATTAAGATTTATGAACCATGGTATTTGATCCCTAGACACTATAAAAACGGTGGAGTTAAAGTTACTATCAATAATGAGTGAAATATAGACATGGAAATGAATAAACTTCCCGTCAATATTTCAAAGATATTGTGTTCATGATAAACTAGAAGTCAGTTGTTTTGAGAATATTAGGTTACGATTTTATAATTTTGGAAATTTTATTATTACATAAATATCGATATATTTTACAATGTCAATAAGGATCTATATTGACTAGGTATATCACTAAAAACTATTCATGATAATGATAATTTTAGATGATTGTTGATGAATATAGTAATTCTATATTGATGAATGATTGTAAGTGTTATATAGTTGAAATATGGTTATTATGTACATGAGTGTATATATATAAATAGTATAACTTCTAATAATTTATGTATGAAATACAATACATAACATTAATAGGTGTGTTGGATCATACGCCTACACTTATAGCTAAATGGGTGGTTATATTGAGTCATAGGGTGTATGAGGGACTGAGACTATAACCATATGAAAACAATCTTCTTGAAATATGATTAAGTTACTCAAATGAAATATTATAGAAAAGTTTAACTATGATTTATTTGGCTCTTTGGGAATATCATGACTAGGATATTGAATAAATTTGCATACAATGGTGAATACTTGTGTGTAGAACATATTGTGAATACATTTTGTATAGGTGTTCAACCATATATAACATATAATGGTGCACTGTCATATTCATCAATGATTTCAATATCTTTTGAATGTTAGTATATAGTTTAAACTTAGGGTATATATGGGTGGTATAATCTTCTATTTTCTTGATTATTATTGTGTATGTGGGTCATTTAATTCTTGAAAATTTAAGTTTGGTTATATGAATTTATGTAGTCATGAACTATGATAGTATGGGATAACATATAGTATCACATTGTAAGTGTATGATTGTACTCGAATGGTACATACTATAATTCTTATGTTTAGACTCACATATATGTTGACTAATAAAATGTATGTGTGTTGGTTATTATGAAAATAATGATTTGTGATAGTTAGTAGGACTTTATGTATATGTGCATACAACCTTGAGAGTTTAACAAATGCTATAATAGTATATTACTATGTTCTGTGGGAACTGTGACTTATTCTTTACATCTAATTACTTAAATATAATCTTATATTTCCATGAATTTAATAATACTTTCTATAATTGATTTTAGAAAACTAGTAATTATGTCTTAGAATACTAGACTATGGTAATATGAGATATCATAGGGTGTAGTATGTTTGAAAACTAATTGTGGTAGTTAAAATCTATAGTTAAATATATACCTACCCAATGGGTATAAAATGTAGACATTATTTATACTATGGAATAGAAAATAGTAGAATATTCATTCATATATTTGATGGAATAAATGTATGCTTTGATTACTCTTATGTTTATCATGTTATATTATATGTTTTCTAGGAGGATGTAAATTGAATGAATATTATGATTGAATTGTATTTGATCAATCTACATTATTGATATAGAGTAAGGAGTAATATGGATTTTACTGGATTAATAACATCACAATGATAGATGAAGACAATATGATCAAGTGGTGTGTATGAAATTGATTGATCTATATATCATTATTATTTATTATTCATAAAAATTTAGGTCAATGTATGTTTAGTGAGACATTATCATTTCATGAGTATGATTTATATGCTTGCACGATATCTTGTAATATAATAGTTTTCTATGATAAACTACATGTTTTGTATAGAACTGATACATCACATAGGTAGTTGCTAGTCTCTTTAGATTCCTACACCATCACTATCTACTCATCCATGAAGGGGGATCATTGATATATGGTCGGTGTAGAAAAGTTCTTAGATTATAATATCCCTATTAACGTAATTGACTAATATTATATTATTTAGGATAATTGTTATGCTAAGCTATTTAGTTATATTTCAAGAAGTTATATACATTGGCAGGTAGTTATATTCAGTTATTAAGAACCGATTCATTTTGACATTGTATATAAACATAATTTGTGTTATCAATTGAAAACATCAAAGTTTCATTGCTCATTTCAATTTGGTATCAGAGAAACCATATCAGAAGTCTAATGTAGCATAGAACCCTGGAGAGTGTATCTCATGCATGAGCCAGCTAAACACCTAGTTGAAGCCTACTTAGAGAAAGAAGTAATAGAAGTTATAGTGATGAAAAAAAAAGAATCTTGATCACATAGTGTGAAGGTGCAAACATAGAATAAAAGCTTTCATAGCAGTGCTTGATGAACCTATAAAAAAGTGTCTCGAAGTGTTCAAACCTGTAAAAAAGTTAAAACCTACAGTCTGAATGGGGAACAAATAGATCTTACTTTATAGACAAAGTAAGAATGAAAGTATGTAATAGTCTATTGAAAGGTTCCTTTACACTAGAATCTAACTATGTTAAGAAGGATGAAGTAAAAGTTTCCAGCCTATAGTGAAGGTCTATGTCAATAAGTTACATCTTTGTAATATATTTTTTTAAAAACTTTGAAGCAATAGTTCTTGTTTTTCCTGTAATTAATTTTAAAAAGTAAAGTAATAAAACAAAAAAATATATCTTCACCCAAGTTGTTACTATCACATGCTCAACTCTTGAAAGGGCCAAAAAAAATTTCTTAAAAGATAAAGATGCAGATGATTCTTTAATTTGAATAAGTATGAGCATCATCACCGAAGTATTTACCCATCCTACTAGACTAGATGAGAAATAGAAGTTTGATATGTCAGATGTGAAAGTGCTCATGCTGATAACTCTTAGTATTATTGATGAAGTTCAACCGCATGTTCATGATGCACTTACATTGAAAGAGGCATGAGACATTTTATCCATAATTTATGAGGTGAAGAAGTAGACTAGAATCCTACATTTGAAATCACTTCTTCATACACTCAGTATGAAATCAAAAAAATGTTTAAGACTTTTTATGTTGGGTTGCAGAATTGCGAGTAGAACATGTTACACTTGGAGAAGAGATCGAGGACAAGATTTTAGTTTCAATCACATTGAGATCTCTCCCATCTTAGTTTCGCACATTCATTATGACACTCAACATTACCAAGAAAGTAGTGTCTTTTAAATAACTGGTCAATTTATTCTAATAAGAGGAAGTAATTTAGTTTGTGTATGAAGAATTTGAGGACAAAGCCCTGATTTCTAAGTAATGGGGTCCAAAATTCAAGAAGGGATCACAACAACATCAACAATAACAAAAGATTGAAAAGCCAAAGTGGTGGTGTTACATTTTCAAAAACCACATGCATGAAACTGATCATTGCTAATATAATACCTTGTCTCAAGGCCAACCCAGTCAAGAGGGCTCTTCTAGTAAAGAAGATTCAAATAAATCTAAAAGATGTCCTCGAGAATGGAAATAGAGAGGGCATGTAGCAGCACAAAATCTAGAAGAGAATGCTTTTGATGATGAAGTAGTAGAGGAAATAACATATGGAGCCTATGATGAGCATGTACTAGTCTCGCAAACCTCAATAGTAGCAAGTAAAGTTTGGTTAATAGACTCTAGTGCTAGCAAACACATGACTGGATGTAAGGAACCCTTTGATTAACTAACAACTCATCAAAATAGAGATCAAGGTTAAATTGCTGATGATAAAGAGTATGTTTTAGAACAAATTGGATGTGTCACCATTCCTCTCAACACAAGAAATTGTGTTCTCACAAACGCACATAATGTCTTTGGTTTGACAACAAATATCTTATTTATCAATCAACTTTTGAATCACAAGATAAAATTAGAGTTTCTAGTCCAGGAAGGCATCAAATCATGCCTCATTTCTTGAGAATCTCAGGTTCTTACTAAAGCCTTCTTGAAGGATCAATTATTTGACTTAGATATAGTTTCAACCAATGAAGTTACACTTGTTGCCTCTGCAACATAATCCACTACATTTTGGCACTACTGCTATAGGCATCTCTCTATTGGTTCCCTCTTCCAACTTTGTTCTAAGGCAATGTTATGTGGAATTCCTCATCTTTCCCATTCTTTGCCTATATGTCTTAGTTTTCTTTTGGGAAAACAACATCAGGATCCATTCAAGCCAAGTTCCTCTCATATAAAGGAATGACTTGTTATGGTGCATACTAATTTGTGTAGATCCCTACCATCATCCCTTTGAGGATTTAGGTACTTTTAGTTATTTGTTGATGACTTTTATCACAACACTTGGGTGTTCTTTCTCAAAAAGGAGAGTGAAGCCCTTGGACATTTTGAGGCCTTCCATCAATGCATTGTTACAAAATACAGGAAGTGACTTCAAATCCTCTACTCGGATAGAGGGGGAATTCACATTAAAATAATTATTGACATTCCTAAAAGAACATAATATCAAGAAACACTTATATGCTCTCTATACGCCTCAATAGAATGGAATAGTAGAATGACGTAATCACTCAGTCATGGAGATGGCTCGTTGCATGCTATCCACTGCAATGTTGATGACATAATTCTAGGTAAAAGTAGTACATATGGTTGTCTATCTTCTCAATAGATCACCAACAAAGATCATGCTAGACATGACACTGGAAGAGGTATGGATTGGTCATAAATCATCGATTTCCCATCTTAGAGTATTTGGTTGTGCTTCTTATATGCATTTTCCAGATAAAAAGAAGAAGAAAATTAAACCAAAGACCCACTAATATATTTTATTAAGGTATAGCACTACCTCCAAAGTGTACTATCTTATGGATCTTGAGATGAAGAAGATTTATGAAATTCATGATGTGGTCTATGATGAATCATAATTTGAATCATTGTCACAAAAGGATCCAGACCAAAACACCTCTCACAAATTTTTTCTATAGTTAGATGATGAGAATGAATAAGGTAAGCTGCAAGAAGGAGAATAACTCATTGATCTTGGTAATTGTCAAGGTAGTTTATCAAATTAGTAGCTACATCGACATCCTAAATGGATAGATTTCACAATCAAGAACTCACACCTGAGCTCTCCTCTAGACACTTCATCACGAGTCTGAACAAGAAGATAGGGGAGATATGAAGTCAATATTGCACTCATGAGTTTAGTGGTTAATAGCACTGAGCCAAATATAGTTAGAGAGGCCTTAAGTAAACCTTAGTGGAAGAAAGCTATGGATGCTAAATATGATTCCCTCATCAAAAATTGGACATGAGAACTTGTTGATCTACCTCTAGGGAAGAAATCCATTGACTACAAATGGATTTTCAAAATAAATAACAATGTAGATGGATCCATTGACAAATATAAAGCATGACTTTTTGCAAAGGGTTATGCTCAGCAAGAGGGCATTGATTATGAGGAGACAATTGCATGCACTGCAAAGATCAAGACCATCAGAATTATTTGTGTACTGGTAGCACAATATGGATGGAAACTTCAGTAGATGGATGTCAAGAGTGCTTTCTTGAATGGTGATCTAAAAGAAGTATACATGACCAAACTAGAAGGTTTCATCGATGATAAACATTCACAAAAGGTATGTCATCTATTTAAGTCTCTTTTTGGACTTAAGAAAGCACCTTGGGCATGGTACATAAAAATATATGATGACCTATTGCAGCATGGTTTCATTCATAGCCCCTCTAATTCCAATTTGTATATTAAGAAGGTTGGTATAGATATAGTTGTTCTTGTCTTGTATGTAGATGATCTTGTTGATGCAATAAAGAATGACCTAAAACATCCTTTGATATGACTAATTTGGGGCTACTACATTATTGTCTTGGCTTGGATATATGATAGAAATAGAAGCACATCTTTATCTCTTGGATGAAATATTCAAAGACACTCCTGTAAAAGTACAAAATTTTAGGTTGTGAACGTCTTTCAACATCAATGGATAATTTTTTACAACTCTCTCGATTCTAGGACTCCCCTCAAGTGGATGTAAATATCTATAGATAGCACGTTGGGAGTCTCATTTGACCTACACTAGAATAGATATATGTTTTGATATGAGCTAACTTTCTATATTTATGCAAGAGATGAAGAAATATTTATGCACTCTTCACCAGGAGTGAGTAGGGTATATGATGTGCAAAACATCTTCTTTGTCCAAAAAAGTTAAGCTAACTTTTAGATTGTGTTCTAATCGAGCAAGCAAAGAGGCATTAGATCGATTATTTTTCTTATAAGGTTATAAGGATGTTGTGATCCTTGACCTTTGTATTTTATGTTAATTTTAACATTGTTTTCTCTTAACTGTGAATATAATTCTGTAAGCTAAGCTACAAAATATGATACTAGTTATGTTTGGCTAGTCAAAACTTAATAAAATTATAGAATCATTTTAGGATTTTTCTTGTATGTATGTTGGAATTATTTACCATATACCATTTTTTTCTATGATCTGTCAGCATAGAATTATGATTCATTAAACATTATGCACTTTTTAGAGATCATTAGGTCATGGGGACCTAATGGAAGAGTGATGAATTAGAAACATGAGTACTAAGAGATAAGAGTGGATCCTACTTAGTCTCACATTGACTCAGTAGTTACTAAGTTTGGATCTAACAGATGAACTTGTGTAATCTAAGATTTGATAGGTGGACTTGACAAATTTAGTCATATGGACATATGCATGTATATGGTGGAACATTTATTTCTAAAATTTTGTATACATTATAAATGTAATATTTTTAGTTCCTATTCATATTCATACTTTGTTAGAAGATATATGGAGTAGAGACAATATTGACATGTTATACTTATGAGGGGCTACATAGTGTAGCAGAAGTATTAACTTATGTACATCATTCTTGCTAGGTTCCCTAGTTACTTTTATCTATAGTGAGAAAAATACTTTATAGGATAAAGAGATATGCCGAGGGGATGGAATATTTTGTGGAAATCTCTTTGTTCATTTATTTTGTCTTGTATAATGATCTTATGTGCTCTTGGGAAGTCAACGAAACTTTTACTAAGATATGTGGGACCATTTAAGATATCAAAAATAGTTATTATTATAGTATATAATCTTGTCTTGATAGTTTTGGACCCTCAAGTAATACCAATGAAAGTAAGTAATACTCACAACCAAGTTTAAATTATAAGGAGATATAATAAAATAGGGCTTTGTGGGTCCAATACTCAATAAGAATAGTGCCACTTGAAAGAACTACAACTAGCTCTATAGGAAAATTTTCATTTATTTACTTAAATTTGATATTGTATACCATGTTATTTCTCTTATAAATAGTGCTTTTAATTTACAACTTATGTTTGAATAAGATTCATAAGGGATGATGTCCAGATTTAGGGGAAAGGATGTTACATCCTGATTCTTCACCAAGCAAATTTTCCGAATTATCTATGGATATCTATAATTAACAAATTTAGATTTGGATATTTTAAACTAATCTTGGACATATATTATTATGGGGAAGTAGGATAATTATTAGGTTACATGATCATGTTGTTATGAGTTAGTTGTAAGTATATGATTACTTTATGATCATGTTGATTTATCTTTTTAGCTATATTTTATGATGAACATATATCGTGGCTATTATGGTCTAACTACTTATTTTCTTGTGAGATTGACGCAATACAATCTACCCTTCTAAGTGAGATAAAGGAAGAGAATCATTAGAGAGGTAGATATAATAGAGATGTCAGAGGAGGATAGAGAAACACTTAGTTCACTGCACACACCAAAGTAGTTAGCACAGGGTAGAGTTTATTAAAAAAAAATTGCACATGGTTTTTATTTCTACTTGATTTGGAAAGTTTACTTATATGGTTTTCTAGTTAAGGTTAGATAGCGGAATGAATTATTTTTGCATAATTAGTATGGTTTATCTTTAATTCTCATGGAATCCTACTAACATGATTAAATTTAGAAATACACATTAATGGATGTGAAAATTGTCATAAAGATTTGTGACAATAAAATATATTAATTAAATTATTGAATTATAGACTTTCTCTATTTTATTGTTAAAATAAATGAAAAAATTGTAATTATAAAAAAATGGAAAAAGATAATAAAACATAAAAGGAAGGAAATTATTAAATTAATAATTAAAAAAAAATCACAAATGGAATAAAGAAAACAAAAACAAAAAAGAATAAAGATATTAATAAAATAATGTCAAATCAAAGAAAAAACAATGCTTTATTTATAAGAGTGAATAAAGAGAGGCCATATTTTAAAAGAAAAGAGCAACGCCATATTTAGGGGGGAAGACAAACGTCTTGATGTCAAGAAGCAGTTAGATAACTGATGTCAATCCTCAGAGACTATGGAATGGGCGATCTGAGTCAATTCGAACAACATGGCATGTAAAGGTATGCATCTGAATTTATGTATTTACTTGAGTAGTGATTTAATTATAAATATGCAATGAAATAATATGGTGAACAATGACATGTAGGTCATGTAAAAGAATAAAGGTAGTATACAGCCATAGTAAACATTTAAACATCCATAAAATTAAGCCAATATTCAAATAAGTGATGTAGGTTAATCAAGATGATTTAACTATACAACAATTTAATAAGTGGATAAATGATTTGGATTAGCTGTTAATATATATTATAGGTGATCACCATTGACAGCTGTAACAACTAAATATTTGAATACAATGTTTTCATAACCCACCTTTGATTAATTACTCAGTCCTACCACGCCACTGTAAGATTTATTCTTTTAGAATTCTTTGCCTAGATTTAACATGGCACATACCTAATCTCATGTTCTAAACTTCCTTTATGTTGACCAGGTTAGACAAAATTATGTTATATATATCCTCTATAAGATGACTTAGTCAAGTGAAGCATTGTTATATTTAACGCATTCATGTAGAGGATTTTTCCAAGGAGAAGGAATAATAAATATCAATGGACTCATGGTATCCAAACATATTATGTATCATGCAGTATAAATATGTACAAACGCTCATGTTGAATCTTTATAGATTAATAATTCGTACTTTCTATTATATTTCACAGTTTTAATCCTTCTTATATATTATGAATATAGTATCACACAGTATAATTTCCAACATGAGTACATCGTTTATATTTCTAAATACATAAATTCATGTGGGGTAATCTATTTATTATACATAATATTTATTACATTTTACTGCATGGTCTCTGTATTGGTGGTTTAACTATCTATGTAACATATTATATGGATGCAGTAATAAATATCATGTTTTCATGTGGTATCAAAGGTGATGGATTTTTGAACATTCAGAGTGAATGCTGAAGGTAAGAATAAGAAATTACTACAGGCTGTAGGTCTATAAGGAAAGTCTTTATATTGGAGCCTAAATGTTTGAATCTTGAGTTTAAAATTAGTAAAATATGTTTATCCATTTGATATAGCCGCCATGTATTTTCCTATCCAAATGGTGATCTACAACGACTCTTAAATTACTGTGAACTGCCTTATACTATTGTTCTGTTAATCCTATCTTAGCTAGTTGTGTACGATAATTGGATATATTACCTGGTCTTCTAATTTATGGGATATAGACTAAGTTAAAATAGCAACCTATATAATACAATCTATGTATTTAGTAAACAACAACTCGCCAATTAGGAAATCAATAGAAAATAGGAATATAAATCGTTACAAACATATGTGTACGAATTGGTGTATGAATTTGATTGATCGGTCTGTCAGCATATATGTGTTACAATGGAAATCATATGGGGTATTTTTTAATTAAACCATTTTCTATTGATGGCTAAGGATTATGCGATTTTATTTATTTTGGAAGCCAACGATTTTATTTATTAGTACACATCGTTGTATACTAAATGATTGTAATGGTTAGCATTTTCTTGGTTATGCTGGAAGAAAGATAAACCTGTGTTATTTTGTAAGAGTCATCTTGTGTTATAAAATGCTTGGTTGTATACTAAATGATTGTTAATATCATTGTATATTATATATACATTAGTATATCTCTATAAATGCTATGTATGTGATAGGCTAAATGATTGTTTGGGTTTAAATTTTTAGGTGAGTAGTTTTTCCTTTATGGATTTTTTTGGGTTTAGATCTTATATGGACAATCTATGGTCAATAATTTATCTATAAATCATCACTGTATATGCTGCAATTTCTTCTAGTGTATGATGTAACATACGATTTCATATCTCAAATTGTTATATGTGGATTTGTTAGTTGAGGGTTAGACTACATATTTAATATTATTTGGTAAATCCTAACAATTATCAAAAATAGTAATTATGTCAAATATCAATAAAGACAAGTACTTATGATTTTGTAACTCATGATTTATTACTGTTATTAAGATTTATGAACCATGGTATTTGATCCCTGGACACGATAAAAACAATGGAGATAATTTTACTACCAATAATGAGTGAAACTAGATGTGCAAATGAATAAACTACATGTCAACATTTCAAAGATATTGTATTCACGATAAACTAGAACTCAGATGTCTCAAGAAGTTTAGGTTAGAACTTTCTAATTTTGGTAATTTTATTATTACGAGAATATCAACATGTTTTGGGATGTCAATAAGGATTTATATTGACTAGGTATATGATTGGGAACTATTCATGATAACGAGAATGTTAGATGATTGTTTATGAATATAATAATTCTATATTGATGAATGCGTGTAACCGTTACGTAGTGCATATATATATATATATATATATATATATATATATATATATATATATATAAATAAAAGTAGTACAACTTCTTATAAATTTAAGTATGCAATCCAAAACATAACATCAATGGGTGTGTCGGATCATACACGTACACATATAGTTAAATAGGTTTTTATATTTAGTCATAGGATGTTCGAGGGACTGAGACTATAACCATATGAAAATAATCTTTCTTAAACATGATTAAGCTATTCAAATGAAATATTATAGAATAGTTTAGTTATGAGTTATCTAGATCTTTGGAAATAACATGACTGAGATGTTGAACACATTTTCATACAATAGTGAATACATGTGTGTAGAAAATATTGTGAATAGATTATTTACAGGTGTTTAACCATTTATATAATATAATTGTGCATCGTGATAAGCAGTTATGAGTTCAGTTTCTTTTGAATGCTATTATGTAGTTTAAACTTAGGGTATTGTCAAGTGGTATAATTTTGTATTTGCTTGATTGTTATTATGTACATAGGTTGTTTGATTTTTATAAATGTAAGTTTGGTTATGTAAATTTATGTAGTCATGAACTATGAGAGTATGAGATATCATAGAGTACCATTGTATAAGTATATGATTATAACCTGATGGTACATACTATAATTATTATGTCTAGACTCACATCTACATTGACTAATCAAATATATGTTTGTTGATATTATGAAAATAATGATTTGTGATAGTTAGTAGGACTTTATGTATGAATGTTTACAACCTTGAGAGCTTAACGAATGCTATGATAATATATTATTATATTTTTTTTGGAATTATAAATTCCTTTGTTACATCTAGTTATTTCAATAAAAAAAATTGTTTTCATGTATTTAAGACTACTTTATATGATTGATAGTGGAGTACTAGTAGTTATATCTTAGAATTCTAACTATAGTAATATGGGGTATCATAAGGTGTATTATGTTTGGAAATTAATTATGTTAGTTAAAATCTATAGATAAATATGTATTTACATGGGTGTTATAAACTATAGACATTATTTTTAGTATGGGTTAGAAAATAATATAAGATTCATTCATACATTTGATAGAATATATGCATGTTTTGGCTACTCTTGTGTTTAGCATGCTATATAATGTGTTTGATAGTAAAATGTAAATTAAATGAATCTTGTGGTTTAATTGTATTTGATAAATCTGTATTGTTGATACATAGTAAGAGGTGAGATGGACTTCACTAATTTACTAGTATCAAAAAGATAGATGAAGGTAATCCGATCAAGTGGTATGTATGAAATTGATTGATTTATAGATCATTATTATCTATTATTCATAAAAAAATGAGCCGAAGAATGTTTAGTGAGACATTATCATTTCATGAGTATGATTTACATGTTTGTGTGATATATTTTAATCATACAATTTTCTATGATACAATGCATGTTTATTATACAAATCATATAACACACGAGTACTCACTTGTCTCTCCAGATTATTGCACTATTACTATTTACTCATCTATGAAAGGAGGTTAGTTTTCTGATGGGATTACTATAGAGGATCATCTATTTTTGTTTGATGTGGAAAAGCACTCAGATGATGCTCTCTCTCTCTCTCCAAAACAGTACTACTTATCAAGATGACACTTCAGATTTTCACAGATACTTATGTTCAAAAACTATCCTTTGAGAGAACCATGTATTTTAAATGTATGTTATATTAGAATATGATTATTATTTAATTTTATTATGAAGAATTGTAAGTACTTATTATTTTACTTTGACAATGATGGTTATAGACTTATATCAGTCGTGGTTGAGTTAATATATTTACTTTCTATAATTATAATGTGATGTGTTCTCATGATATGTTACATAATATGTTTGTTTAAATTATCATGGTTGAGTACTTTATGTAACCTTTTAGGATGTAATCTATTTTGGTATATGTGTTTAATTTTTTTTAAGAAATCACACATTTCTAGTTGGACTCTAGTGGGGTTATTATAGGCACATATCTATGAGATGCCACGTGTATATGAATGAAAAAAAGAAAAATAATACCTAAATTAAAGTGGATACATGTGGCGAAGGTGTGAAAACAACGGGTAATAATGCTAAGAAGTAAAAAAATTTAAATTGGAATATGTTTTCCATTAGATTCCTTAGGTATTGTTTAATGTTTTTAAATTTTTTATGATTATAAATAAATATTGGTAAATTAAAGAATAAAAACAAAAAAAATCATGGGATGAGAAAATAGATGATGTGGCTAACTATGGTCAATTTTTCAAAATCAATGAACCCGTATTTGCCATTTTTTTTCAATGGCCTTAACTTTCTTTGTGTTTACTTTATTTTTTTATATACTTGCATAGTCAATGAAGTGGAAAGACACTGCTTCTCTCTAAAATGACATGGAATCATATTTTTGGTGAACTGAATGTAGATCATTTATTACAATTACCATGTGTGTGTGTGTGTGTGTGTGTGTACTTATATCTTATTTAAATTTTCTTTTTAAAACAAATTATTATTATTATTATTATTATTATTATTATTATTATTATTATTATTATTATTATTATAAAATTAAATAAGATATAAATAGACACATCAAATTCAAAGGTGAAATTGACATATGTTAATTGAAAATAAATTACAAATAGACATTGAATTTAAAATTTAAACTGACATATAATGATTGAAAAGATGTCAAATTTAAAATTAAAATAAAAAATAAACAATTCACTACATAACACTTTACCCTATCACTACACTTATCATCATATATCAACGTATGACATAATAAAAATATGCAAAATACTAAATTTATACATAAATTTAAAATTAAATATATTTTATTTAATTACAAAAATATATTTAAAAATCATATTATCTTCACTATAAAATATTGTTTATATTTCCTCTATCTTTCTTTACACCTTTGGGACAACTATTAGTTATACATTTAATTTGTAGATTGTAAGGAAACCTATCTTGTATGATTAAATCTTCTTTATAACCTAGTTTATATTAAAAAATAATAATAACAATGAATTTGAAAAAAAAATTAAAGTAAAATTTGAATTATATATTTCATACAATTAAGATCAGACCTCCACATAGATATTTGGTGTAAGGATATAATAATTTAAGTAGAGGTTTCATTGTCCTCTTTCGTTTAATAGATTTATGCAATTAATGAGTTAAAATTACACACATTTGACATAATGAAATTTGTAAAGAGAGCAAGATGAATTAGTCATCTAACTGTGAAGTATTGTGAAAATGTAATGAATTGATATTATAGCTCTAAACTATATCCTTGGTGTAAAAAATGTTTTCTCCATTGATTCTTAGATTCTATATTCATTTCCTCCTTATTTCCTATCTCTTATTACATTTGTTTGGTAAATGCTCGTATTTATGAGATGATTTTAGGATGACCCATTTGTGTTAGATAACTTTTGAAAACACAAATGGGAAGGATTAAAGTGTAAGTTAAGGGAAAATAGATATAATGAGTTAAAATTCTAAAAGAGACAAATGTGTATGGGTAGAAGATGGACCCATACAACTATATATTTATCCAGGAGATAAGTAGGGTTTAGGTATCGAAGTGGGATTGGACAATAAATGTTAAGTAGTTCAAATACATTTATGGATACATTGTAAATAAATATTAAAATGTTTTCTAATCTTATTATAACAAATAGATAATCATGTGTAATTAGGGCCATTATAGAAATGAGTAAAAATGTACAAGTTTTTAAAATGAGTCAAATTGAGAATAAAACATATAAATAAAGGTTTTGTTCTAGATTTAGGTGTCTACAAATTATATATTATATTTTTGTAAATGTTAAATTATTTAAAAAAAATATTAAATTAGATTTAATTTATTTTAAAATCATTTACATAAAATTATATATGATTTAATAAAATCTATGTGTCATATATATTTGATAGGTTGCTCCAACATTAATTTTAAACCCAAAGGGCATGGCCAAGTAACAAAATTGTCCCTATGATAATGTGAAAGTTGTTCTGTTTTAATCCTCAAGATTCATATTTATTTGGTTGTATTCCTTAAAATCATATATAAATGAGATAATTTCATAATGAACATTCCTTTCAATGTTAGACAAATATTACTTAAATGCTGTAAATTCGTACATATCCTTTTTTTGGGATTAGGCATACTAATCGGAATAATATTAAAAGTACGAGATGAGTAATAAATCTATCTAATAAACCCTTCATCAAGCAATTATGGAATCTCATCGTTTACTAGAAAGGCTACATTAGGATACATTTTATAATTCTTTTATTAACTGGTTTTATGTCCGGTTGGAGAATAATACCATTTAATTTTATGACAGGATCTAATATTCCTAACAGATAAATTGAACCGAATGAATATTTAAGGAAAATCATGTAACAAATCTCGAAATTATTTATCATATTTGAACCTTACCATTGCTGTGATAAGGATCGGTCTTAGAACTTTACCAGTGCCATAATTAAATTTAACCATTTCTTAGTTTAATAGTATTATAAAATATTCCACGTATGGTGCATTAGGAATAGCATCAGAACCATCCAACTAGAAATTTTCATCTTGAAACGACTCAGACTCTCCAAATTATGTGAATAATTTTTCTTTAACTAGAAAACATTTTATTTTGATATGAGGAAAACGAATCGTCATATGCCGTAAACTGTTCCAATAGAGAACGGGTTAAGTAATTCATCTAGTGTCCATATTTTCAAGAATACCATATCAAGAAAGAGCATAGGGTGTACTAACTCTGGATTTCTTTGTGGTTGAATTTATTTCATAGTTTCATTTAGATTTAAGGATATTTATTAATTTTATTCATATTATTATCGATATTAAGGTATTGATGGTCTAATGCTATATATTAATCCTTATTTAACTTTGTATTTGAATTGAGGGATGTGTTCAATAATGTGTTTTTCATGACTTTCCACTTCATGTATGTTGTATCCTAATTTTTACATATGTTGGAGTCGAAAACAATATTGATCTAAATCCAATGTTGTTAGAACAGTAGTGATGGTGTTTGCCAAAGCTTTTATGGTTATAACATTAGTAGGTGTTGGAATTTTTAGGCCATACGTTGTAATTTGTGCTAGATTCAAGTCATGTGGTTTACTTTATATTGTTTTAGTTGCAGGTGAAGGATAATTATAATTTATATTGTTATTATCATCATTTAGGTATTTTAATAGTATGTTATATACGAGGGAGACCATCGAGGGCCGTAACATGTTTATATGAGTTATGTAATTCATAGTACGTTGAGTTATAGCAAAATATTTGAAAGGTTTAAGGTCTACAAAGAATGTGTAAATGTATTTTTCATAGATAAATTTAACTCATACATATAATATATAAGGGAGTACATTTATAACCTTATAAATAATATTGTAATTAAAAATTTTCATTATGGTTTGATATAGTGTTACTATCATTCTACAATGTGATATTTATTAAAAAAATTCTCAATATTTATTGTGATATATTATCAAAGCTTGGAATGTTAATGTCAATGTAAGTGAAATCTTTTGATTTTATTATGTGTATATAAATAAATTATACATAACATATATTGAGACTTGAACTATTACCTATACAAATATGTTTAAATCTTTTTTGTAAAATTCAAAATTAAATATAAAATGTTATATTTTAATTTATATTATTTTTATGATATAAATCATATTTTTAAGAAAAATATTATCTTCGATCCATTTTAATATATTTAAAATATATGAATAGTAAATTGACTCAATTCACTCAAAATGATTGGTTTCATCATTTAAGGATGTATGGAGGATCTCTTTGTGCATACAAGACATTTGGAGTAATTTTTTGATATATTTATCTACATGAGTATCATTCATTTAATTTATGACAACATAATTTTTTTGGATTTATTGGTCATAACATGAGGTGGCGGAGAAGGATAAATAGGGTTGTTCTATTACCCACACTTTACAGTAAATTATTGTGTATCTTACGTCTACATATTGTGAAAACAACTACTTTGGGATTTAGTATAAGTCTAGATAAGATAATAGGTGAGGGGAATTGAATAGTCTCGCCATGGGATATGAAAGAAGGGGTAAAATGATTGATATGTTCCTTCTCCATTCGAGCAATAAGTAGAGTTATTTCAAATTTGAATTAATTTAATGTGTTATTTAGGAAAAAATAAATTTAAATTTAATTTTTTAATGTATAATAACATTTTTAGATTTAATATTTATAAATTGATCAAATTTTGTTGTATTAGGTATGAATGCAGGATATATATTGTTGTATTAGGTATATGTATATGTATATGTATATATATATGTATATATATGTATATATATGTATATATATGTATATATATGTATATATATATATATATGTATATATATATATATGCATATATATACATATATATATATATATATATATGATTGTAAATATTATGTATAAAATATTTGGACCTATGAGACATAATAACTTAAATTTCAAATCATATCATAATAGGGGAATAATATAAAACTTTAATAAAATTTTGAAATATTAATGTAAATGGAAATATAGGATTTTTGTGTTTAAATTGATGATCATATTGACAAAAATATTTTATTTTTTACATATAGAATAAAATAATCTTAATCAATTACATATTGGTTGATCGTAATTTGAGAATAAATTAGAAAAATCTAATTCAAATAATATTTATTATATTTCAAATAGATTGGAAAATGAATAAAAAATACTTAGGTATTATATAAACATATTTTTCATCCAATTAAATTATTTTAACATGTCTAAGAAAAATTAAGTTGTGATAAAACAATACACATTTTATTTATATATATTAAATAAAAAAATATTAATAAATAAAATATATATGAAAATTTTCACAAAAGAATTTCTAAGAATCCAATTTACTAATGTAAAATAAAATATGCAAATCTATCCCATATAATATTAATATTTTCACATATTTAAAATTTTAAGTAAATTTACTACTCTTCAAACAATTAAAAACTAACCTTCAAAATCTCATATAAAAATGACATAAAAACATATTTTGTGTATGCATATATATATTGTGTGTATGCATATATATAATATATAATTATATATATATATATATATACATACATATATATACATACGTAACAACATATTTTTAATATATCATTAGCTTATATAATAACATTATTTGAAATAAAATAATCTTTTTCTTTACCATTCATAAATTTATATATGTATAAATCAAAATCATTGTGTAACCCATAAGTTTTATTTCATCCATAAGCAATATAAAATAATAAAAACTATTCACTTATTTAAATTACAGTAAATATGACAATAAACATGATAATATAAATTTAAAGAATGAATTGATATTGGAACTGTTATTTAGAAACCATAAGACGAGAGAGGTGATTTAATTAGTTGGTTCTTCCTACTTAATACTCATAAAGATGTCATAATATCTGGAAATGTTTTGTATGTAATTCATCAACTACTTAAATTAGAAACAATAAATCAAATTTTACTTGGGCAATGCTAGAAAATTCAAATGTCTACAATAGGAATCAATGTTAGGTTTTAAGTTAGTATTTACAATAGGAAGCAATGTTAGGTTTTAAGTTAGTATTTTTATTATGCACAATGGTGGTCTAAAAATTAATGTATCTTTATGATTATGCTTACAATCTAGTTTCTGTATATGTGTACATTTTCTATCCTTTGTTTAAAATACATTTTGTTTTTTTTTCAAAACTCTAATCATGTTTGATTGACCATAATGTGATCTTACAATGTGTTAGTATTTTGAGTTACAAAATTTTAACAATTTTCCATTAAATAAATGAAAATTGCATACATTTTAATATTCTGAAGAGGGCTCAAATTATACGTATTTTTAACATTTAAATTAATGTAACATAATGAATAATCAGGATTGCAAATATTTATTTTATTTTTTGATAAATGGTATTATAAAACATGAAATTATCATATTCATAGTTGGCTCTATGGACTATTATAAGACTTTTCTTTGAATATTTTCAAAAGTTTATATGACTTTTGATACTTATTTTTAAAAAGTGGTAGGTGCTTTCTCAATGTTTCAAAGATATTTTCTAAGTTAATTATAATTTTAGGTATGATTTTTATTTATTAATGAATCTTTGTTAATTTCATTCTATATCTAAGCCATGAAATATGTTTAGGGTAGTGTAAAAAAATTGTAATTTTAAAACTATTTTTTTAGGGCTTCCGAACGATGTCAATAGAGTAAAACACTTGTAATAATCAAAGCTATCTAAAGTCACTGGTACTATTGTAAACATGAAAATGAAGATCTGAAATATAAAAAATATCTATATAAATTTCTAAAGATGTTGTATAAACTAAATTGATCTTGAATAGATATACCTTAAAAATATATGAATAAGATAATAAATAGATAGAGTGTTTTCAAGTGTCAAATACAAGCACATTTTTTAAGTATGTGCAGATATATAAAATTTGGCATTGATAAAGTGGCAAATTTACATGTTTACAATGAAAACAAGCCATGTGATTTTTTTAAATTAGATATCCCAGAGTCATAATCTATGTTGGTGCACAATCCATCAAAATGCTAGACGCATTACACATCATTACCCATAATAAATTTACGACAAGTGAAAGAGTTCGATGTGACACTATAATGTGTAAGTTCAAATTTAATGTGAATTAATGGTGGTTTTGGGTATGAATTTACTGCAAAACCTTTCATACCCTATTTCTCGCACTTTGACGTTAAGATCAGAAAGTGAAAACATGGCCGAAATAAAATTCAAATTGATCACAAAGCTTCACGAGTTCTCTAATTTTTATTAGAATTCCAAACAATTGTAAGTTCTTGGAGTTTCTAAAGGTTCACCAACCCACAAAGTCAACAAATGATTTGAGTTGAACACAAACATTGCTCATAAAGTGAAGCATCATGCTTCCACGTCCTTGCCTCGCAATCAAGAATTTCAAAGTAAAATTTTGTCCGCTTTGTCGGCACGTAGAACTACAATGCAGTATTTGCTGAATCGGGCAATTATCAGTTCATTTATACATTGGGCAACTCAGCTTTTTCGTGGTATCAATGTTAGGACGAGTTACAGACCATCAATAATTCATATAGTATATTGTTATGAAGACTCAGATCTTCATTGTATTTTGAACATTTATATATGTTTATATTATAATTATGTGATTTGGGCTATTTATTTTATTTAGATGTTATGCATGCATATTGTTCCCATGTTTTAAAATTGGATATGTATATTGAACTAAATTTTGAGGATGACACAACACTTCCCCAAGATTACATATACTTTTATCCTCCCAATTCTAAAGGGAGGATAATTTTGGCTCGTGAGATAAATTAGAAATCCTACAAGATATTATTTAAATTTATCTTAATTTTAAAATCTTTTTCTTCTCCAAATTTTTGATCCATTAAATAAATTCATTGATTATGATATTTAGTCTTTAGATTGTGTAAAAGTGTTATTTTAAAACTATTATTATTATTATTATTATTATTATTATTATTATTATTATTATTATTATTATTATTATTATTATTATTATTATTATTATTTAATTTGAATGGATCGTGTTTAATAATCATAATACCTATTTGTATATGTTCAAGTGTAATCTTATAAATTAAACAACCTTTAATTATGTTCACTAAAGTTTAATATATTTTTTTCCTTCGACTTTTAAATTGTGTTTGAATGTTTGTGTTCTAATAGTAGCCTATAGCAAGCATTATTTTTCTAACTACATATCCAACCCCTAGTTCAAGATCTAGTTTAGAAGGGTTCCATCTTATTTTGAATTAGAACCCTTATTTATTACCCTACCCTTCTCTATTTTTGAATTTTACTTTTAGCTATCCCACTTTACATTAGATTCAATATTCATCCATCTATCTTAAGTAGGTCTATAATCATGTCATATCTGAACTATCAAAGGTAAATAAATACTCCTTTCACTGCTATTCCACTACCAGATTGTTTACAAAATGCAATATCCTACATCTTATGATTTAGAGTGAGGAATTTTTATTTTGATTTAAAAATGTTAGAGGCTACCTCATAAATTTATTTATGTACATAAAATTCATATCAACGAGTTTAAGTTTCAAATAACCAGGCCATGAAAAAAAGATATATATAGAATGTCCCTTTTAATAGGATTGAAATACACATCTTATCCCTAAGTTTGGATTAATAGTCTTGACAATAAATTAATGGAATATTGAATTGATTTTTTGGGTATCCTATGGTATTTATCATGAAGAGTGCTCATGTGTATAAATGTTGGTGTTCTAAATAAATTTTATTTTTGATATGTACCATTGATAATGCATGGAGGCAAATTACCTTGAAAACACATGGGATTCAAACATATGGAAAAGATAAAAAAAAATTAGTGATAAAATCACATAAATTAATGGTTTTATTATTACAGGTGCTTGTATTAAATATTTATTTACCATTTCCTAGAAATTCGTGCACAAAAACATAAATTTCTATAATTCTTTTTTCAAGTTCTTGGAAAATATAATCATGAATTTTCTTTATCTTTTTTATTTTGAATCTATGAAAGACATAAAACCCTTAATATATTTATAAATTTTCATCATGATTAGTGTAATTAATTATTACATTAAGGTATGTATAATAAACTTTAATTTGGAATGATTGGCAAAACTCTATGAGGAATACGAGTTATATTATCAAACTTTAGGTTGAAATATAAGAAAAATATTGAACCCTAAGTGAAATGGTAATAATTTAAGAATCAAATAAAAAATTAGGGTTTCATAAATAAATATATTTTGAAATAACTTAAATATAAAAATCATAGTTAAAATGATAAAATATATTGAAAAATAATAATTTAAAAAAAAACAACATTAAAATTTTGAAAAGTGAAGATTCACTATTTATATTCACCTTAATTTTGATTTTCAATCAAAATACGAACAAACAAATTAAGATTCATAATTCAAAACTACCTAAATTGAATAAATATAAAAAATAAGACCAATTTTCATAAGGATAAGTTAAATCAATGAAATTAAATGATAAAGAGGTTACTTAAATAAATGCATGCACTTGAACTATTATGTAATTTTGATATCATAGTCTATCTATGTTAAACATGTTTAGCATGCTTCCTTATTTATGGACTTGCACAATGTTTTCAGTTAAGTCCTTAAATGAACAAGCATCTATTGTACATGTCTGACCACATCAAGCATTGGGTGACATGTCAATGTGTTTCTAATCATTCTTGCATATTATTAGGGCTATTCCAATAACATTTCAGATTATTATTTTTATGTTTTCTATGTTTTTCACTCATTAAATTCCAATTAGCTAGATGTTTATATGGTGAGGTAAAGCCCCTAGATTTGTCTCCCCTAGATTTGTATCACAAGAGACAGAGAAAAATAATATTCTATTTTGACCATTCAAAGGTTGACACTATGATACAGATAAATTATGAATTTAAAAAAATTATATGCTAACTACTCTTTAATCTCTATGTCTTCCTCTGTAAGGTGTGTTATTGGGGTTACATGGCATGATAGAATTCACACAAACTTAAAACTATTTCCATTTTTAATATGGTCTTGATTTTCTTTTCCTATCTCTCATGCAATTGTTTAGCCATTGATTCCACACCAGCATGCATAATCTCTCACTAACTAAGCACAATCATTCTGTTCTAGATTAGTTCTATGGAAAAGTAAAATATGTAAAAAACAATAAGTTAGAAAAGATTTACATGGCATATAGTACATTAGTATGAGTCTTATTCTTGAAGATTATGATAAAAATAGTCCTTCCAAACTGCAACATAAAAGGTACACAATAATTGATATTTAAGAAAGTTAATGCATTTGCCTACTTTTCAAGAAAGATTACAAATTGACCATATTGTAAACACTACAAAAAATCCATATATAAGTATAAGCAAGCAAAACAATATGGAAGCCATGACTTCAAATAAAAATCATCCTTAAGGAGCTTGGAAATGAAAATGAATATATTCATTCCATATTCTCATCTAGCTATGGATATCTATTATAGTTTTATGATGGAAATGTACCCACTATATTAACCTTAAGTTTTTTTTTAATAAAACTTCCTGATTAATAGAGACAATATTACATCCTAATTCCTCAAAACAAAAATTTTCTAGACTATCTATGGATAGCTATAGTTAACAAAATTAGATTTGGATATTTTTAACTAAGCTTGGATTCATATTGTTGTGGGGCAATAGGATATTGCTTAGGTTACATAATCACATTGATATAAGTTAGATGTAAGTATATAATTACTTTATGATGATGTTGATTTATTGTTTTATTTATATTTTATGATGAATGTATATCATTACTGTTATTGTTTAATTATTTATTTTGTTGTGAAGTTGACGTAAGACAATTCATCCCTCAGAGTGAGATGGAGGGAGCGAATCATAAGAGAGGGTGACATAGTTTGAGATGTCAGAGGATGATAGAGAAACTAACTAGTACCCTGCACACACCACAATACTTAGCACAAGGTAGAGTGTATTAAAAATGGTCTGCACATGGTGTTTATTTCTACTTTCCTTAAAAATTTGGTTTTTATGGTTTGCCAGTTAAAGTTGGATTATGTAATGAATTATTTTTTTGTAATTTGTATGTTTTGTCATTATTGCTCATGGAAACCTTACTAGCATGATTAAATTTAAAAATTTGGATTAATGGTTGTAAAAAATTTCATAAAGATTTGTGACAATAAGTGATATTAATTAAATTATTGAATTATAGACTTTCTCTATTTTATTATTGAAATAAATGAAAAAATAATAATTATCAAAAAATTTGGAAAAGGATAATAAAACATAAAATCATGGAAATAATTAAATTAATAAAAAAAAAAACTCATAAAGGGAATAAAGAAAATAAAAACAAAAAAATAATAAATATATTAATAAAATAATGTGAAAGCATGGAAAAAACAATGTTTTATTCATAAGAGTGAATAAAGAGAGGCCAAATTTTAAAAGAAATGAGTAGTGCCATATTTAGGGGGGAGGAGAAAGGTCATGAGGTCACCAAAAAGCTAGAGAACTGATTTCAATCTTCATAGACTATAGAATGGGCGGTCTAAGTAAATTCGGATAGCATAGCATGTAAAGTTATGCATCTGAATTTAGGTATTTACTTGAGCAATGATCTAATTATATATATGAAATGAAATAATATGGTAAACAATGGTGCATAGGTTATGTAAAGGAATAAAGGTAGTATAAAGCAATACTAGAACATTTAATCACTAGAAAAATTAAGCTGACATTTAAATAAGCAATGTATCTTAATCAAGATGATTTAACTATACAACAATTTGATAGGTGGAGGAAATATTTGGATTAACTAGTAATATATAAGATAATTTATCATCATTGAGTGATGTAACAACTAAATATTTGAATGGAACGTTCTCATAACCCACCTTTGAGTAATTACTCAGTCCTACCATGCAACTCCAATATTTTTTGTTTTCAAAGTATTTCCATGGCTTTAACATGGCACATACCATATCTCATGTTCTAAATTTCTTCTATCTTAACCTGGTTAGACAAACTTATGTTTTAAATTTACTCTATACGATGACTTAGTCAAGTGAACCCATGCTATATTTATAGCATTTAGGTAGAGGATTTACCAAAGGACGCATAGTAATAACTATCAATAGAATTATGGTATCTAAAAATATTATATATCACATAGTATAAATATGTACAAATGCACATGTTGAATTATTATAGATTAATATATATTAATAATTCTTAGCTGCTATTATATTTCATGAGTTTAATCCTTAAATATTATGAAAATAGTATCATGCAGTATAATTTAGAACATGACTATAACGTTTATGTTTTTAAATGCATAAATTCATGTGCATTAATCTATTTATTATATATAATATTTATTACATATTAGTGCATGGTCTTTGTATTGGTGCAGTAACTATTTATGTAACATATTATATGGACATAGTAATAAATATCACACATTTACGTGGTATAAAAAGTGTTGGACTTTTAAATATTCCGAGTGAATGTTGAAGGTAAGCATACTAAAGTACTACAGCCTGGAGGTTTGCAAGGAAAATCTTTAAATTGGAGCCTAAATGTTTGAATCTTGAGTTTAAAATAGCTAAACTCTGTATAGCTGTTTGATATAACCACCATATACTTGCTATCAAAATAGTTATTTACAGACACTCTTAAATTACTATGAAGTGCCTTATACTACTGTTCTGTTAATCCCATCTTAGTTGGTTGTGTATGATAATCGGATAAATTACCTAGTCTTGTAATTTATGGGATAACGACTAAGTGAAAATAGTGATTTATATAATACAGTCTATGTATTTAGCAAACAACGACTCAACAATTAGTAAATCAATATAAAATAGGAATATAAATTATTAGAAACATATGTTTATGAATTGGTGTATGAATTTGAGTGATCAGACTGGTAGCATATATGTGTTACAATAGAAATTATATGGGGTATTTCTGAATTAAACCATTTTTAATTGATGGTTGAGGATTATGCGATTCTATATATTTTGGAAGCCAACGATTTTATTTATTATTACACATCATTCTATACTAAATGATTGTATGAGCTAGCATTTCCTTGGTTATGCTGGAATAAAGAATAACCTGTAATATGCAATAAAAGTCATTCGGTGTTATAAAATGCTTGGTTGTATACTAAATGATTGTTAATATCGTTGTATACTATATATACATTAGTATATCACTATTTATGTTATGTATGTGATATGCTAAATGATTGTTTGGGTTTAAATCATTAGGTGAGTGATTAGGTTTTCCTATATATATTATTTGGGTTTAGACCTTATATGGACAATATATGGTTATTTATTTATTTATAAATCATCGTTGTATATGTTACAATTTCTAGTAGCATACAATGTAACATATGATTTCATATGTTAAATCATTACACGTGGATTAGCTATTTGAGGGGTCAAATACATATTTAATTGTATTTAGTAAAGCCTCGTGATAATCAAAAATAGCAATTATGTCAAATATGAGTAAAGACAAGTAATTTTGATTTTTCAACTCATGATGTACTAATATTATTAAGATTTATGAACCATGGTATTTGATCCCTAGACACTATAAAAACGGTGGAGTTAAAGTTACTATCAATAATGAGTGAAATATAGACATGGAAATGAATAAACTTCCCGTCAATATTTCAAAGATATTGTGTTCATGATAAACTAGAAGTCAGTTGTTTTGAGAATATTAGGTTACGATTTTATAATTTTGGAAATTTTATTATTACATAAATATCGATATATTTTACAATGTCAATAAGGATCTATATTGACTAGGTATATCACTAAAAACTATTCATGATAATGATAATTTTAGATGATTGTTGATGAATATAGTAATTCTATATTGATGAATGATTGTAAGTGTTATATAGTTGAAATATGGTTATTATGTACATGAGTGTATATATATAAATAGTATAACTTCTAATAATTTATGTATGAAATACAATACATAACATTAATAGGTGTGTTGGATCATACGCCTACACTTATAGCTAAATGGGTGGTTATATTGAGTCATAGGGTGTATGAGGGACTGAGACTATAACCATATGAAAACAATCTTCTTGAAATATGATTAAGTTACTCAAATGAAATATTATAGAAAAGTTTAACTATGATTTATTTGGCTCTTTGGGAATATCATGACTAGGATATTGAATAAATTTGCATACAATGGTGAATACTTGTGTGTAGAACATATTGTGAATACATTTTGTATAGGTGTTCAACCATATATAACATATAATGGTGCACTGTCATATTCATCAATGATTTCAATATCTTTTGAATGTTAGTATATAGTTTAAACTTAGGGTATATATGGGTGGTATAATCTTCTATTTTCTTGATTATTATTGTGTATGTGGGTCATTTAATTCTTGAAAATTTAAGTTTGGTTATATGAATTTATGTAGTCATGAACTATGATAGTATGGGATAACATATAGTATCACATTGTAAGTGTATGATTGTACTCGAATGGTACATACTATAATTCTTATGTTTAGACTCACATATATGTTGACTAATAAAATGTATGTGTGTTGGTTATTATGAAAATAATGATTTGTGATAGTTAGTAGGACTTTATGTATATGTGCATACAACCTTGAGAGTTTAACAAATGCTATAATAGTATATTACTATGTTCTGTGGGAACTGTGACTTATTCTTTACATCTAATTACTTAAATATAATCTTATATTTCCATGAATTTAATAATACTTTCTATAATTGATTTTAGAAAACTAGTAATTATGTCTTAGAATACTAGACTATGGTAATATGAGATATCATAGGGTGTAGTATGTTTGAAAACTAATTGTGGTAGTTAAAATCTATAGTTAAATATATACCTACCCAATGGGTATAAAATGTAGACATTATTTATACTATGGAATAGAAAATAGTAGAATATTCATTCATATATTTGATGGAATAAATGTATGCTTTGATTACTCTTATGTTTATCATGTTATATTATATGTTTTCTAGGAGGATGTAAATTGAATGAATATTATGATTGAATTGTATTTGATCAATCTACATTATTGATATAGAGTAAGGAGTAATATGGATTTTACTGGATTAATAACATCACAATGATAGATGAAGACAATATGATCAAGTGGTGTGTATGAAATTGATTGATCTATATATCATTATTATTTATTATTCATAAAAATTTAGGTCAATGTATGTTTAGTGAGACATTATCATTTCATGAGTATGATTTATATGCTTGCACGATATCTTGTAATATAATAGTTTTCTATGATAAACTACATGTTTTGTATAGAACTGATACATCACATAGGTAGTTGCTAGTCTCTTTAGATTCCTACACCATCACTATCTACTCATCCATGAAGGGGGATCATTGATATATGGTCGGTGTAGAAAAGTTCTTAGATTATAATATCCCTATTAACGTAATTGACTAATATTATATTATTTAGGATAATTGTTATGCTAAGCTATTTAGTTATATTTCAAGAAGTTATATACATTGGCAGGTAGTTATATTCAGTTATTAAGAACCGATTCATTTTGACATTGTATATAAACATAATTTGTGTTATCAATTGAAAACATCAAAGTTTCATTGCTCATTTCAATTTGGTATCAGAGAAACCATATCAGAAGTCTAATGTAGCATAGAACCCTGGAGAGTGTATCTCATGCATGAGCCAGCTAAACACCTAGTTGAAGCCTACTTAGAGAAAGAAGTAATAGAAGTTATAGTGATGAAAAAAAAGAATCTTGATCACATAGTGTGAAGGTGCAAACATAGAATAAAAGCTTTCATAGCAGTGCTTGATGAACCTATAAAAAAGTGTCTCGAAGTGTTCAAACCTGTAAAAAAGTTAAAACCTACAGTCTGAATGGGGAACAAATAGATCTTACTTTATAGACAAAGTAAGAATGAAAGTATGTAATAGTCTATTGAAAGGTTCCTTTACACTAGAATCTAACTATGTTAAGAAGGATGAAGTAAAAGTTTCCAGCCTATAGTGAAGGTCTATGTCAATAAGTTACATCTTTGTAATATATTTTTTTTAAAACTTTGAAGCAATAGTTCTTGTTTTTCCTGTAATTAATTTTAAAAAGTAAAGTAATAAAACAAAAAAATATATCTTCACCCAAGTTGTTACTATCACATGCTCAACTCTTGAAAGGGCCAAAAAAAATTTCTTAAAAGATAAAGATGCAGATGATTCTTTAATTTGAATAAGTATGAGCATCATCACCGAAGTATTTACCCATCCTACTAGACTAGATGAGAAATAGAAGTTTGATATGTCAGATGTGAAAGTGCTCATGCTGATAACTCTTAGTATTATTGATGAAGTTCAACCGCATGTTCATGATGCACTTACATTGAAAGAGGCATGAGACATTTTATCCATAATTTATGAGGTGAAGAAGTAGACTAGAATCCTACATTTGAAATCACTTCTTCATACACTCAGTATGAAATCAAAAAAATGTTTAAGACTTTTTATGTTGGGTTGCAGAATTGCGAGTAGAACATGTTACACTTGGAGAAGAGATCGAGGACAAGATTTTAGTTTCAATCACATTGAGATCTCTCCCATCTTAGTTTCGCACATTCATTATGACACTCAACATTACCAAGAAAGTAGTGTCTTTTAAATAACTGGTCAATTTATTCTAATAAGAGGAAGTAATTTAGTTTGTGTATGAAGAATTTGAGGACAAAGCCCTGATTTCTAAGTAATGGGGTCCAAAATTCAAGAAGGGATCACAACAACATCAACAATAACAAAAGATTGAAAAGCCAAAGTGGTGGTGTTACATTTTCAAAAACCACATGCATGAAACTGATCATTGCTAATATAATACCTTGTCTCAAGGCCAACCCAGTCAAGAGGGCTCTTCTAGTAAAGAAGATTCAAATAAATCTAAAAGATGTCCTCGAGAATGGAAATAGAGAGGGCATGTAGCAGCACAAAATCTAGAAGAGAATGCTTTTGATGATGAAGTAGTAGAGGAAATAACATATGGAGCCTATGATGAGCATGTACTAGTCTCGCAAACCTCAATAGTAGCAAGTAAAGTTTGGTTAATAGACTCTAGTGCTAGCAAACACATGACTGGATGTAAGGAACCCTTTGATTAACTAACAACTCATCAAAATAGAGATCAAGGTTAAATTGCTGATGATAAAGAGTATGTTTTAGAACAAATTGGATGTGTCACCATTCCTCTCAACACAAGAAATTGTGTTCTCACAAACGCACATAATGTCTTTGGTTTGACAACAAATATCTTATTTATCAATCAACTTTTGAATCACAAGATAAAATTAGAGTTTCTAGTCCAGGAAGGCATCAAATCATGCCTCATTTCTTGAGAATCTCAGGTTCTTACTAAAGCCTTCTTGAAGGATCAATTATTTGACTTAGATATAGTTTCAACCAATGAAGTTACACTTGTTGCCTCTGCAACATAATCCACTACATTTTGGCACTACTGCTATAGGCATCTCTCTATTGGTTCCCTCTTCCAACTTTGTTCTAAGGCAATGTTATGTGGAATTCCTCATCTTTCCCATTCTTTGCCTATATGTCTTAGTTTTCTTTTGGGAAAACAACATCAGGATCCATTCAAGCCAAGTTCCTCTCATATAAAGGAATGACTTGTTATGGTGCATACTAATTTGTGTAGATCCCTACCATCATCCCTTTGAGGATTTAGGTACTTTTAGTTATTTGTTGATGACTTTTATCACAACACTTGGGTGTTCTTTCTCAAAAAGGAGAGTGAAGCCCTTGGACATTTTGAGGCCTTCCATCAATGCATTGTTACAAAATACAGGAAGTGACTTCAAATCCTCTACTCGGATAGAGGGGGAATTCACATTAAAATAATTATTGACATTCCTAAAAGAACATAATATCAAGAAACACTTATATGCTCTCTATACGCCTCAATAGAATGGAATAGTAGAATGACGTAATCACTCAGTCATGGAGATGGCTCGTTGCATGCTATCCACTGCAATGTTGATGACATAATTCTAGGTAAAAGTAGTACATATGGTTGTCTATCTTCTCAATAGATCACCAACAAAGATCATGCTAGACATGACACTGGAAGAGGTATGGATTGGTCATAAATCATCGATTTCCCATCTTAGAGTATTTGGTTGTGCTTCTTATATGCATTTTCCAGATAAAAAGAAGAAGAAAATTAAACCAAAGACCCACTAATATATTTTATTAAGGTATAGCACTACCTCCAAAGTGTACTATCTTATGGATCTTGAGATGAAGAAGATTTATGAAATTCATGATGTGGTCTATGATGAATCATAATTTGAATCATTGTCACAAAAGGATCCAGACCAAAACACCTCTCACAAATTTTTTCTATAGTTAGATGATGAGAATGAATAAGGTAAGCTGCAAGAAGGAGAATAACTCATTGATCTTGGTAATTGTCAAGGTAGTTTATCAAATTAGTAGCTACATCGACATCCTAAATGGATAGATTTCACAATCAAGAACTCACACCTGAGCTCTCCTCTAGACACTTCATCACGAGTCTGAACAAGAAGATAGGGGAGATATGAAGTCAATATTGCACTCATGAGTTTAGTGGTTAATAGCACTGAGCCAAATATAGTTAGAGAGGCCTTAAGTAAACCTTAGTGGAAGAAAGCTATGGATGCTAAATATGATTCCCTCATCAAAAATTGGACATGAGAACTTGTTGATCTACCTCTAGGGAAGAAATCCATTGACTACAAATGGATTTTCAAAATAAATAACAATGTAGATGGATCCATTGACAAATATAAAGCATGACTTTTTGCAAAGGGTTATGCTCAGCAAGAGGGCATTGATTATGAGGAGACAATTGTATGCACTGCAAAGATCAAGACCATCAGAATTATTTGTGTACTGGTAGCACAATATGGATGGAAACTTCAGTAGATGGATGTCAAGAGTGCTTTCTTGAATGGTGATCTAAAAGAAGTATACATGACCAAACTAGAAGGTTTCATCGATGATAAACATTCACAAAAGGTATGTCATCTATTTAAGTCTCTTTTTGGACTTAAGAAAGCACCTTGGGCATGGTACATAAAAATATATGATGACCTATTGCAGCATGGTTTCATTCATAGCCCCTCTAATTCCAATTTGTATATTAAGAAGGTTGGTATAGATATAGTTGTTCTTGTCTTGTATGTAGATGATCTTGTTGATGCAATAAAGAATGACCTAAAACATCCTTTGATATGACTAATTTGGGGCTACTACATTATTGTCTTGGCTTGGATATATGATAGAAATAGAAGCACATCTTTATCTCTTGGATGAAATATTCAAAGACACTCCTGTAAAAGTACAAAATTTTAGGTTGTGAACGTCTTTCAACATCAATGGATAATTTTTTACAACTCTCTCGATTCTAGGACTCCCCTCAAGTGGATGTAAATATCTATAGATAGCACGTTGGGAGTCTCATTTGACCTACACTAGAATAGATATATGTTTTGATATGAGCTAACTTTCTATATTTATGCAAGAGATGAAGAAATATTTATGCACTCTTCACCAGGAGTGAGTAGGGTATATGATGTGCAAAACATCTTCTTTGTCCAAAAAAGTTAAGCTAACTTTTAGATTGTGTTCTAATCGAGCAAGCAAAGAGGCATTAGATCGATTATTTTTCTTATAAGGTTATAAGGATGTTGTGATCCTTGACCTTTGTATTTTATGTTAATTTTAACATTGTTTTCTCTTAACTGTGAATATAATTCTGTAAGCTAAGCTACAAAATATGATACTAGTTATGTTTGGCTAGTCAAAACTTAATAAAATTATAGAATCATTTTAGGATTTTTCTTGTATGTATGTTGGAATTATTTACCATATACCATTTTTTTCTATGATCTGTCAGCATAGAATTATGATTCATTAAACATTATGCACTTTTTAGAGATCATTAGGTCATGGGGACCTAATGGAAGAGTGATGAATTAGAAACATGAGTACTAAGAGATAAGAGTGGATCCTACTTAGTCTCACATTGACTCAGTAGTTACTAAGTTTGGATCTAACAGATGAACTTGTGTAATCTAAGATTTGATAGGTGGACTTGACAAATTTAGTCATATGGACATATGCATGTATATGGTGGAACATTTATTTCTAAAATTTTGTATACATTATAAATGTAATATTTTTAGTTCCTATTCATATTCATACTTTGTTAGAAGATATATGGAGTAGAGACAATATTGACATGTTATACTTATGAGGGGCTACATAGTGTAGCAGAAGTATTAACTTATGTACATCATTCTTGCTAGGTTCCCTAGTTACTTTTATCTATAGTGAGAAAAATACTTTATAGGATAAAGAGATATGCCGAGGGGATGGAATATTTTGTGGAAATCTCTTTGTTCATTTATTTTGTCTTGTATAATGATCTTATGTGCTCTTGGGAAGTCAACGAAACTTTTACTAAGATATGTGGGACCATTTAAGATATCAAAAATAGTTATTATTATAGTATATAATCTTGTCTTGATAGTTTTGGACCCTCAAGTAATACCAATGAAAGTAAGTAATACTCACAACCAAGTTTAAATTATAAGGAGATATAATAAAATAGGGCTTTGTGGGTCCAATACTCAATAAGAATAGTGCCACTTGAAAGAACTACAACTAGCTCTATAGGAAAATTTTCATTTATTTACTTAAATTTGATATTGTATACCATGTTATTTCTCTTATAAATAGTGCTTTTAATTTACAACTTATGTTTGAATAAGATTCATAAGGGATGATGTCCAGATTTAGGGGAAAGGATGTTACATCCTGATTCTTCACCAAGCAAATTTTCCGAATTATCTATGGATATCTATAATTAACAAATTTAGATTTGGATATTTTAAACTAATCTTGGACATATATTATTATGGGGAAGTAGGATAATTATTAGGTTACATGATCATGTTGTTATGAGTTAGTTGTAAGTATATGATTACTTTATGATCATGTTGATTTATCTTTTTAGCTATATTTTATGATGAACATATATCGTGGCTATTATGGTCTAACTACTTATTTTCTTGTGAGATTGACGCAATACAATCTACCCTTCTAAGTGAGATAAAGGAAGAGAATCATTAGAGAGGTAGATATAATAGAGATGTCAGAGGAGGATAGAGAAACACTTAGTTCACTGCACACACCAAAGTAGTTAGCACAGGGTAGAGTTTATTAAAAAAAAATTGCACATGGTTTTTATTTCTACTTGATTTGGAAAGTTTACTTATATGGTTTTCTAGTTAAGGTTAGATAGCGGAATGAATTATTTTTGCATAATTAGTATGGTTTATCTTTAATTCTCATGGAATCCTACTAACATGATTAAATTTAGAAATACACATTAATGGATGTGAAAATTGTCATAAAGATTTGTGACAATAAAATATATTAATTAAATTATTGAATTATAGACTTTCTCTATTTTATTGTTAAAATAAATGAAAAAATTGTAATTATAAAAAAATGGAAAAAGATAATAAAACATAAAAGGAAGGAAATTATTAAATTAATAATTAAAAAAAAATCACAAATGGAATAAAGAAAACAAAAACAAAAAAGAATAAAGATATTAATAAAATAATGTCAAATCAAAGAAAAAACAATGCTTTATTTATAAGAGTGAATAAAGAGAGGCCATATTTTAAAAGAAAAGAGCAACGCCATATTTAGGGGGGAAGACAAACGTCTTGATGTCAAGAAGCAGTTAGATAACTGATGTCAATCCTCAGAGACTATGGAATGGGCGATCTGAGTCAATTCGAACAACATGGCATGTAAAGGTATGCATCTGAATTTATGTATTTACTTGAGTAGTGATTTAATTATAAATATGCAATGAAATAATATGGTGAACAATGACATGTAGGTCATGTAAAAGAATAAAGGTAGTATACAGCCATAGTAAACATTTAAACATCCATAAAATTAAGCCAATATTCAAATAAGTGATGTAGGTTAATCAAGATGATTTAACTATACAACAATTTAATAAGTGGATAAATGATTTGGATTAGCTGTTAATATATATTATAGGTGATCACCATTGACAGCTGTAACAACTAAATATTTGAATACAATGTTTTCATAACCCACCTTTGATTAATTACTCAGTCCTACCACGCCACTGTAAGATTTATTCTTTTAGAATTCTTTGCCTAGATTTAACATGGCACATACCTAATCTCATGTTCTAAACTTCCTTTATGTTGACCAGGTTAGACAAAATTATGTTATATATATCCTCTATAAGATGACTTAGTCAAGTGAAGCATTGTTATATTTAACGCATTCATGTAGAGGATTTTTCCAAGGAGAAGGAATAATAAATATCAATGGACTCATGGTATCCAAACATATTATGTATCATGCAGTATAAATATGTACAAACGCTCATGTTGAATCTTTATAGATTAATAATTCGTACTTTCTATTATATTTCACAGTTTTAATCCTTCTTATATATTATGAATATAGTATCACACAGTATAATTTCCAACATGAGTACATCGTTTATATTTCTAAATACATAAATTCATGTGGGGTAATCTATTTATTATACATAATATTTATTACATTTTACTGCATGGTCTCTGTATTGGTGGTTTAACTATCTATGTAACATATTATATGGATGCAGTAATAAATATCATGTTTTCATGTGGTATCAAAGGTGATGGATTTTTGAACATTCAGAGTGAATGCTGAAGGTAAGAATAAGAAATTACTACAGGCTGTAGGTCTATAAGGAAAGTCTTTATATTGGAGCCTAAATGTTTGAATCTTGAGTTTAAAATTAGTAAAATATGTTTATCCATTTGATATAGCCGCCATGTATTTTCCTATCCAAATGGTGATCTACAACGACTCTTAAATTACTGTGAACTGCCTTATACTATTGTTCTGTTAATCCTATCTTAGCTAGTTGTGTACGATAATTGGATATATTACCTGGTCTTCTAATTTATGGGATATAGACTAAGTTAAAATAGCAACCTATATAATACAATCTATGTATTTAGTAAACAACAACTCGCCAATTAGGAAATCAATAGAAAATAGGAATATAAATCGTTACAAACATATGTGTACGAATTGGTGTATGAATTTGATTGATCGGTCTGTCAGCATATATGTGTTACAATGGAAATCATATGGGGTATTTTTTAATTAAACCATTTTCTATTGATGGCTAAGGATTATGCGATTTTATTTATTTTGGAAGCCAACGATTTTATTTATTAGTACACATCGTTGTATACTAAATGATTGTAATGGTTAGCATTTTCTTGGTTATGCTGGAAGAAAGATAAACCTGTGTTATTTTGTAAGAGTCATCTTGTGTTATAAAATGCTTGGTTGTATACTAAATGATTGTTAATATCATTGTATATTATATATACATTAGTATATCTCTATAAATGCTATGTATGTGATAGGCTAAATGATTGTTTGGGTTTAAATTTTTAGGTGAGTAGTTTTTCCTTTATGGATTTTTTTGGGTTTAGATCTTATATGGACAATCTATGGTCAATAATTTATCTATAAATCATCACTGTATATGCTGCAATTTCTTCTAGTGTATGATGTAACATACGATTTCATATCTCAAATTGTTATATGTGGATTTGTTAGTTGAGGGTTAGACTACATATTTAATATTATTTGGTAAATCCTAACAATTATCAAAAATAGTAATTATGTCAAATATCAATAAAGACAAGTACTTATGATTTTGTAACTCATGATTTATTACTGTTATTAAGATTTATGAACCATGGTATTTGATCCCTGGACACGATAAAAACAATGGAGATAATTTTACTACCAATAATGAGTGAAACTAGATGTGCAAATGAATAAACTACATGTCAACATTTCAAAGATATTGTATTCACGATAAACTAGAACTCAGATGTCTCAAGAAGTTTAGGTTAGAACTTTCTAATTTTGGTAATTTTATTATTACGAGAATATCAACATGTTTTGGGATGTCAATAAGGATTTATATTGACTAGGTATATGATTGGGAACTATTCATGATAACGAGAATGTTAGATGATTGTTTATGAATATAATAATTCTATATTGATGAATGCGTGTAACCGTTACGTAGTGCATATATATATATATATATATATATATATATATATATATATATATATATATATATATATAAATAAAAGTAGTACAACTTCTTATAAATTTAAGTATGCAATCCAAAACATAACATCAATGGGTGTGTCGGATCATACACGTACACATATAGTTAAATAGGTTTTTATATTTAGTCATAGGATGTTCGAGGGACTGAGACTATAACCATATGAAAATAATCTTTCTTAAACATGATTAAGCTATTCAAATGAAATATTATAGAATAGTTTAGTTATGAGTTATCTAGATCTTTGGAAATAACATGACTGAGATGTTGAACACATTTTCATACAATAGTGAATACATGTGTGTAGAAAATATTGTGAATAGATTATTTACAGGTGTTTAACCATTTATATAATATAATTGTGCATCGTGATAAGCAGTTATGAGTTCAGTTTCTTTTGAATGCTATTATGTAGTTTAAACTTAGGGTATTGTCAAGTGGTATAATTTTGTATTTGCTTGATTGTTATTATGTACATAGGTTGTTTGATTTTTATAAATGTAAGTTTGGTTATGTAAATTTATGTAGTCATGAACTATGAGAGTATGAGATATCATAGAGTACCATTGTATAAGTATATGATTATAACCTGATGGTACATACTATAATTATTATGTCTAGACTCACATCTACATTGACTAATCAAATATATGTTTGTTGATATTATGAAAATAATGATTTGTGATAGTTAGTAGGACTTTATGTATGAATGTTTACAACCTTGAGAGCTTAACGAATGCTATGATAATATATTATTATATTTTTTTTGGAATTATAAATTCCTTTGTTACATCTAGTTATTTCAATAAAAAAAATTGTTTTCATGTATTTAAGACTACTTTATATGATTGATAGTGGAGTACTAGTAGTTATATCTTAGAATTCTAACTATAGTAATATGGGGTATCATAAGGTGTATTATGTTTGGAAATTAATTATGTTAGTTAAAATCTATAGATAAATATGTATTTACATGGGTGTTATAAACTATAGACATTATTTTTAGTATGGGTTAGAAAATAATATAAGATTCATTCATACATTTGATAGAATATATGCATGTTTTGGCTACTCTTGTGTTTAGCATGCTATATAATGTGTTTGATAGTAAAATGTAAATTAAATGAATCTTGTGGTTTAATTGTATTTGATAAATCTGTATTGTTGATACATAGTAAGAGGTGAGATGGACTTCACTAATTTACTAGTATCAAAAAGATAGATGAAGGTAATCCGATCAAGTGGTATGTATGAAATTGATTGATTTATAGATCATTATTATCTATTATTCATAAAAAAATGAGCCGAAGAATGTTTAGTGAGACATTATCATTTCATGAGTATGATTTACATGTTTGTGTGATATATTTTAATCATACAATTTTCTATGATACAATGCATGTTTATTATACAAATCATATAACACACGAGTACTCACTTGTCTCTCCAGATTATTGCACTATTACTATTTACTCATCTATGAAAGGAGGTTAGTTTTCTGATGGGATTACTATAGAGGATCATCTATTTTTGTTTGATGTGGAAAAGCACTCAGATGATGCTCTCTCTCTCTCTCCAAAACAGTACTACTTATCAAGATGACACTTCAGATTTTCACAGATACTTATGTTCAAAAACTATCCTTTGAGAGAACCATGTATTTTAAATGTATGTTATATTAGAATATGATTATTATTTAATTTTATTATGAAGAATTGTAAGTACTTATTATTTTACTTTGACAATGATGGTTATAGACTTATATCAGTCGTGGTTGAGTTAATATATTTACTTTCTATAATTATAATGTGATGTGTTCTCATGATATGTTACATAATATGTTTGTTTAAATTATCATGGTTGAGTACTTTATGTAACCTTTTAGGATGTAATCTATTTTGGTATATGTGTTTAATTTTTTTTAAGAAATCACACATTTCTAGTTGGACTCTAGTGGGGTTATTATAGGCACATATCTATGAGATGCCACGTGTATATGAATGAAAAAAAGAAAAATAATACCTAAATTAAAGTGGATACATGTGGCGAAGGTGTGAAAACAACGGGTAATAATGCTAAGAAGTAAAAAAATTTAAATTGGAATATGTTTTCCATTAGATTCCTTAGGTATTGTTTAATGTTTTTAAATTTTTTATGATTATAAATAAATATTGGTAAATTAAAGAATAAAAACAAAAAAAATCATGGGATGAGAAAATAGATGATGTGGCTAACTATGGTCAATTTTTCAAAATCAATGAACCCGTATTTGCCATTTTTTTTCAATGGCCTTAACTTTCTTTGTGTTTACTTTATTTTTTTATATACTTGCATAGTCAATGAAGTGGAAAGACACTGCTTCTCTCTAAAATGACATGGAATCATATTTTTGGTGAACTGAATGTAGATCATTTATTACAATTACCATGTGTGTGTGTGTGTGTGTGTGTGTACTTATATCTTATTTAAATTTTCTTTTTAAAACAAATTATTATTATTATTATTATTATTATTATTATTATTATTATTATTATTATTATAAAATTAAATAAGATATAAATAGACACATCAAATTCAAAGGTGAAATTGACATATGTTAATTGAAAATAAATTACAAATAGACATTGAATTTAAAATTTAAACTGACATATAATGATT
Organism: Torreya grandis; assembly: GCA_037957365.1. Classification (NCBI taxonomy): domain Eukaryota; kingdom Viridiplantae; phylum Streptophyta; class Pinopsida; order Cupressales; family Taxaceae; genus Torreya; species Torreya grandis. The sequence continues at coordinate 1,561,920 of JARHVA010003207.1, read as the reverse complement.
GAAAAGATGTCAAATTTAAAATTAAAATAAAAAATAAACAATTCACTACATAACACTTTACCCTATCACTACACTTATCATCATATATCAACGTATGACATAATAAAAATATGCAAAATACTAAATTTATACATAAATTTAAAATTAAATATATTTTATTTAATTACAAAAATATATTTAAAAATCATATTATCTTCACTATAAAATATTGTTTATATTTCCTCTATCTTTCTTTACACCTTTGGGACAACTATTAGTTATACATTTAATTTGTAGATTGTAAGGAAACCTATCTTGTATGATTAAATCTTCTTTATAACCTAGTTTATATTAAAAAATAATAATAACAATGAATTTGAAAAAAAAATTAAAGTAAAATTTGAATTATATATTTCATACAATTAAGATCAGACCTCCACATAGATATTTGGTGTAAGGATATAATAATTTAAGTAGAGGTTTCATTGTCCTCTTTCGTTTAATAGATTTATGCAATTAATGAGTTAAAATTACACACATTTGACATAATGAAATTTGTAAAGAGAGCAAGATGAATTAGTCATCTAACTGTGAAGTATTGTGAAAATGTAATGAATTGATATTATAGCTCTAAACTATATCCTTGGTGTAAAAAATGTTTTCTCCATTGATTCTTAGATTCTATATTCATTTCCTCCTTATTTCCTATCTCTTATTACATTTGTTTGGTAAATGCTCGTATTTATGAGATGATTTTAGGATGACCCATTTGTGTTAGATAACTTTTGAAAACACAAATGGGAAGGATTAAAGTGTAAGTTAAGGGAAAATAGATATAATGAGTTAAAATTCTAAAAGAGACAAATGTGTATGGGTAGAAGATGGACCCATACAACTATATATTTATCCAGGAGATAAGTAGGGTTTAGGTATCGAAGTGGGATTGGACAATAAATGTTAAGTAGTTCAAATACATTTATGGATACATTGTAAATAAATATTAAAATGTTTTCTAATCTTATTATAACAAATAGATAATCATGTGTAATTAGGGCCATTATAGAAATGAGTAAAAATGTACAAGTTTTTAAAATGAGTCAAATTGAGAATAAAACATATAAATAAAGGTTTTGTTCTAGATTTAGGTGTCTACAAATTATATATTATATTTTTGTAAATGTTAAATTATTTAAAAAAAATATTAAATTAGATTTAATTTATTTTAAAATCATTTACATAAAATTATATATGATTTAATAAAATCTATGTGTCATATATATTTGATAGGTTGCTCCAACATTAATTTTAAACCCAAAGGGCATGGCCAAGTAACAAAATTGTCCCTATGATAATGTGAAAGTTGTTCTGTTTTAATCCTCAAGATTCATATTTATTTGGTTGTATTCCTTAAAATCATCTATAAATGAGATAATTTCATAATGAACATTCCTTTCAATGTTAGACAAATATTACTTAAATGCTGTAAATTCGTACATATCCTTTTTTTGGGATTAGGCATACTAATCGGAATAATATTAAAAGTACGAGATGAGTAATAAATCTATCTAATAAACCCTTCATCAAGCAATTATGGAATCTCATCGTTTACTAGAAAGGCTACATTAGGATACATTTTATAATTCTTTTATTAACTGGTTTTATGTCCGGTTGGAGAATAATACCATTTAATTTTATGACAGGATCTAATATTCCTAACAGATAAATTGAACCGAATGAATATTTAAGGAAAATCATGTAACAAATCTCGAAATTATTTATCATATTTGAACCTTACCATTGCTGTGATAAGGATCGGTCTTAGAACTTTACCAGTGCCATAATTAAATTTAACCATTTCTTAGTTTAATAGTATTATAAAATATTCCACGTATGGTGCATTAGGAATAGCATCAGAACCATCCAACTAGAAATTTTCATCTTGAAACGACTCAGACTCTCCAAATTATGTGAATAATTTTTCTTTAACTAGAAAACATTTTATTTTGATATGAGGAAAACGAATCGTCATATGCCGTAAACTGTTCCAATAGAGAACGGGTTAAGTAATTCATCTAGTGTCCATATTTTCAAGAATACCATATCAAGAAAGAGCATAGGGTGTACTAACTCTGGATTTCTTTGTGGTTGAATTTATTTCATAGTTTCATTTAGATTTAAGGATATTTATTAATTTTATTCATATTATTATCGATATTAAGGTATTGATGGTCTAATGCTATATATTAATCCTTATTTAACTTTGTATTTGAATTGAGGGATGTGTTCAATAATGTGTTTTTCATGACTTTCCACTTCATGTATGTTGTATCCTAATTTTTACATATGTTGGAGTCGAAAACAATATTGATCTAAATCCAATGTTGTTAGAACAGTAGTGATGGTGTTTGCCAAAGCTTTTATGGTTATAACATTAGTAGGTGTTGGAATTTTTAGGCCATACGTTGTAATTTGTGCTAGATTCAAGTCATGTGGTTTACTTTATATTGTTTTAGTTGCAGGTGAAGGATAATTATAATTTATATTGTTATTATCATCATTTAGGTATTTTAATAGTATGTTATATACGAGGGAGACCATCGAGGGCCGTAACATGTTTATATGAGTTATGTAATTCATAGTACGTTGAGTTATAGCAAAATATTTGAAAGGTTTAAGGTCTACAAAGAATGTGTAAATGTATTTTTCATAGATAAATTTAACTCATACATATAATATATAAGGGAGTACATTTATAACCTTATAAATAATATTGTAATTAAAAATTTTCATTATGGTTTGATATAGTGTTACTATCATTCTACAATGTGATATTTATTAAAAAAATTCTCAATATTTATTGTGATATATTATCAAAGCTTGGAATGTTAATGTCAATGTAAGTGAAATCTTTTGATTTTATTATGTGTATATAAATAAATTATACATAACATATATTGAGACTTGAACTATTACCTATACAAATATGTTTAAATCTTTTTTGTAAAATTCAAAATTAAATATAAAATGTTATATTTTAATTTATATTATTTTTATGATATAAATCATATTTTTAAGAAAAATATTATCTTCGATCCATTTTAATATATTTAAAATATATGAATAGTAAATTGACTCAATTCACTCAAAATGATTGGTTTCATCATTTAAGGATGTATGGAGGATCTCTTTGTGCATACAAGACATTTGGAGTAATTTTTTGATATATTTATCTACATGAGTATCATTCATTTAATTTATGACAACATAATTTTTTTGGATTTATTGGTCATAACATGAGGTGGCGGAGAAGGATAAATAGGGTTGTTCTATTACCCACACTTTACAGTAAATTATTGTGTATCTTACGTCTACATATTGTGAAAACAACTACTTTGGGATTTAGTATAAGTCTAGATAAGATAATAGGTGAGGGGAATTGAATAGTCTCGCCATGGGATATGAAAGAAGGGGTAAAATGATTGATATGTTCCTTCTCCATTCGAGCAATAAGTAGAGTTATTTCAAATTTGAATTAATTTAATGTGTTATTTAGGAAAAAATAAATTTAAATTTAATTTTTTAATGTATAATAACATTTTTAGATTTAATATTTATAAATTGATCAAATTTTGTTGTATTAGGTATGAATGCAGGATATATATTGTTGTATTAGGTATATGTATATGTATATGTATATATATATGTATATATATGTATATATATGTATATATATGTATATATATGTATATATATGTATATATATATATATATGTATATATATATATATGCATATATATACATATATATATATATATATATGATTGTAAATATTATGTATAAAATATTTGGACCTATGAGACATAATAACTTAAATTTCAAATCATATCATAATAGGGGAATAATATAAAACTTTAATAAAATTTTGAAATATTAATGTAAATGGAAATATAGGATTTTTGTGTTTAAATTGATGATCATATTGACAAAAATATTTTATTTTTTACATATAGAATAAAATAATCTTAATCAATTACATATTGGTTGATCGTAATTTGAGAATAAATTAGAAAAATCTAATTCAAATAATATTTATTATATTTCAAATAGATTGGAAAATGAATAAAAAATACTTAGGTATTATATAAACATATTTTTCATCCAATTAAATTATTTTAACATGTCTAAGAAAAATTAAGTTGTGATAAAACAATACACATTTTATTTATATATATTAAATAAAAAAATATTAATAAATAAAATATATATGAAAATTTTCACAAAAGAATTTCTAAGAATCCAATTTACTAATGTAAAATAAAATATGCAAATCTATCCCATATAATATTAATATTTTCACATATTTAAAATTTTAAGTAAATTTACTACTCTTCAAACAATTAAAAACTAACCTTCAAAATCTCATATAAAAATGACATAAAAACATATTTTGTGTATGCATATATATATTGTGTGTATGCATATATATAATATATAATTATATATATATATATATATACATACATATATATACATACGTAACAACATATTTTTAATATATCATTAGCTTATATAATAACATTATTTGAAATAAAATAATCTTTTTCTTTACCATTCATAAATTTATATATGTATAAATCAAAATCATTGTGTAACCCATAAGTTTTATTTCATCCATAAGCAATATAAAATAATAAAAACTATTCACTTATTTAAATTACAGTAAATATGACAATAAACATGATAATATAAATTTAAAGAATGAATTGATATTGGAACTGTTATTTAGAAACCATAAGACGAGAGAGGTGATTTAATTAGTTGGTTCTTCCTACTTAATACTCATAAAGATGTCATAATATCTGGAAATGTTTTGTATGTAATTCATCAACTACTTAAATTAGAAACAATAAATCAAATTTTACTTGGGCAATGCTAGAAAATTCAAATGTCTACAATAGGAATCAATGTTAGGTTTTAAGTTAGTATTTACAATAGGAAGCAATGTTAGGTTTTAAGTTAGTATTTTTATTATGCACAATGGTGGTCTAAAAATTAATGTATCTTTATGATTATGCTTACAATCTAGTTTCTGTATATGTGTACATTTTCTATCCTTTGTTTAAAATACATTTTGTTTTTTTTTCAAAACTCTAATCATGTTTGATTGACCATAATGTGATCTTACAATGTGTTAGTATTTTGAGTTACAAAATTTTAACAATTTTCCATTAAATAAATGAAAATTGCATACATTTTAATATTCTGAAGAGGGCTCAAATTATACGTATTTTTAACATTTAAATTAATGTAACATAATGAATAATCAGGATTGCAAATATTTATTTTATTTTTTGATAAATGGTATTATAAAACATGAAATTATCATATTCATAGTTGGCTCTATGGACTATTATAAGACTTTTCTTTGAATATTTTCAAAAGTTTATATGACTTTTGATACTTATTTTTAAAAAGTGGTAGGTGCTTTCTCAATGTTTCAAAGATATTTTCTAAGTTAATTATAATTTTAGGTATGATTTTTATTTATTAATGAATCTTTGTTAATTTCATTCTATATCTAAGCCATGAAATATGTTTAGGGTAGTGTAAAAAAATTGTAATTTTAAAACTATTTTTTTAGGGCTTCCGAACGATGTCAATAGAGTAAAACACTTGTAATAATCAAAGCTATCTAAAGTCACTGGTACTATTGTAAACATGAAAATGAAGATCTGAAATATAAAAAATATCTATATAAATTTCTAAAGATGTTGTATAAACTAAATTGATCTTGAATAGATATACCTTAAAAATATATGAATAAGATAATAAATAGATAGAGTGTTTTCAAGTGTCAAATACAAGCACATTTTTTAAGTATGTGCAGATATATAAAATTTGGCATTGATAAAGTGGCAAATTTACATGTTTACAATGAAAACAAGCCATGTGATTTTTTTAAATTAGATATCCCAGAGTCATAATCTATGTTGGTGCACAATCCATCAAAATGCTAGACGCATTACACATCATTACCCATAATAAATTTACGACAAGTGAAAGAGTTCGATGTGACACTATAATGTGTAAGTTCAAATTTAATGTGAATTAATGGTGGTTTTGGGTATGAATTTACTGCAAAACCTTTCATACCCTATTTCTCGCACTTTGACGTTAAGATCAGAAAGTGAAAACATGGCCGAAATAAAATTCAAATTGATCACAAAGCTTCACGAGTTCTCTAATTTTTATTAGAATTCCAAACAATTGTAAGTTCTTGGAGTTTCTAAAGGTTCACCAACCCACAAAGTCAACAAATGATTTGAGTTGAACACAAACATTGCTCATAAAGTGAAGCATCATGCTTCCACGTCCTTGCCTCGCAATCAAGAATTTCAAAGTAAAATTTTGTCCGCTTTGTCGGCACGTAGAACTACAATGCAGTATTTGCTGAATCGGGCAATTATCAGTTCATTTATACATTGGGCAACTCAGCTTTTTCGTGGTATCAATGTTAGGACGAGTTACAGACCATCAATAATTCATATAGTATATTGTTATGAAGACTCAGATCTTCATTGTATTTTGAACATTTATATATGTTTATATTATAATTATGTGATTTGGGCTATTTATTTTATTTAGATGTTATGCATGCATATTGTTCCCATGTTTTAAAATTGGATATGTATATTGAACTAAATTTTGAGGATGACACAACACTTCCCCAAGATTACATATACTTTTATCCTCCCAATTCTAAAGGGAGGATAATTTTGGCTCGTGAGATAAATTAGAAATCCTACAAGATATTATTTAAATTTATCTTAATTTTAAAATCTTTTTCTTCTCCAAATTTTTGATCCATTAAATAAATTCATTGATTATGATATTTAGTCTTTAGATTGTGTAAAAGTGTTATTTTAAAACTATTATTATTATTATTATTATTATTATTATTATTATTATTATTATTATTATTATTATTATTATTATTATTATTATTATTTAATTTGAATGGATCGTGTTTAATAATCATAATACCTATTTGTATATGTTCAAGTGTAATCTTATAAATTAAACAACCTTTAATTATGTTCACTAAAGTTTAATATATTTTTTTCCTTCGACTTTTAAATTGTGTTTGAATGTTTGTGTTCTAATAGTAGCCTATAGCAAGCATTATTTTTCTAACTACATATCCAACCCCTAGTTCAAGATCTAGTTTAGAAGGGTTCCATCTTATTTTGAATTAGAACCCTTATTTATTACCCTACCCTTCTCTATTTTTGAATTTTACTTTTAGCTATCCCACTTTACATTAGATTCAATATTCATCCATCTATCTTAAGTAGGTCTATAATCATGTCATATCTGAACTATCAAAGGTAAATAAATACTCCTTTCACTGCTATTCCACTACCAGATTGTTTACAAAATGCAATATCCTACATCTTATGATTTAGAGTGAGGAATTTTTATTTTGATTTAAAAATGTTAGAGGCTACCTCATAAATTTATTTATGTACATAAAATTCATATCAACGAGTTTAAGTTTCAAATAACCAGGCCATGAAAAAAAGATATATATAGAATGTCCCTTTTAATAGGATTGAAATACACATCTTATCCCTAAGTTTGGATTAATAGTCTTGACAATAAATTAATGGAATATTGAATTGATTTTTTGGGTATCCTATGGTATTTATCATGAAGAGTGCTCATGTGTATAAATGTTGGTGTTCTAAATAAATTTTATTTTTGATATGTACCATTGATAATGCATGGAGGCAAATTACCTTGAAAACACATGGGATTCAAACATATGGAAAAGATAAAAAAAAATTAGTGATAAAATCACATAAATTAATGGTTTTATTATTACAGGTGCTTGTATTAAATATTTATTTACCATTTCCTAGAAATTCGTGCACAAAAACATAAATTTCTATAATTCTTTTTTCAAGTTCTTGGAAAATATAATCATGAATTTTCTTTATCTTTTTTATTTTGAATCTATGAAAGACATAAAACCCTTAATATATTTATAAATTTTCATCATGATTAGTGTAATTAATTATTACATTAAGGTATGTATAATAAACTTTAATTTGGAATGATTGGCAAAACTCTATGAGGAATACGAGTTATATTATCAAACTTTAGGTTGAAATATAAGAAAAATATTGAACCCTAAGTGAAATGGTAATAATTTAAGAATCAAATAAAAAATTAGGGTTTCATAAATAAATATATTTTGAAATAACTTAAATATAAAAATCATAGTTAAAATGATAAAATATATTGAAAAATAATAATTTAAAAAAAAACAACATTAAAATTTTGAAAAGTGAAGATTCACTATTTATATTCACCTTAATTTTGATTTTCAATCAAAATACGAACAAACAAATTAAGATTCATAATTCAAAACTACCTAAATTGAATAAATATAAAAAATAAGACCAATTTTCATAAGGATAAGTTAAATCAATGAAATTAAATGATAAAGAGGTTACTTAAATAAATGCATGCACTTGAACTATTATGTAATTTTGATATCATAGTCTATCTATGTTAAACATGTTTAGCATGCTTCCTTATTTATGGACTTGCACAATGTTTTCAGTTAAGTCCTTAAATGAACAAGCATCTATTGTACATGTCTGACCACATCAAGCATTGGGTGACATGTCAATGTGTTTCTAATCATTCTTGCATATTATTAGGGCTATTCCAATAACATTTCAGATTATTATTTTTATGTTTTCTATGTTTTTCACTCATTAAATTCCAATTAGCTAGATGTTTATATGGTGAGGTAAAGCCCCTAGATTTGTCTCCCCTAGATTTGTATCACAAGAGACAGAGAAAAATAATATTCTATTTTGACCATTCAAAGGTTGACACTATGATACAGATAAATTATGAATTTAAAAAAATTATATGCTAACTACTCTTTAATCTCTATGTCTTCCTCTGTAAGGTGTGTTATTGGGGTTACATGGCATGATAGAATTCACACAAACTTAAAACTATTTCCATTTTTAATATGGTCTTGATTTTCTTTTCCTATCTCTCATGCAATTGTTTAGCCATTGATTCCACACCAGCATGCATAATCTCTCACTAACTAAGCACAATCATTCTGTTCTAGATTAGTTCTATGGAAAAGTAAAATATGTAAAAAACAATAAGTTAGAAAAGATTTACATGGCATATAGTACATTAGTATGAGTCTTATTCTTGAAGATTATGATAAAAATAGTCCTTCCAAACTGCAACATAAAAGGTACACAATAATTGATATTTAAGAAAGTTAATGCATTTGCCTACTTTTCAAGAAAGATTACAAATTGACCATATTGTAAACACTACAAAAAATCCATATATAAGTATAAGCAAGCAAAACAATATGGAAGCCATGACTTCAAATAAAAATCATCCTTAAGGAGCTTGGAAATGAAAATGAATATATTCATTCCATATTCTCATCTAGCTATGGATATCTATTATAGTTTTATGATGGAAATGTACCCACTATATTAACCTTAAGTTTTTTTTTAATAAAACTTCCTGATTAATAGAGACAATATTACATCCTAATTCCTCAAAACAAAAATTTTCTAGACTATCTATGGATAGCTATAGTTAACAAAATTAGATTTGGATATTTTTAACTAAGCTTGGATTCATATTGTTGTGGGGCAATAGGATATTGCTTAGGTTACATAATCACATTGATATAAGTTAGATGTAAGTATATAATTACTTTATGATGATGTTGATTTATTGTTTTATTTATATTTTATGATGAATGTATATCATTACTGTTATTGTTTAATTATTTATTTTGTTGTGAAGTTGACGTAAGACAATTCATCCCTCAGAGTGAGATGGAGGGAGCGAATCATAAGAGAGGGTGACATAGTTTGAGATGTCAGAGGATGATAGAGAAACTAACTAGTACCCTGCACACACCACAATACTTAGCACAAGGTAGAGTGTATTAAAAATGGTCTGCACATGGTGTTTATTTCTACTTTCCTTAAAAATTTGGTTTTTATGGTTTGCCAGTTAAAGTTGGATTATGTAATGAATTATTTTTTTGTAATTTGTATGTTTTGTCATTATTGCTCATGGAAACCTTACTAGCATGATTAAATTTAAAAATTTGGATTAATGGTTGTAAAAAATTTCATAAAGATTTGTGACAATAAGTGATATTAATTAAATTATTGAATTATAGACTTTCTCTATTTTATTATTGAAATAAATGAAAAAATAATAATTATCAAAAAATTTGGAAAAGGATAATAAAACATAAAATCATGGAAATAATTAAATTAATAAAAAAAAAAACTCATAAAGGGAATAAAGAAAATAAAAACAAAAAAATAATAAATATATTAATAAAATAATGTGAAAGCATGGAAAAAACAATGTTTTATTCATAAGAGTGAATAAAGAGAGGCCAAATTTTAAAAGAAATGAGTAGTGCCATATTTAGGGGGGAGGAGAAAGGTCATGAGGTCACCAAAAAGCTAGAGAACTGATTTCAATCTTCATAGACTATAGAATGGGCGGTCTAAGTAAATTCGGATAGCATAGCATGTAAAGTTATGCATCTGAATTTAGGTATTTACTTGAGCAATGATCTAATTATATATATGAAATGAAATAATATGGTAAACAATGGTGCATAGGTTATGTAAAGGAATAAAGGTAGTATAAAGCAATACTAGAACATTTAATCACTAGAAAAATTAAGCTGACATTTAAATAAGCAATGTATCTTAATCAAGATGATTTAACTATACAACAATTTGATAGGTGGAGGAAATATTTGGATTAACTAGTAATATATAAGATAATTTATCATCATTGAGTGATGTAACAACTAAATATTTGAATGGAACGTTCTCATAACCCACCTTTGAGTAATTACTCAGTCCTACCATGCAACTCCAATATTTTTTGTTTTCAAAGTATTTCCATGGCTTTAACATGGCACATACCATATCTCATGTTCTAAATTTCTTCTATCTTAACCTGGTTAGACAAACTTATGTTTTAAATTTACTCTATACGATGACTTAGTCAAGTGAACCCATGCTATATTTATAGCATTTAGGTAGAGGATTTACCAAAGGACGCATAGTAATAACTATCAATAGAATTATGGTATCTAAAAATATTATATATCACATAGTATAAATATGTACAAATGCACATGTTGAATTATTATAGATTAATATATATTAATAATTCTTAGCTGCTATTATATTTCATGAGTTTAATCCTTAAATATTATGAAAATAGTATCATGCAGTATAATTTAGAACATGACTATAACGTTTATGTTTTTAAATGCATAAATTCATGTGCATTAATCTATTTATTATATATAATATTTATTACATATTAGTGCATGGTCTTTGTATTGGTGCAGTAACTATTTATGTAACATATTATATGGACATAGTAATAAATATCACACATTTATGTGGTATAAAAAGTGTTGGACTTTTAAATATTCCGAGTGAATGTTGAAGGTAAGCATACTAAAGTACTACAGCCTGGAGGTTTGCAAGGAAAATCTTTAAATTGGAGCCTAAATGTTTGAATCTTGAGTTTAAAATAGCTAAACTCTGTATAGCTGTTTGATATAACCACCATATACTTGCTATCAAAATAGTTATTTACAGACACTCTTAAATTACTATGAAGTGCCTTATACTACTGTTCTGTTAATCCCATCTTAGTTGGTTGTGTATGATAATCGGATAAATTACCTAGTCTTGTAATTTATGGGATAACGACTAAGTGAAAATAGTGATTTATATAATACAGTCTATGTATTTAGCAAACAACGACTCAACAATTAGTAAATCAATATAAAATAGGAATATAAATTATTAGAAACATATGTTTATGAATTGGTGTATGAATTTGAGTGATCAGACTGGTAGCATATATGTGTTACAATAGAAATTATATGGGGTATTTCTGAATTAAACCATTTTTAATTGATGGTTGAGGATTATGCGATTCTATATATTTTGGAAGCCAACGATTTTATTTATTATTACACATCATTCTATACTAAATGATTGTATGAGCTAGCATTTCCTTGGTTATGCTGGAATAAAGAATAACCTGTAATATGCAATAAAAGTCATTCGGTGTTATAAAATGCTTGGTTGTATACTAAATGATTGTTAATATCGTTGTATACTATATATACATTAGTATATCACTATTTATGTTATGTATGTGATATGCTAAATGATTGTTTGGGTTTAAATCATTAGGTGAGTGATTAGGTTTTCCTATATATATTATTTGGGTTTAGACCTTATATGGACAATATATGGTTATTTATTTATTTATAAATCATCGTTGTATATGTTACAATTTCTAGTAGCATACAATGTAACATATGATTTCATATGTTAAATCATTACACGTGGATTAGCTATTTGAGGGGTCAAATACATATTTAATTGTATTTAGTAAAGCCTCGTGATAATCAAAAATAGCAATTATGTCAAATATGAGTAAAGACAAGTAATTTTGATTTTTCAACTCATGATGTACTAATATTATTAAGATTTATGAACCATGGTATTTGATCCCTAGACACTATAAAAACGGTGGAGTTAAAGTTACTATCAATAATGAGTGAAATATAGACATGGAAATGAATAAACTTCCCGTCAATATTTCAAAGATATTGTGTTCATGATAAACTAGAAGTCAGTTGTTTTGAGAATATTAGGTTACGATTTTATAATTTTGGAAATTTTATTATTACATAAATATCGATATATTTTACAATGTCAATAAGGATCTATATTGACTAGGTATATCACTAAAAACTATTCATGATAATGATAATTTTAGATGATTGTTGATGAATATAGTAATTCTATATTGATGAATGATTGTAAGTGTTATATAGTTGAAATATGGTTATTATGTACATGAGTGTATATATATAAATAGTATAACTTCTAATAATTTATGTATGAAATACAATACATAACATTAATAGGTGTGTTGGATCATACGCCTACACTTATAGCTAAATGGGTGGTTATATTGAGTCATAGGGTGTATGAGGGACTGAGACTATAACCATATGAAAACAATCTTCTTGAAATATGATTAAGTTACTCAAATGAAATATTATAGAAAAGTTTAACTATGATTTATTTGGCTCTTTGGGAATATCATGACTAGGATATTGAATAAATTTGCATACAATGGTGAATACTTGTGTGTAGAACATATTGTGAATACATTTTGTATAGGTGTTCAACCATATATAACATATAATGGTGCACTGTCATATTCATCAATGATTTCAATATCTTTTGAATGTTAGTATATAGTTTAAACTTAGGGTATATATGGGTGGTATAATCTTCTATTTTCTTGATTATTATTGTGTATGTGGGTCATTTAATTCTTGAAAATTTAAGTTTGGTTATATGAATTTATGTAGTCATGAACTATGATAGTATGGGATAACATATAGTATCACATTGTAAGTGTATGATTGTACTCGAATGGTACATACTATAATTCTTATGTTTAGACTCACATATATGTTGACTAATAAAATGTATGTGTGTTGGTTATTATGAAAATAATGATTTGTGATAGTTAGTAGGACTTTATGTATATGTGCATACAACCTTGAGAGTTTAACAAATGCTATAATAGTATATTACTATGTTCTGTGGGAACTGTGACTTATTCTTTACATCTAATTACTTAAATATAATCTTATATTTCCATGAATTTAATAATACTTTCTATAATTGATTTTAGAAAACTAGTAATTATGTCTTAGAATACTAGACTATGGTAATATGAGATATCATAGGGTGTAGTATGTTTGAAAACTAATTGTGGTAGTTAAAATCTATAGTTAAATATATACCTACCCAATGGGTATAAAATGTAGACATTATTTATACTATGGAATAGAAAATAGTAGAATATTCATTCATATATTTGATGGAATAAATGTATGCTTTGATTACTCTTATGTTTATCATGTTATATTATATGTTTTCTAGGAGGATGTAAATTGAATGAATATTATGATTGAATTGTATTTGATCAATCTACATTATTGATATAGAGTAAGGAGTAATATGGATTTTACTGGATTAATAACATCACAATGATAGATGAAGACAATATGATCAAGTGGTGTGTATGAAATTGATTGATCTATATATCATTATTATTTATTATTCATAAAAATTTAGGTCAATGTATGTTTAGTGAGACATTATCATTTCATGAGTATGATTTATATGCTTGCACGATATCTTGTAATATAATAGTTTTCTATGATAAACTACATGTTTTGTATAGAACTGATACATCACATAGGTAGTTGCTAGTCTCTTTAGATTCCTACACCATCACTATCTACTCATCCATGAAGGGGGATCATTGATATATGGTCGGTGTAGAAAAGTTCTTAGATTATAATATCCCTATTAACGTAATTGACTAATATTATATTATTTAGGATAATTGTTATGCTAAGCTATTTAGTTATATTTCAAGAAGTTATATACATTGGCAGGTAGTTATATTCAGTTATTAAGAACCGATTCATTTTGACATTGTATATAAACATAATTTGTGTTATCAATTGAAAACATCAAAGTTTCATTGCTCATTTCAATTTGGTATCAGAGAAACCATATCAGAAGTCTAATGTAGCATAGAACCCTGGAGAGTGTATCTCATGCATGAGCCAGCTAAACACCTAGTTGAAGCCTACTTAGAGAAAGAAGTAATAGAAGTTATAGTGATGAAAAAAAAGAATCTTGATCACATAGTGTGAAGGTGCAAACATAGAATAAAAGCTTTCATAGCAGTGCTTGATGAACCTATAAAAAAGTGTCTCGAAGTGTTCAAACCTGTAAAAAAGTTAAAACCTACAGTCTGAATGGGGAACAAATAGATCTTACTTTATAGACAAAGTAAGAATGAAAGTATGTAATAGTCTATTGAAAGGTTCCTTTACACTAGAATCTAACTATGTTAAGAAGGATGAAGTAAAAGTTTCCAGCCTATAGTGAAGGTCTATGTCAATAAGTTACATCTTTGTAATATATTTTTTTTAAAACTTTGAAGCAATAGTTCTTGTTTTTCCTGTAATTAATTTTAAAAAGTAAAGTAATAAAACAAAAAAATATATCTTCACCCAAGTTGTTACTATCACATGCTCAACTCTTGAAAGGGCCAAAAAAAATTTCTTAAAAGATAAAGATGCAGATGATTCTTTAATTTGAATAAGTATGAGCATCATCACCGAAGTATTTACCCATCCTACTAGACTAGATGAGAAATAGAAGTTTGATATGTCAGATGTGAAAGTGCTCATGCTGATAACTCTTAGTATTATTGATGAAGTTCAACCGCATGTTCATGATGCACTTACATTGAAAGAGGCATGAGACATTTTATCCATAATTTATGAGGTGAAGAAGTAGACTAGAATCCTACATTTGAAATCACTTCTTCATACACTCAGTATGAAATCAAAAAAATGTTTAAGACTTTTTATGTTGGGTTGCAGAATTGCGAGTAGAACATGTTACACTTGGAGAAGAGATCGAGGACAAGATTTTAGTTTCAATCACATTGAGATCTCTCCCATCTTAGTTTCGCACATTCATTATGACACTCAACATTACCAAGAAAGTAGTGTCTTTTAAATAACTGGTCAATTTATTCTAATAAGAGGAAGTAATTTAGTTTGTGTATGAAGAATTTGAGGACAAAGCCCTGATTTCTAAGTAATGGGGTCCAAAATTCAAGAAGGGATCACAACAACATCAACAATAACAAAAGATTGAAAAGCCAAAGTGGTGGTGTTACATTTTCAAAAACCACATGCATGAAACTGATCATTGCTAATATAATACCTTGTCTCAAGGCCAACCCAGTCAAGAGGGCTCTTCTAGTAAAGAAGATTCAAATAAATCTAAAAGATGTCCTCGAGAATGGAAATAGAGAGGGCATGTAGCAGCACAAAATCTAGAAGAGAATGCTTTTGATGATGAAGTAGTAGAGGAAATAACATATGGAGCCTATGATGAGCATGTACTAGTCTCGCAAACCTCAATAGTAGCAAGTAAAGTTTGGTTAATAGACTCTAGTGCTAGCAAACACATGACTGGATGTAAGGAACCCTTTGATTAACTAACAACTCATCAAAATAGAGATCAAGGTTAAATTGCTGATGATAAAGAGTATGTTTTAGAACAAATTGGATGTGTCACCATTCCTCTCAACACAAGAAATTGTGTTCTCACAAACGCACATAATGTCTTTGGTTTGACAACAAATATCTTATTTATCAATCAACTTTTGAATCACAAGATAAAATTAGAGTTTCTAGTCCAGGAAGGCATCAAATCATGCCTCATTTCTTGAGAATCTCAGGTTCTTACTAAAGCCTTCTTGAAGGATCAATTATTTGACTTAGATATAGTTTCAACCAATGAAGTTACACTTGTTGCCTCTGCAACATAATCCACTACATTTTGGCACTACTGCTATAGGCATCTCTCTATTGGTTCCCTCTTCCAACTTTGTTCTAAGGCAATGTTATGTGGAATTCCTCATCTTTCCCATTCTTTGCCTATATGTCTTAGTTTTCTTTTGGGAAAACAACATCAGGATCCATTCAAGCCAAGTTCCTCTCATATAAAGGAATGACTTGTTATGGTGCATACTAATTTGTGTAGATCCCTACCATCATCCCTTTGAGGATTTAGGTACTTTTAGTTATTTGTTGATGACTTTTATCACAACACTTGGGTGTTCTTTCTCAAAAAGGAGAGTGAAGCCCTTGGACATTTTGAGGCCTTCCATCAATGCATTGTTACAAAATACAGGAAGTGACTTCAAATCCTCTACTCGGATAGAGGGGGAATTCACATTAAAATAATTATTGACATTCCTAAAAGAACATAATATCAAGAAACACTTATATGCTCTCTATACGCCTCAATAGAATGGAATAGTAGAATGACGTAATCACTCAGTCATGGAGATGGCTCGTTGCATGCTATCCACTGCAATGTTGATGACATAATTCTAGGTAAAAGTAGTACATATGGTTGTCTATCTTCTCAATAGATCACCAACAAAGATCATGCTAGACATGACACTGGAAGAGGTATGGATTGGTCATAAATCATCGATTTCCCATCTTAGAGTATTTGGTTGTGCTTCTTATATGCATTTTCCAGATAAAAAGAAGAAGAAAATTAAACCAAAGACCCACTAATATATTTTATTAAGGTATAGCACTACCTCCAAAGTGTACTATCTTATGGATCTTGAGATGAAGAAGATTTATGAAATTCATGATGTGGTCTATGATGAATCATAATTTGAATCATTGTCACAAAAGGATCCAGACCAAAACACCTCTCACAAATTTTTTCTATAGTTAGATGATGAGAATGAATAAGGTAAGCTGCAAGAAGGAGAATAACTCATTGATCTTGGTAATTGTCAAGGTAGTTTATCAAATTAGTAGCTACATCGACATCCTAAATGGATAGATTTCACAATCAAGAACTCACACCTGAGCTCTCCTCTAGACACTTCATCACGAGTCTGAACAAGAAGATAGGGGAGATATGAAGTCAATATTGCACTCATGAGTTTAGTGGTTAATAGCACTGAGCCAAATATAGTTAGAGAGGCCTTAAGTAAACCTTAGTGGAAGAAAGCTATGGATGCTAAATATGATTCCCTCATCAAAAATTGGACATGAGAACTTGTTGATCTACCTCTAGGGAAGAAATCCATTGACTACAAATGGATTTTCAAAATAAATAACAATGTAGATGGATCCATTGACAAATATAAAGCATGACTTTTTGCAAAGGGTTATGCTCAGCAAGAGGGCATTGATTATGAGGAGACAATTGCATGCACTGCAAAGATCAAGACCATCAGAATTATTTGTGTACTGGTAGCACAATATGGATGGAAACTTCAGTAGATGGATGTCAAGAGTGCTTTCTTGAATGGTGATCTAAAAGAAGTATACATGACCAAACTAGAAGGTTTCATCGATGATAAACATTCACAAAAGGTATGTCATCTATTTAAGTCTCTTTTTGGACTTAAGAAAGCACCTTGGGCATGGTACATAAAAATATATGATGACCTATTGCAGCATGGTTTCATTCATAGCCCCTCTAATTCCAATTTGTATATTAAGAAGGTTGGTATAGATATAGTTGTTCTTGTCTTGTATGTAGATGATCTTGTTGATGCAATAAAGAATGACCTAAAACATCCTTTGATATGACTAATTTGGGGCTACTACATTATTGTCTTGGCTTGGATATATGATAGAAATAGAAGCACATCTTTATCTCTTGGATGAAATATTCAAAGACACTCCTGTAAAAGTACAAAATTTTAGGTTGTGAACGTCTTTCAACATCAATGGATAATTTTTTACAACTCTCTCGATTCTAGGACTCCCCTCAAGTGGATGTAAATATCTATAGATAGCACGTTGGGAGTCTCATTTGACCTACACTAGAATAGATATATGTTTTGATATGAGCTAACTTTCTATATTTATGCAAGAGATGAAGAAATATTTATGCACTCTTCACCAGGAGTGAGTAGGGTATATGATGTGCAAAACATCTTCTTTGTCCAAAAAAGTTAAGCTAACTTTTAGATTGTGTTCTAATCGAGCAAGCAAAGAGGCATTAGATCGATTATTTTTCTTATAAGGTTATAAGGATGTTGTGATCCTTGACCTTTGTATTTTATGTTAATTTTAACATTGTTTTCTCTTAACTGTGAATATAATTCTGTAAGCTAAGCTACAAAATATGATACTAGTTATGTTTGGCTAGTCAAAACTTAATAAAATTATAGAATCATTTTAGGATTTTTCTTGTATGTATGTTGGAATTATTTACCATATACCATTTTTTTCTATGATCTGTCAGCATAGAATTATGATTCATTAAACATTATGCACTTTTTAGAGATCATTAGGTCATGGGGACCTAATGGAAGAGTGATGAATTAGAAACATGAGTACTAAGAGATAAGAGTGGATCCTACTTAGTCTCACATTAACTCAGTAGTTACTAAGTTTGGATCTAACAGATGAACTTGTGTAATCTAAGATTTGATAGGTGGACTTGACAAATTTAGTCATATGGACATATGCATGTATATGGTGGAACATTTATTTCTAAAATTTTGTATACATTATAAATGTAATATTTTTAGTTCCTATTCATATTCATACTTTGTTAGAAGATATATGGAGTAGAGACAATATTGACATGTTATACTTATGAGGGGCTACATAGTGTAGCAGAAGTATTAACTTATGTACATCATTCTTGCTAGGTTCCCTAGTTACTTTTATCTATAGTGAGAAAAATACTTTATAGGATAAAGAGATATGCCGAGGGGATGGAATATTTTGTGGAAATCTCTTTGTTCATTTATTTTGTCTTGTATAATGATCTTATGTGCTCTTGGGAAGTCAACGAAACTTTTACTAAGATATGTGGGACCATTTAAGATATCAAAAATAGTTATTATTATAGTATATAATCTTGTCTTGATAGTTTTGGACCCTCAAGTAATACCAATGAAAGTAAGTAATACTCACAACCAAGTTTAAATTATAAGGAGATATAATAAAATAGGGCTTTGTGGGTCCAATACTCAATAAGAATAGTGCCACTTGAAAGAACTACAACTAGCTCTATAGGAAAATTTTCATTTATTTACTTAAATTTGATATTGTATACCATGTTATTTCTCTTATAAATAGTGCTTTTAATTTACAACTTATGTTTGAATAAGATTCATAAGGGATGATGTCCAGATTTAGGGGAAAGGATGTTACATCCTGATTCTTCACCAAGCAAATTTTCCGAATTATCTATGGATATCTATAATTAACAAATTTAGATTTGGATATTTTAAACTAATCTTGGACATATATTATTATGGGGAAGTAGGATAATTATTAGGTTACATGATCATGTTGTTATGAGTTAGTTGTAAGTATATGATTACTTTATGATCATGTTGATTTATCTTTTTAGCTATATTTTATGATGAACATATATCGTGGCTATTATGGTCTAACTACTTATTTTCTTGTGAGATTGACGCAATACAATCTACCCTTCTAAGTGAGATAAAGGAAGAGAATCATTAGAGAGGTAGATATAATAGAGATGTCAGAGGAGGATAGAGAAACACTTAGTTCACTGCACACACCAAAGTAGTTAGCACAGGGTAGAGTTTATTAAAAAAAAATTGCACATGGTTTTTATTTCTACTTGATTTGGAAAGTTTACTTATATGGTTTTCTAGTTAAGGTTAGATAGCGGAATGAATTATTTTTGCATAATTAGTATGGTTTATCTTTAATTCTCATGGAATCCTACTAACATGATTAAATTTAGAAATACACATTAATGGATGTGAAAATTGTCATAAAGATTTGTGACAATAAAATATATTAATTAAATTATTGAATTATAGACTTTCTCTATTTTATTGTTAAAATAAATGAAAAAATTGTAATTATAAAAAAATGGAAAAAGATAATAAAACATAAAAGGAAGGAAATTATTAAATTAATAATTAAAAAAAAATCACAAATGGAATAAAGAAAACAAAAACAAAAAAGAATAAAGATATTAATAAAATAATGTCAAATCAAAGAAAAAACAATGCTTTATTTATAAGAGTGAATAAAGAGAGGCCATATTTTAAAAGAAAAGAGCAACGCCATATTTAGGGGGGAAGACAAACGTCTTGATGTCAAGAAGCAGTTAGATAACTGATGTCAATCCTCAGAGACTATGGAATGGGCGATCTGAGTCAATTCGAACAACATGGCATGTAAAGGTATGCATCTGAATTTATGTATTTACTTGAGTAGTGATTTAATTATAAATATGCAATGAAATAATATGGTGAACAATGACATGTAGGTCATGTAAAAGAATAAAGGTAGTATACAGCCATAGTAAACATTTAAACATCCATAAAATTAAGCCAATATTCAAATAAGTGATGTAGGTTAATCAAGATGATTTAACTATACAACAATTTAATAAGTGGATAAATGATTTGGATTAGCTGTTAATATATATTATAGGTGATCACCATTGACAGCTGTAACAACTAAATATTTGAATACAATGTTTTCATAACCCACCTTTGATTAATTACTCAGTCCTACCACGCCACTGTAAGATTTATTCTTTTAGAATTCTTTGCCTAGATTTAACATGGCACATACCTAATCTCATGTTCTAAACTTCCTTTATGTTGACCAGGTTAGACAAAATTATGTTATATATATCCTCTATAAGATGACTTAGTCAAGTGAAGCATTGTTATATTTAACGCATTCATGTAGAGGATTTTTCCAAGGAGAAGGAATAATAAATATCAATGGACTCATGGTATCCAAACATATTATGTATCATGCAGTATAAATATGTACAAACGCTCATGTTGAATCTTTATAGATTAATAATTCGTACTTTCTATTATATTTCACAGTTTTAATCCTTCTTATATATTATGAATATAGTATCACACAGTATAATTTCCAACATGAGTACATCGTTTATATTTCTAAATACATAAATTCATGTGGGGTAATCTATTTATTATACATAATATTTATTACATTTTACTGCATGGTCTCTGTATTGGTGGTTTAACTATCTATGTAACATATTATATGGATGCAGTAATAAATATCATGTTTTCATGTGGTATCAAAGGTGATGGATTTTTGAACATTCAGAGTGAATGCTGAAGGTAAGAATAAGAAATTACTACAGGCTGTAGGTCTATAAGGAAAGTCTTTATATTGGAGCCTAAATGTTTGAATCTTGAGTTTAAAATTAGTAAAATATGTTTATCCATTTGATATAGCCGCCATGTATTTTCCTATCCAAATGGTGATCTACAACGACTCTTAAATTACTGTGAACTGCCTTATACTATTGTTCTGTTAATCCTATCTTAGCTAGTTGTGTACGATAATTGGATATATTACCTGGTCTTCTAATTTATGGGATATAGACTAAGTTAAAATAGCAACCTATATAATACAATCTATGTATTTAGTAAACAACAACTCGCCAATTAGGAAATCAATAGAAAATAGGAATATAAATCGTTACAAACATATGTGTACGAATTGGTGTATGAATTTGATTGATCGGTCTGTCAGCATATATGTGTTACAATGGAAATCATATGGGGTATTTTTTAATTAAACCATTTTCTATTGATGGCTAAGGATTATGCGATTTTATTTATTTTGGAAGCCAACGATTTTATTTATTAGTACACATCGTTGTATACTAAATGATTGTAATGGTTAGCATTTTCTTGGTTATGCTGGAAGAAAGATAAACCTGTGTTATTTTGTAAGAGTCATCTTGTGTTATAAAATGCTTGGTTGTATACTAAATGATTGTTAATATCATTGTATATTATATATACATTAGTATATCTCTATAAATGCTATGTATGTGATAGGCTAAATGATTGTTTGGGTTTAAATTTTTAGGTGAGTAGTTTTTCCTTTATGGATTTTTTTGGGTTTAGATCTTATATGGACAATCTATGGTCAATAATTTATCTATAAATCATCACTGTATATGCTGCAATTTCTTCTAGTGTATGATGTAACATACGATTTCATATCTCAAATTGTTATATGTGGATTTGTTAGTTGAGGGTTAGACTACATATTTAATATTATTTGGTAAATCCTAACAATTATCAAAAATAGTAATTATGTCAAATATCAATAAAGACAAGTACTTATGATTTTGTAACTCATGATTTATTACTGTTATTAAGATTTATGAACCATGGTATTTGATCCCTGGACACGATAAAAACAATGGAGATAATTTTACTACCAATAATGAGTGAAACTAGATGTGCAAATGAATAAACTACATGTCAACATTTCAAAGATATTGTATTCACGATAAACTAGAACTCAGATGTCTCAAGAAGTTTAGGTTAGAACTTTCTAATTTTGGTAATTTTATTATTACGAGAATATCAACATGTTTTGGGATGTCAATAAGGATTTATATTGACTAGGTATATGATTGGGAACTATTCATGATAACGAGAATGTTAGATGATTGTTTATGAATATAATAATTCTATATTGATGAATGCGTGTAACCGTTACGTAGTGCATATATATATATATATATATATATATATATATATATATATATATATATATAAATAAAAGTAGTACAACTTCTTATAAATTTAAGTATGCAATCCAAAACATAACATCAATGGGTGTGTCGGATCATACACGTACACATATAGTTAAATAGGTTTTTATATTTAGTCATAGGATGTTCGAGGGACTGAGACTATAACCATATGAAAATAATCTTTCTTAAACATGATTAAGCTATTCAAATGAAATATTATAGAATAGTTTAGTTATGAGTTATCTAGATCTTTGGAAATAACATGACTGAGATGTTGAACACATTTTCATACAATAGTGAATACATGTGTGTAGAAAATATTGTGAATAGATTATTTACAGGTGTTTAACCATTTATAGCATATAATTGTGCATCGTGATAAGCAGTTATGAGTTCAGTTTCTTTTGAATGCTATTATGTAGTTTAAACTTAGGGTATTGTCAAGTGGTATAATTTTGTATTTGCTTGATTGTTATTATGTACATAGGTTGTTTGATTTTTATAAATGTAAGTTTGGTTATGTAAATTTATGTAGTCATGAACTATGAGAGTATGAGATATCATAGAGTACCATTGTATAAGTATATGATTATAACCTGATGGTACATACTATAATTATTATGTCTAGACTCACATCTACATTGACTAATCAAATATATGTTTGTTGATATTATGAAAATAATGATTTGTGATAGTTAGTAGGACTTTATGTATGAATGTTTACAACCTTGAGAGCTTAACGAATGCTATGATAATATATTATTATATTTTTTTTGGAATTATAAATTCCTTTGTTACATCTAGTTATTTCAATAAAAAAAATTGTTTTCATGTATTTAAGACTACTTTATATGATTGATAGTGGAGTACTAGTAGTTATATCTTAGAATTCTAACTATAGTAATATGGGGTATCATAAGGTGTATTATGTTTGGAAATTAATTATGTTAGTTAAAATCTATAGATAAATATGTATTTACATGGGTGTTATAAACTATAGACATTATTTTTAGTATGGGTTAGAAAATAATATAAGATTCATTCATACATTTGATAGAATATATGCATGTTTTGGCTACTCTTGTGTTTAGCATGCTATATAATGTGTTTGATAGTAAAATGTAAATTAAATGAATCTTGTGGTTTAATTGTATTTGATAAATCTGTATTGTTGATACATAGTAAGAGGTGAGATGGACTTCACTAATTTACTAGTATCAAAAAGATAGATGAAGGTAATCCGATCAAGTGGTATGTATGAAATTGATTGATTTATAGATCATTATTATCTATTATTCATAAAAAAATGAGCCGAAGAATGTTTAGTGAGACATTATCATTTCATGAGTATGATTTACATGTTTGTGTGATATATTTTAATCATACAATTTTCTATGATACAATGCATGTTTATTATACAAATCATATAACACACGAGTACTCACTTGTCTCTCCAGATTATTGCACTATTACTATTTACTCATCTATGAAAGGAGGTTAGTTTTCTGATGGGATTACTATAGAGGATCATCTATTTTTGTTTGATGTGGAAAAGCACTCAGATGATGCTCTCTCTCTCTCTCCAAAACAGTACTACTTATCAAGATGACACTTCAGATTTTCACAGATACTTATGTTCAAAAACTATCCTTTGAGAGAACCATGTATTTTAAATGTATGTTATATTAGAATATGATTATTATTTAATTTTATTATGAAGAATTGTAAGTACTTATTATTTTACTTTGACAATGATGGTTATAGACTTATATCAGTCGTGGTTGAGTTAATATATTTACTTTCTATAATTATAATGTGATGTGTTCTCATGATATGTTACATAATATGTTTGTTTAAATTATCATGGTTGAGTACTTTATGTAACCTTTTAGGATGTAATCTATTTTGGTATATGTGTTTAATTTTTTTTAAGAAATCACACATTTCTAGTTGGACTCTAGTGGGGTTATTATAGGCACATATCTATGAGATGCCACGTGTATATGAATGAAAAAAAGAAAAATAATACCTAAATTAAAGTGGATACATGTGGCGAAGGTGTGAAAACAACGGGTAATAATGCTAAGAAGTAAAAAAATTTAAATTGGAATATGTTTTCCATTAGATTCCTTAGGTATTGTTTAATGTTTTTAAATTTTTTATGATTATAAATAAATATTGGTAAATTAAAGAATAAAAACAAAAAAAATCATGGGATGAGAAAATAGATGATGTGGCTAACTATGGTCAATTTTTCAAAATCAATGAACCCGTATTTGCCATTTTTTTTCAATGGCCTTAACTTTCTTTGTGTTTACTTTATTTTTTTATATACTTGCATAGTCAATGAAGTGGAAAGACACTGCTTCTCTCTAAAATGACATGGAATCATATTTTTGGTGAACTGAATGTAGATCATTTATTACAATTACCATGTGTGTGTGTGTGTGTGTGTGTGTACTTATATCTTATTTAAATTTTCTTTTTAAAACAAATTATTATTATTATTATTATTATTATTATTATTATTATTATTATTATAAAATTAAATAAGATATAAATAGACACATCAAATTCAAAGGTGAAATTGACATATGTTAATTGAAAATAAATTACAAATAGACATTGAATTTAAAATTTAAACTGACATATAATGATTGAAAAGATGTCAAATTTAAAATTAAAATAAAAAATAAACAATTCACTACATAACACTTTACCCTATCACTACACTTATCATCATATATCAACGTATGACATAATAAAAATATGCAAAATACTAAATTTATACATAAATTTAAAATTAAATATATTTTATTTAATTACAAAAATATATTTAAAAATCATATTATCTTCACTATAAAATATTGTTTATATTTCCTCTATCTTTCTTTACACCTTTGGGACAACTATTAGTTATACATTTAATTTGTAGATTGTAAGGAAACCTATCTTGTATGATTAAATCTTCTTTATAACCTAGTTTATATTAAAAAATAATAATAACAATGAATTTGAAAAAAAAATTAAAGTAAAATTTGAATTATATATTTCATACAATTAAGATCAGACCTCCACATAGATATTTGGTGTAAGGATATAATAATTTAAGTAGAGGTTTCATTGTCCTCTTTCGTTTAATAGATTTATGCAATTAATGAGTTAAAATTACACACATTTGACATAATGAAATTTGTAAAGAGAGCAAGATGAATTAGTCATCTAACTGTGAAGTATTGTGAAAATGTAATGAATTGATATTATAGCTCTAAACTATATCCTTGGTGTAAAAAATGTTTTCTCCATTGATTCTTAGATTCTATATTCATTTCCTCCTTATTTCCTATCTCTTATTACATTTGTTTGGTAAATGCTCGTATTTATGAGATGATTTTAGGATGACCCATTTGTGTTAGATAACTTTTGAAAACACAAATGGGAAGGATTAAAGTGTAAGTTAAGGGAAAATAGATATAATGAGTTAAAATTCTAAAAGAGACAAATGTGTATGGGTAGAAGATGGACCCATACAACTATATATTTATCCAGGAGATAAGTAGGGTTTAGGTATCGAAGTGGGATTGGACAATAAATGTTAAGTAGTTCAAATACATTTATGGATACATTGTAAATAAATATTAAAATGTTTTCTAATCTTATTATAACAAATAGATAATCATGTGTAATTAGGGCCATTATAGAAATGAGTAAAAATGTACAAGTTTTTAAAATGAGTCAAATTGAGAATAAAACATATAAATAAAGGTTTTGTTCTAGATTTAGGTGTCTACAAATTATATATTATATTTTTGTAAATGTTAAATTATTTAAAAAAAATATTAAATTAGATTTAATTTATTTTAAAATCATTTACATAAAATTATATATGATTTAATAAAATCTATGTGTCATATATATTTGATAGGTTGCTCCAACATTAATTTTAAACCCAAAGGGCATGGCCAAGTAACAAAATTGTCCCTATGATAATGTGAAAGTTGTTCTGTTTTAATCCTCAAGATTCATATTTATTTGGTTGTATTCCTTAAAATCATCTATAAATGAGATAATTTCATAATGAACATTCCTTTCAATGTTAGACAAATATTACTTAAATGCTGTAAATTCGTACATATCCTTTTTTTGGGATTAGGCATACTAATCGGAATAATATTAAAAGTACGAGATGAGTAATAAATCTATCTAATAAACCCTTCATCAAGCAATTATGGAATCTCATCGTTTACTAGAAAGGCTACATTAGGATACATTTTATAATTCTTTTATTAACTGGTTTTATGTCCGGTTGGAGAATAATACCATTTAATTTTATGACAGGATCTAATATTCCTAACAGATAAATTGAACCGAATGAATATTTAAGGAAAATCATGTAACAAATCTCGAAATTATTTATCATATTTGAACCTTACCATTGCTGTGATAAGGATCGGTCTTAGAACTTTACCAGTGCCATAATTAAATTTAACCATTTCTTAGTTTAATAGTATTATAAAATATTCCACGTATGGTGCATTAGGAATAGCATCAGAACCATCCAACTAGAAATTTTCATCTTGAAACGACTCAGACTCTCCAAATTATGTGAATAATTTTTCTTTAACTAGAAAACATTTTATTTTGATATGAGGAAAACGAATCGTCATATGCCGTAAACTGTTCCAATAGAGAACGGGTTAAGTAATTCATCTAGTGTCCATATTTTCAAGAATACCATATCAAGAAAGAGCATAGGGTGTACTAACTCTGGATTTCTTTGTGGTTGAATTTATTTCATAGTTTCATTTAGATTTAAGGATATTTATTAATTTTATTCATATTATTATCGATATTAAGGTATTGATGGTCTAATGCTATATATTAATCCTTATTTAACTTTGTATTTGAATTGAGGGATGTGTTCAATAATGTGTTTTTCATGACTTTCCACTTCATGTATGTTGTATCCTAATTTTTACATATGTTGGAGTCGAAAACAATATTGATCTAAATCCAATGTTGTTAGAACAGTAGTGATGGTGTTTGCCAAAGCTTTTATGGTTATAACATTAGTAGGTGTTGGAATTTTTAGGCCATACGTTGTAATTTGTGCTAGATTCAAGTCATGTGGTTTACTTTATATTGTTTTAGTTGCAGGTGAAGGATAATTATAATTTATATTGTTATTATCATCATTTAGGTATTTTAATAGTATGTTATATACGAGGGAGACCATCGAGGGCCGTAACATGTTTATATGAGTTATGTAATTCATAGTACGTTGAGTTATAGCAAAATATTTGAAAGGTTTAAGGTCTACAAAGAATGTGTAAATGTATTTTTCATAGATAAATTTAACTCATACATATAATATATAAGGGAGTACATTTATAACCTTATAAATAATATTGTAATTAAAAATTTTCATTATGGTTTGATATAGTGTTACTATCATTCTACAATGTGATATTTATTAAAAAAATTCTCAATATTTATTGTGATATATTATCAAAGCTTGGAATGTTAATGTCAATGTAAGTGAAATCTTTTGATTTTATTATGTGTATATAAATAAATTATACATAACATATATTGAGACTTGAACTATTACCTATACAAATATGTTTAAATCTTTTTTGTAAAATTCAAAATTAAATATAAAATGTTATATTTTAATTTATATTATTTTTATGATATAAATCATATTTTTAAGAAAAATATTATCTTCGATCCATTTTAATATATTTAAAATATATGAATAGTAAATTGACTCAATTCACTCAAAATGATTGGTTTCATCATTTAAGGATGTATGGAGGATCTCTTTGTGCATACAAGACATTTGGAGTAATTTTTTGATATATTTATCTACATGAGTATCATTCATTTAATTTATGACAACATAATTTTTTTGGATTTATTGGTCATAACATGAGGTGGCGGAGAAGGATAAATAGGGTTGTTCTATTACCCACACTTTACAGTAAATTATTGTGTATCTTACGTCTACATATTGTGAAAACAACTACTTTGGGATTTAGTATAAGTCTAGATAAGATAATAGGTGAGGGGAATTGAATAGTCTCGCCATGGGATATGAAAGAAGGGGTAAAATGATTGATATGTTCCTTCTCCATTCGAGCAATAAGTAGAGTTATTTCAAATTTGAATTAATTTAATGTGTTATTTAGGAAAAAATAAATTTAAATTTAATTTTTTTTATTATATAATAACATTTTTAGATTTAATATTTATAAATTGATCAAATTTTGTTGTATTAGGTATGAATGCAGGATATATATTGTTGTATTAGGTATATGTATATGTATATGTATATATATATGTATATATATGTATATATATGTATATATATATATATATATATATATATGTATATATATATATATATATGTATATATATATATGCATATATATACATATATATATATATATGATTGTAAATATTATGTATAAAATATTTGGACCTATGAGACATAATAACTTAAATTTCAAATCATATCATAATAGGGGAATAATATAAAACTTTAATAAAATTTTGAAATATTAATGTAAATGGAAATATAGGATTTTTGTGTTTAAATTGATGATCATATTGACAAAAATATTTTATTTTTTACATATAGAATAAAATAATCTTAATCAATTACATATTGGTTGATCGTAATTTGAGAATAAATTAGAAAAATCTAATTCAAATAATATTTATTATATTTCAAATAGATTGGAAAATGAATAAAAAATACTTAGGTATTATATAAACATATTTTTCATCCAATTAAATTATTTTAACATGTCTAAGAAAAATTAAGTTGTGATAAAACAATACACATTTTATTTATATATATTAAATAAAAAAATATTAATAAATAAAATATATATGAAAATTTTCACAAAAGAATTTCTAAGAATCCAATTTACTAATGTAAAATAAAATATGCAAATCTATCCCATATAATATTAATATTTTCACATATTTAAAATTTTAAGTAAATTTACTACTCTTCAAACAATTAAAAACTAACCTTCAAAATCTCATATAAAAATGACATAAAAACATATTTTGTGTATGCATATATATATTGTGTGTATGCATATATATAATATATAATTATATATATATATATACATACATATATATACATACGTAACAACATATTTTTAATATATCATTAGCTTATATAATAACATTATTTGAAATAAAATAATCTTTTTCTTTACCATTCATAAATTTATATATGTATAAATCAAAATCATTGTGTAACCCATAAGTTTTATTTCATCCATAAGCAATATAAAATAATAAAAACTATTCACTTATTTAAATTACAGTAAATATGACAATAAACATGATAATATAAATTTAAAGAATGAATTGATATTGGAACTGTTATTTAGAAACCATAAGACGAGAGAGGTGATTTAATTAGTTGGTTCTTCCTACTTAATACTCATAAAGATGTCATAATATCTGGAAATGTTTTGTATGTAATTCATCAACTACTTAAATTAGAAACAATAAATCAAATTTTACTTGGGCAATGCTAGAAAATTCAAATGTCTACAATAGGAATCAATGTTAGGTTTTAAGTTA
The DNA here is from genome assembly GCA_037957365.1 of Torreya grandis. NCBI lineage: Eukaryota > Viridiplantae > Streptophyta > Pinopsida > Cupressales > Taxaceae > Torreya > Torreya grandis. The sequence continues at coordinate 1,530,996 of JARHVA010003207.1, read as the reverse complement.
GTATTTACAATAGGAAGCAATGTTAGGTTTTAAGTTAGTATTTTTATTATGCACAATGGTGGTCTAAAAATTAATGTATCTTTATGATTATGCTTACAATCTAGTTTCTGTATATGTGTACATTTTCTATCCTTTGTTTAAAATACATTTTATTTTTTTTTCAAAACTCTAATCATGTTTGATTGACCATAATGTGATCTTACAATGTGTTAGTATTTTGAGTTACAAAATTTTAACAATTTTCCATTAAATAAATGAAAATTGCATACATTTTAATATTCTGAAGAGGGCTCAAATTATACGTATTTTTAACATTTAAATTAATGTAACATAATGAATAATCAGGATTGCAAATATTTATTTTATTTTTTGATAAATGGTATTATAAAACATGAAATTATCATATTCATAGTTGGCTCTATGGACTATTATAAGACTTTTCTTTGAATATTTTCAAAAGTTTATATGACTTTTGATACTTATTTTTAAAAAGTGGTAGGTGCTTTCTCAATGTTTCAAAGATATTTTCTAAGTTAATTATAATTTTAGGTATGATTTTTATTTATTAATGAATCTTTGTTAATTTCATTCTATATCTAAGCCATGAAATATGTTTAGGGTAGTGTAAAAAAATTGTAATTTTAAAACTATTTTTTTAGGGCTTCCGAACGATGTCAATAGAGTAAAACACTTGTAATAATCAAAGCTATCTAAAGTCACTGGTACTATTGTAAACATGAAAATGAAGATCTGAAATATAAAAAATATCTATATAAATTTCTAAAGATGTTGTATAAACTAAATTGATCTTGAATAGATATACCTTAAAAATATATGAATAAGATAATAAATAGATAGAGTGTTTTCAAGTGTCAAATACAAGCACATTTTTTAAGTATGTGCAGATATATAAAATTTGGCATTGATAAAGTGGCAAATTTACATGTTTACAATGAAAACAAGCCATGTGATTTTTTTAAATTAGATATCCCAGAGTCATAATCTATGTTGGTGCACAATCCATCAAAATGCTAGACGCATTACACATCATTACCCATAATAAATTTACGACAAGTGAAAGAGTTCGATGTGACACTATAATGTGTAAGTTCAAATTTAATGTGAATTAATGGTGGTTTTGGGTATGAATTTACTGCAAAACCTTTCATACCCTATTTCTCGCACTTTGACGTTAAGATCAGAAAGTGAAAACATGGCCGAAATAAAATTCAAATTGATCACAAAGCTTCACGAGTTCTCTAATTTTTATTAGAATTCCAAACAATTGTAAGTTCTTGGAGTTTCTAAAGGTTCACCAACCCACAAAGTCAACAAATGATTTGAGTTGAACACAAACATTGCTCATAAAGTGAAGCATCATGCTTCCACGTCCTTGCCTCGCAATCAAGAATTTCAAAGTAAAATTTTGTCCGCTTTGTCGGCACGTAGAACTACAATGCAGTATTTGCTGAATCGGGCAATTATCAGTTCATTTATACATTGGGCAACTCAGCTTTTTCGTGGTATCAATGTTAGGACGAGTTACAGACCATCAATAATTCAGGGCTTCAACGAGTAGCGATGAGTATTAGATTATGATTTAATAGGTGTTGACTTACTATTACGCCGAATTTAAAGCAGTAAAAAGAATTTTTAAAATCTTATGATTCAAAGCAGTGGTTGTATAGAGTGATTAATATGTGATTGGTCGAATGAAAAATGTAAGGTATAGTAAAAAGAAATTTTAAAATCTTTTTCTAAAAATACAGAAAAAATTACAAGAATTACTGTCCAGTCCAAGTGAAATAAAAATTAGAGAAAAAGAATTGGTGAGGTCATTAATTAAACTTTGTATTATTATATTATGATAGCAATTTTGATGTTTGTATATTCACAGTTGCTAGATTTGGAATTATTTATATATATATAGTGGGTTTGTGGGAGCCTTGCCCAATAGAATATAAGAATACACATACACACACAAAAACACACACACACACACACACACACACACACACACACACACACACACACATGTGTATATAATACTAACCAAAATATTTTCATTTCCTTGACATAATATAGGCTGAGTTATAAGAAATATAAAATGTAATAACAAGGTGCAAAAAAAATAGAAAAGTAGTATCAGATTAAAAAAAAAAAAAGACATTTCAAAATCTAGTCAATTTCTATGATTTTGATAAAATTGAAAATAGACATAGGCTTGGAATAATCGTTAGCCAAAAAATAATGTTTCCCAAAGGCTGAATGAACAACCACAACATTAGAACTAGGGACCACCAAGGCAGATAGAGGGTCCAAGTACTTGGACTTGCATTTGTCTACATCCAAATGTTTGTGCGAAGCCATGCTAACTGTTGCTAGACTCTATTTCATCAACCATGGAGGAGAACAAAAAATGCCATGAAACAATAGCATCGCCAAGAATTTGATCGATTCAATCCTTTAGTGGGAATGGTGAACAACATGCATGTGTTCCAGAGTAGGCACAGATGACAAAGCATTATTGAAAGTTGGAGGGAGAACAATGAACTAGAGGATCTATTTAAATTCATGTTAGAAACTAGGGACTGATTGTAATCATGGAGAAGAGAGAATCTCATTTCCAAGTCCTTAAATGTGGTCATTGGCATGAACCCAAGCTTGTCCTTACCCAAGAATGGTGGAGATTCTCCCTGATCACTATCAAGGGTTGTTATAGCTACATCTAGGCCAACCTTGAAGACTATATTAAAAAATAATTCAACCATGGATTTTAATTTCTCCTTGTTGGAGACAAGGAATATTATGATGGTAGTAAATATAGAGGCAACCATCAAACTAACTTAGATCATGTTAGTAGTGAAACATAATTCTTTTCTGATGATAGAAAGGATACTATTGAAAACTTATTCAGAAGGAATCCAGAAAATTGTTTACAGATGATGAGATGAGACTTTGCCGATGAAATCTATTTGAGGTTTTTGTCACAAGCACATAACTAATGGATGATATAGAGATTCTTGCACAACAGGATCCATTGAATTTTGAGTAGAACTAGATGACAAGAGCAAAGAGCTCAAGGCTAGCTTATGGAAAAAAACCATACCTAAAAGGACGTAAATAAAAATGAATCAATCATATCCATAAAATGGCACCGATAGAGGCAAGGAAAGGGAAAAATGAATGACAATATTCACCAAAGCATTAACAATTGTATTCATTTATTATGTTGTGCTATTGGAACATTTGTAATGACATTTATAACATATGTGATGACATTTTTTTTATTGATGTGATCGATTTTAAAGTGATAAATTTATTTAACATTTATTTATTAGTGATTAATGACCTAACAAATGGTTTATGTGACATGGATTGAATTTGAATAGATTCACCATGCTATTTGGAGTTAGAGAGAGTAGTCTCCCAAAACTGTTAGAGATGTCAGATCCTAGTAGAGCTCGACCCAATGGGAGATGACAACATCATTGAAAGTTATAAAAATGAGTCCCCACGACTTGTCAATGATGTCAGAGCCTAGGATAGCCTATCCCAATGGGGACTCACATCATCATTCAACATAAAAAAATAGTCCCCTAGACCCAATAAATATGTAAGCACTCAGGAGAGATTGTCCAAATGGAATATTGCCACATCATTCAAAGTCATAAAGGTAATATCCACATATTTGTTAAATATATCATAACATAGGAGAGCTAGGCCCAATGGGAATCTACAGTTCCATATAATGTGAAGGGGAATTGGTTTCCAATTCTGACATGGAAATCTCAGACTGAAGTACAAGTGGTTAACCAAAAGTAACTAGGGTGCACCATGAGTCCCTGAATGACATGTAATCCTACATAGCATAATGGTATGGATCACTAATCTATGATTAAATGGAAATCATTAATAAAAAATCAATAGCAAGGTGAAACATGTGAGAATGCTTGGGCTATCTGTGTAAATTTGAAGGGATTTAGCCATGTGCTTGGAATTAATGGAATGGGAAGCTTGACCTATTTGGATAATTTTTAAAAACATCATATCACCATTTATATATATGTCTAGTAGAGTAGGATCATGGGTTCTGAATTCAATTCTGGACATGGAAGTAAAAGGAGAAAATTTTGGCACCAATTCAAATTTCAAATTCAGAACAAGTGAGTTCTCAAAAGACAATAATGTAAAAATATGTGCATAGAATCCATTAAATATTAAATAAGGCCCATTAAATATTAACAATGACAACATAAAAATGCACGTGGTCATTTCCTTATTTTTTTCTACATGTAAGTTCATGCACTACATGAACAAATGAGATAGACACATTTTAACTAATAAAAAAAACTAATCTATGTGTGTTATATAAGCATAATATGATCTTAAAAAAAATTAATTATAAATTTAAATGTTATAATGATAAAAAGGTGAATAGCCATAAACAAGTCAAATCTATAATTAAAAATATAAATAATAAATAGAAAAGATAAACTTTGCAATAATGAATATAATAAGATGTTCAAATTTCAAGTAAGTTATTAACAATTGACAAAGTATGGAAACTAAATCAATAAAATAGTTCAGATAATCAATATAATTGCTATGTTTTGAAAATAAATAACTGTTGTGGCTAATATGCCTCGGTGCCTACTTAAAACTTTAGAATAAACATTGCCTTGATTTTTTTCGAGCAGTAACAAACCATTTTAACTCTTCTATGAATCAGTAAGTAGTATTTGTTTAATTTTAGCATATCATGTTAGTAAAATTTCAAAGTAATTTCCATCAAAAAATGTTCCCAAAATAATATTTCTTTCCCAAAGTAAAAAACCCATTATCCTCTATGGAAAAATCAAGTGCCCTATGTCTGATAGGTAAGATTTAATGAAAGGTTTTATTTTTTGTCATTGTTACTTCATCATCTTGTGAATATTATAGCATCTATCCAAATGTAAACTTGTCATGTCAATCATAGTAACAAAGGCTAGTGTCCTAAACCTATCATAAATGTCATATCTTAGGAGAGTGGTTCCTAATAGGAGATATCCACATCATTCCGAGTCAAAGAGGCCAATTCACTAGACCTATCATAGATGTTACAACCTAAGATAGGTTAGCCCAATAGAACATTGTCACTTCACTTGGAATAAGAGAGGGATGTTTCCAAGACCTATCAATTATGTCTAAGCCAAAGACATCTCAGGCCAATGGTAGATCATCATGTCATTCATAGTCAAATAGGTTACTCCTATGGACCTCTTAGAGAATTTAGAACTAAAAATAGCCCACCACAAATGGCACTCACTGTGTTGTTTAGAGTCAGAGAGGGGAGTGGATAGGATGTGTTACATATCTAAGAGATTGGGAGAGTTAGGCTTAATGGGAGGTTAACATGTCATTTGGAGTCAGAAATGGGAGTCTCTCATACCATTCAAAGATGTCAAGGCTCAAGAGAGATTGACTTAATGAGAAGATGTCGCATCATGTAATGCAAAGATAAACTATTTTTGACCTGTGACTTAAAAACTAAAAAATAAATTATGAGTAACTAACCAAGACCAATCAGGGTATGACACATGTCCCTAGGTGACACATTATAAAGTCATGGAATGTGAAGCTATACTTAGATGAAAAGTGTTAATAAAAAATATAATATAATGATGACACATGTAAAAAAATGAAGACTATCCGAGGAAACTCTAACGGATGTGGTCACATGCCTTACATGCATCCCATGTATAGGGACACCACTTTCCCTACTAGTTTAACTAGGTACAAGAATTACAATGACATATTTACAATAAGAAAGTAGTGCTTTATGTTTGATAAGTAAATTTTAATTATTATTTTTATTGTTTGTCATTGTTACTTTATTATCTTGTGAATCTCACAATGCCTAGCCGAATGGGAACTTGCCATGTCAATTAGAGTCAAAAAGGTTGATCTCCTAGACTTGTAAAAAATATCAAAACCCAAAAAATCATGGCCTAATGAGAGATCACCACATCATATGGAGTTAGGGAAGTACGTCCCACAGACTTGTCATAGATGTCAGAGCCTAAGAGAACCCAACACAATGGGATATTTCAATGTCATTCAAAGTTAGAGAGGCCATTCACCTAGATATTTCATATATGTCATATCTTGAATGATACCAGACTAATTTCAGATCACTGCTTCACTCATTATTAGAAATGAGACTACCCCAGACCTATCAGAGCCTGAGAGAGCCCAAAAAAATGGGCACTCATCATGTAGTTTAGAGACAAAGAGAGGAGCATAGAAAAGTCAGTCACCAAGAGCTATGAGAGATGTCCAAGATTGAGAGAGCCCAACTCAAGGGAAAGTTTTTATATCATACAATGCAAAGATGAACTAGTTTTAAATTGTGACTTGAAAAAATTGAAATAAAGTAGGAGTAGTTAAGAAAGAACAATTGGGGTGTGGCGTGTGTCCTTGGGTTGCACATCATTTCGCCCAAGATGAAGCCATAGAGTGTGAATCCATGATTATACGATGACCATTAATAAAATGTAATAGACTAATGAGAGGTGTTCAAAATAAATAAATAGTCAGGGAAACTCCAAGATATGTAGTTGCAACCTGCCATGCCTTCGTTGTTAATGAAATGGGTTCCTTGACCTAATTAGATAGTTTTAGAAAATATACCCTCACTAATGCAATATCCATCTAGTAGATGAGGATCATGCATTCAAAATTCAATTCTGGATTTAGAAGTTAAAGAAGAAAATCTTACCACCAATTCAAATTTCAAATTCATGGAAAGTGAGTTGTCAAATGACAATAATGCAAGGACATATATTCATAAGGTTTTAAAGCCTAAAAGATGACCATTAACATTTACCATTATTGTCTTAGAATAAAATTTTCACTTATTATTTTGAAATTCAAAAAGAAATCTTATATCTCATGCCTTCAACACCCAAAAGTTTCCCAATTCCTTTTCTATTTTGTTTCAATGGTTGTTATATCCTCTAACTCAAAGTTTTATCCCAAGTACCGAGACACCACTTTTATACTAGTTTAACTAAGTAAAAGCATTACAATTATCTTTTCAGATTAATTAAGCAAGTCCCTAGGGACTCTAGTGATATCGACGACCACTTGGCCAAATTTGAACATGCCCTTTTGTCTTATAAAAGATACAAACTCCATAGAGCCATGGCGAAACCAAAGACATTTTATTGTGCCAACCTACTAGACAACATCCTTCATAAGGGGATTTGAGTGTAGGATGGTATTAATGACTAGGTGCATTCACCCACTTCTTGATAATAAATTACTGACATATTTGGAAATACCTTCAAGCCATACTACTCCCTTTTGAACTTCTTATTCCGATATGATGCAATGACAAAAGAGGTTTGGATGAATGATTACTAGATGTATACCATCCTCTAGGATTGGGACAAGAAGCCATACTTTAAGTGGGTCCATAAATAAAAGATCAATGCTTACATGGTACATACCTTCTAAGGGGAGGTACGAGTCAACATGATCCTTCTCGATTTGATATTCATAGATTTAGTTTGCTAACATGTCAATGAGTTATGTTTGCCCCTGTTACACATGATTGTGACTAGATTTGACATCTTAGACCTTAGAGGATTGATGAAATTCAAGTTGGTCTAGACCATTGTAGATGATAAAAATGTGGGTGATTTTTGCATGATGATCTATCTACTCAACACCATCTATGGAATGCTCTCATTCAACTACTTAGTCTCTCTTGCATGGGTTATTAGTGGCCAAAATGTCTATGTGGTTTTCTTTAAGATCTATTATTATAAGTTTCCTAGTATATTTGGGACATATTTTAGTATTTATACCAAATGGTTTACTAAGTGATCAATTAATATCCCGTGCCCCAACTAACAAAGACAATATATGACTCCATCATAACCACAATGGTCTATTTACTATATAAAAGGACATAGTGATATGAGTCACAAGATTCATGAAACACCCCCTACACTTACCACACTATCTACTTGACCATCTAGTAGAGTAGGAGAACACCTATCAACTTTTTAATGGCATCTTTAGCCCCTGTGTATAATGTTAGTAGAAGCTGTGCCCTTCATTCCCCACCATGACACAAGGGCACATTTACATGAAATTTCCATCAGTATAAAATATGGTGGTCGAGCAAGATTCCTTTACTCTATAAAAATACAAGGTTCCATAATGGGACCTTAAAGGGGTGATTCAAGCCCACTTTTCATATTACAAATCTCAGTTAAGCATAAATTACAAACATAAGGCTCAGGATGATGATGAATTTTATATAGATGCTAGCAATGACCAAGAGGTGCAATCCTAGATAGTGGATAAGTGGAAGAATAAATGGAAGAAGGATTAGGTAGGCTCCTCAATAATGATTCCAACTCTTTCTCAGCCTTTAGAGTACTTGATTACAACTTATTTAGGCATATCATGAATAATCTTGTAGGGCATCCCAAAACTATCTCCTCCTTTAGCTACACCTCCACCTCCTCTTGTCACTCCTCAAGTCTACTCCCATTAGCAACCCTGGTTCCTCAAATTATAATTCCACCACTAGGCCTAGTTCTCAAAGATCTTCATTTGCCTCATTCACATGCTAAATAAAGAATCTCATAGAGAATATTGAAGGGTGTTATGCCACCTTCTCCTCCTCTTACCCAAGTTGATCCTCAATTCTAATTTCCACTAGAAATACTAGTTTCTCAATCTCCACATCCACCAATAGCCTTTGCTACTCAAGCTTCACCTTTGAGTCCTTCATATACTCCATGTGTTCTACCTCTTCCTCTTCTAGTACTGACTTACACGAGACCTTGACACTCTCAATATTAAACTACATGATGTTAGGTACCCCAAGCATATCCCACTAAACTAGTAGAGATGCATCCTCTAAGATTTGATAATAGGGTTAGCTCGATAATGAGCCTCAAATGAGTCACTCAGTAGGAACCCATCAAATATCACCCACTCACACTTCCATCTTATCCTATTACCCTTTCACACCTTGATCATTCAATGTTTTGACTCCCTATTTTGGTGCTTTCTAGTTCTATTCACCCCCACTATTTCTTATTCTTTCCCCTTCAAATTTTTCCCAAATACCCTTGGGTTCAGTCATTTTAAGAATTATCACTTGTCCTTTCCCTTCCAATCTATTCATCTCATAACCTAGAGTTTTCTTAGTGCCTAATTTGGGTTTGAGATTGACAAAATGTGTGGATATATCCTTTGGGAGTCTACCATCTCTATCAAGGACCCTTCAGGTCCCCACTCTAGTCATCTTAATGATTCTTTCTATGGCTCCAAATCATCCACCATCAGCTTGTATAGACCTAACTATCAGATTTAGATCATCCATCATAGTGCCCACAACTGATCAAGAAAAAAAGGATGAAGAAGAAACATAAGGCATATCATCTTTTGACTCCTCTAGCTATAGTAACATGAACATCATAACTTGATCCTCAGACCACTCTCCCCATTACCCAAAGGCCTTGTTGGCTTCACCTTGAACTACCCTATCTCATCTCTATTATTTGATGATATGTTCCTGGGTCCAATCCCATCTTAGGTGAACCTAACCCAAGAATAATGATATTTATTGTTCTCATGGGATTCCCCTTTCATTTTCCCTCCCTTCACTCCTATTCCCCCTCTATCTCTACTCCTTTCCTCTTTCCTTGATTTCACTTCTTCGATCTCTCCCCCACCTCATCCTTCACCTTTAAACACTATTTCAGCCACATCTCCTACACCTCCAACATCTCAAGGGATGATGTTGAAATCAAGCACTCCACATATGGATGTCCAGGGTGACCTAAATGTGCAGGAAGAGTTTTGACAGAGTCTTTGGGAGAATGAATAGGATGCTCACTCAAAATTTTGTCTTCTATGGCAAACTAATGATTTGATAGACCCAGTAGGTTCTATTCCCTCACCAAGGTGAGGACTATTTCCAGGGAAGATAAGATAGATGAGGACCCGCTGTCTGGTGCTTTGATCTACCCATGACATGTCTATGAAAATTCTTTATGACATGTAGAGCCAATTATAGACTCTTGAGACTCAAGGGAAGATCACATTCCTAGTCAGATTAATTAGACATGTTAAGGACACCATCTTATTGATTTTATTTATCCTAGGGAAATTAGTTTGGACATGGGTTGAGACCAATTCAATTATATAGAGGATGTAATCCTACATGTCAAGAAACATGGATATTGATAGGAAATGCTAGAAGGTACAAGTTGTCATCAATAAGGGGATGTTCCTAGATCTCAAATCGATGCCTACCTCAGATTTGGTGATGTATAAAACTTATGTCAAAAACATGAGATTAGCGATGAAGGAGTGGCTAGTCTTATACCAGACTACTACAAAAAGCTTTGAAGAGGGAAAGAATAAGATACTGACCTACTTCTTGGAAGTCAATATCTTAGTGTTATTTCACCTAGATGGCACTCTACTTGAGTAAGGGGAATTTAGAGTATACTTGGATGAATTTGACTAGGTTATGAAGGAGAAAGTGACTAAGGAGAATTTATAAGGATCCCAAGTGGTGTTGGATATATCAACTTAGTATACTGTGATCATCAATAAGGTTTTACAAGTCCAAGCCTTAATAGAAGTAATTTTTTAGGTCCCCCAAAGACTGGTAATTCAAGAAGAGGTGATTTTTATGGAGATTCTAATGCACATGAACAATTTGAACATGAAGTTTGATCTCATAGAAATCACACTTGAATCTGAAAGTGCCCATTCAAGGAAGTTGGGAGCTTATACCTCTTAGCTACCTCTTCATGTTTGGAGATGGTCCCCATAGATTGGTTTGAATTTCTCTTTGTTCAATTTTTTAAAATATGTTTGTACCTAACATAAGTGGCCATCATGGTCCAGGATGGGATCCATAGGGATTTTTACGGTGGACCCAAATCCTTATGTATTTATAGAAGAGTCATGTTGAATTTTAGGGTAGATAAAAAAATGATCAAAAATGTTGTTGGATTTTCTCTAGTTCATCTCTGTACACTAGACCATAAGGACCCATATTAATTATTGTACTAAATTTTCATTCTTTTTACAAGTAAATTTTTTGTTATTTATAAAAGTGTCTTTTCTATGTTAATTTGTTTTTCATTTTCGTGTTTAAATTATTAATAATGTTATGATCGATTGAATTGAAAATTTATCTCTTTATATATGTCATCATTATGATGTGCCTAGATATTTTATTCTCTATGTGAGTTCTTTCCTTCTCTTTTAATAAGTAGTGATCATTCATATACTTACCTAGAAGTTTTCATATGATTTTTATGTGTTATCGACAATAAATGCCTAATACTAATCTCTTGTAGGAATTCACATTGAAGGCATACTTTGGTTTTCATCACTTTCTCTTCACTGTATGTTTCTAGAGTTATAAATCCAGTGAAATTTGGTATATAGTGGTATAGCTATTTGATAACCACTTCACTCAATGACAATTGCATTATTCTCATTCTACACATGGAGAAATCTTTTCTACCTTTCCCTTTTCTATCTTTTGTGAAAAATTGAGATCTCTATGTTTAGCAAGTAAGTTTTATTACATTGATTTCCTTTTCTTTTTACTTTGTTATTTTATGGATTTTATGCATCCATGTTGAATGAACATCCACCACATCACTAGTTGTTAGCTTGGAAAGTCACCCCTGACCTGTCAAAGAGAGTAGAGCCTGGGAAAGTTGAGACAAATGAAAAAACATGGGGTCACCAATTGTGAGTTCACTTAAATCTATAAGACAAGTCCAAGGAGGGGGAAACCTAGGAAAATGAATAGGATCTAGGTAAACAATTATTAGTTTAGGCATCACCCAAAAATTGTCAAAGATGGTATGGCTTGGGAAAACTTGACTGAATGAACAGATGCTACATCTATAGTCGACAATGTTGAGTTGCCTGGACCTATCAGAGATGTCAAGGCCTAGGTGAATTATCCCATTATCTAAAAATATTTTTGGTTGAGCTTTCAATTCCTACAAACTAGCCACATTCATATAATTTAGAACTTTAGATCTAGGTGTACATTGATGTATAATTATGAAGTAGGAGTTTTGTGAGTTTAAATTTAATAAACAAAAGATATGAATTAAGGATTCATCACATTTGTTAACATAATTTATATAATCAAGTGTTATAATATTAAAAATAAAAAAACTAGATTATCCATTTTAATCATTTTTTGAAATAAGATTTATGCTAAATATATAGCTTCAATGAAATACATTAGCTCAATTTCATATTCAACCACTTGATATTACTATAACTTTAGTATATTTTAAATTTAATTAAATTCCAAATAATCTCATTTAAAATGATGCAAAAGAGTCCTTATACCATATATTTATTTTATTTATATGTTTATCTTAATGCCATACATGTTCCAAGTGTATACAAGTATTTCATAATCTAGATCAGATAAGCCTATTTGTCTTTTTTGACACTAACATTAATATAATTAATTATAAATATAAATTTACCAAGTGATAATAATTTGAATTGAATTGGATTTATGTCCCCATATAATAATTAAGCTAAATCATAATGTTTAAGCTTATCTACTACATTGAAATATGTAATTGACTTACATCTCTTGATTGTGAAACCATTCTAATCCAAGGAAGAATGTTAAAACCATCTTAAACATAATAATAACTCTAATAACTGGTTTGCTTATGTGATGATTACATAATTTGATTCTTACAATATATACATATACTTATATTATTATTGGAACCAACTATTAATAAAATAGGCAAGTCAAAGTACTTTGACATTTATGCAGGATTACAATGAAATTGAAATATATTTTTTCATACCTTCATAAATTATATATTTAATATTCAAATAGATAATGACCATAAATATTGGATACAACAAATCCCACAAATGTGTATTTATATATTCATTAAACAATAGTACCCTTTGAAAATAAATTGAAATACCCATGTTTCTCCATAAATATATAATTATACTAATAACTATGCTAGTCATTGTCAGGTGTGTGGAGCTAAAAGCTTCACCAAGGAGCACACAAACAGGTTCGGGTCTACACAGATGCCGGCGTCGGTCAGTTGCAGTTGCAGAGGCGCCGACGTCGACAGTAGAGTCGGCCGGTGACGGTCACAGGCGAACAGGCAGGAACCGACGTCGGTTACCTGCGTGTCCAGAAAGCGATTTCCGAGGACAGAAGCGAGTGTTTGCATGATGAGTTTGAGTTGTAGACTCAAGCTCACGTCTCTATTGTTAGAAATATTATTTTTAGAGCCCTTGTTGAAGAGGCTTAACTGTTTATTGTACGGGCATGCTCAAGTTTCCTATTTCTATATGTAGGAGAGATCTTCTAAGCTATTGTGTGTGTAATAGAGTATGAGTAGAACATTGTGAATGTTTGAAGGACAGTACTTGAGAGAGAGCTCTTGAGGAATAGAGATCTAGTGAGATATCTTGTGTGCATCTGAGAGAGGTGTGGAAGAACCAAGTTCTTCATTTGTATTCCTATTGTAAAGAGTTTTTAATACAAGTTTTCAGGGTGTTTTCTTGTATATCTTGTTCTGTGCTATTTATCATTTCAGTTACTTATCTATCTGATTTATTTCTGAATTCATTGCTTTCACAAGTGTAATCCATTGTTGGTTGATCCCCAACAAGTGGTATCAGAGCTCGATTCACTAACAGGTGGTTCAGATCTGTGTAGTGTGTTTGGATTACAGGGTGCTCACAGGGATTTCTGTTTGAGTGGGAGAAGCAATGGCAGAAGAAAGTAAGTTGAGAATGGAAAAGTTTAATGGCAAGAACTATCAACACTGGAAAATGCAGATAGAGGACTATCTGTATTAGAAGGATCTTTACTTACCGTTAGGTGGGATAGCAAAGAAGCCCAAGGACATGGAGGATGAAGAATGGGAAGTTCTTGACAGAAAGGCTCTTGGGTCTATAAGACTGAGTCTGGCCTCCACTGTGATATCTAATTTGTCACAGGCAAAAACTATGGTAGAGTTAATGACCACGTTAGTAAATTTGTATGAAAAACCCTCCACTTCAAATAAGGTATATTTGATGAAGCAATTATTTAATTTGCATATGCAAGAAGGTGGATCTGTTTCTAATCACCTGAATGATTTCCATGGTATTGTTAATCAGTTAAGTTCTATCAATATTGTATTTGAAGATGAAATAAAGGCTCTTTTGATATTATGTCCTTTGCCTGAAAGCTGGCATGGCTTGGTAATGGCAGTTTCTAATACTGCTTCTGCTTCGAATATTTTAAAAGTAGAGGATGTGGTTAGTGTTATTTTGAATGAGGAAATTCGCAGAAAAAGCACAAAAGAGACATCTGGGACATCCGGGAATGCTTTAAATCTCCAGAGCAGAGGAAGGCAAAACGAAAAGAGCAAGAGGAGATCAAGATCTAAGTCTAAGGGAAGAGGCAGATCCAAATCCAGGAATGGCAGAAGGCCACAATGCTGGAACTGTGGAAAGTTGGGGCACATAAGCAGAGATTGCTGGTCAAAGCCTAAGGAGGACAATCAGCACGAAGGAAAGGAAGAGACAAAGGTTGCAGGTATTGCACAGGATGCTCTTATTTTCTCTTTGCATAATAATATAGAATCTTGGGTATTAGATTCTGGAGATTTTGGAATAGTGTACTTAGGGGATGATGAGCCTTGTAAGATTATTGGCAAAGGTAAAGTGCAGCTAAAGATGCAGAATGGCAACACATGGGTGTTGAGGGATGTGATGCATGTTCCTAGTTTGAAGAGAAATTTGATTTCTGCAGGTAAGCTAGGTGATGAGGGTTGTACAGTAACTCTCACAGCAGATTCTTGGAAGGTGACCAAGGGTGCACTTGTTATGGCCAGAGGTAAGAGAGAAGGTACTCTCTATTTGTGCAATTGTGTTACTAATAAATCTCCTTCAGTTTTATCTACTTCAGATGTGGATGCTAAATTGTGGCACTCAAGGCTTGGCCACATGAGTGAGAAGGGGATGTCAATCCTTAAGTCTAAAGGTATGCTTTCAGATTTGAAAAGTATGGATCTAGAATTTTGTGAGCATTGTGTATTTGGAAAACAGAAAAGGGTTAGTTTTCTAAAGACTGGGTCTACTAAGAAAAGGTAGAAGTTGCAGCTTGTTCACACAGACGTGTGGGGACCGGCTCAGGTAGCCTCTATTGGCGAATCACAGTACTATGTTACATTCATAGATGACGCCACAAGAAAGGTATGGATCTACTGTATTAAAAATAAATATGATGTTTTTGAGACTTTTAAGATTTGGAAATCCATGGTTGAGAATGAAACTGGCAGAAGATTAAAGTGCTTGAGATCTGATAATGGTGGTGAGTTCTGCAGTCTTAAGTTTAACTGGTATTCTTACACTCGTGGAATCCGAAGACAAAGGACGGTTCCAAGGACACCTCAGCAAAATGGTATTGCTGAAAGGATGAATAGAACTATTATGGAGCGTGCAAGATGTATGAGATTGCATGCAGGGTTGCCCTTAGAGTTTTGGGCAGAAGCAGTTGACACCGCAGTGTACCTGATCAACAGAGGACCCTCTACAGCTCTGGATGGTGGAATTCCAAAAGAGGCATGGACAGGTAAAAAGGTAGATCTCTCATATCTCAAAGTTTTTGGTTGTGAAGCCTTTGTGCACATAGATAAGGAAAATAGAAAGAAGCTTGATGCTAAGTCTATGAGGTGCACGTTTATAGGTTATGGCTCAGATGATTTTGGTTTCAAATTTTGGAATCTAGGAACTAACAAGGTAATTAGGAGCCGTGATGTTGTTTTCAATGAAAGAGTGATGTACAGTGATCAGATAAGGAAGCTAGATCAAGCTGGGCAGAGTAATAATGAGTTGGACGAAGTTATGGTCCAAAATGAGCTCGCAGGAAAAAGAAATAATCACTTACAAGAAAACACAGATACCGACGTCGGCAGTACAGAAACTGATGTCGGTCATACAGAGACCGACGTCGGCAGACCAGGCACCGGCGTTGGCCAGGAAGAACCGGCGTCGGTCAGTAACAGGTCTACAGGTGGCCGAGGTCAGTCACTGTCAAAAAATTTGGGTGGACAGATTGTTGAAAACGAGTCCAAGACACCAATCAGGAGGTCTGAAAGGGTAAGTAAGCCTCCAATTAGATATTCTCCTTCTTTATATTATTTATTGCTAACCGATGGTGGAGAACCAGAAAGTTTTGAAGAAGCATTACAGGTGGAGTCCAGGAGTAAGTGGGAGCGTGGCATGGTTGAGGAGATGGAGTCCTTAAGGGAGAACCAAACATGGGATTTGGTTGAATTGCCATCTGGTAAGAGAACACTGAAGAACAGGTGGACCTATAGGTTGAAGGAAGGTGAGGATGGACAGATGAGGTATAAGGCCAGATTGGTTGTGAAAGGATTTGCACAAAAGCCAGGTATTGACTTTGGTGAGATTTTTTCTCCGGTTGTTAAAATGACTTCTATAAGGGTTGTATTGTCTTTGGTTGCTTTTGAGGATTTGCATCTTGAGCAGCTAGATGTTAAGACAACGTTTCTTCATGGAGATTTAGATGAGGAAATTTACATGGAACAGCCAGAAGGTTTTGAGGTCAAGGGTAAGGAGAAACTAGTGTGCAGGTTGAAGAAAAGCTTGTATGGCCTCAAGCAAGCTCCTAGGCAATGGTACTTGAAATTTGACAGGTTTATGACTGAGCATGGCTATAGTAGGTGTCAATCTGACCATTGTGTATATTTTAAGAGATTTGATAATGGTAGATATATTATTCTATTGTTGTATGTAGATGATATGCTGGTTGCAGGATCTCACATGCAGGATATCTCTGAGCTTAAGGTGAAGTTAGCTCAAACGTTTGCTATGAAGGATTTGGGAGCAGCTAAGAAAATCCTTGGCATGAGCATTAAGAGAGACAGGAAAAATCACAGGTTGATATTGTCTCAAGAAGATTATGTGGACAAGGTGTTGAAACGGTTCAATATGCAGGATGCTAAACCGGTAAGCACACCTTTGGCTGGACATTTTAAGTTAAGTAAAGAACAATGTCCCAATTCACATGATGAGGTAGAGTACATGAGTAAGGTTCCATACTCTTCCACGGTAGGAAGTTTGATGTATGCAATGGTGTGTACTAGACTGGTTATTGCCCAAGCAGTGGGAGTAGTAAGCAGGTATATGGCCAATCCAGGAAAGGAACATTGGAAAGCAGTACAATGGATCCTTAGATATCTGAGAGGAACCAGCAGTAGACACTTATGCTATGGAGGTTCAGATACTTCTCTACATGGCTATGTAGATTCAGATATGGCAGGGGATTTGGATGGCAGGAGGAGCACCACAGGTTATGTTTTTACTGTAGGTGGAACGGCAGTTAGTTGGATATCTAAGTTGCAGAAGGTTGTAGCCTTGTCAACTACAGAAGCAGAGTACATTGCAGCTACAGAAGCTAGCAAGGAGATGATATGGATGACACGGTTCATGGAAGAGCTTGGAAGGGAGCATTGGAGTTGCAGATTGCATAGTGACAGTCAGAGTGCAATCCATTTGGCTAAGAACTCAGCTTTTCATTCTAGAACCAAGCACATACAACTAAGGTACCACTTCATACGGTAGGTATTGGAAGATGGTGAGTTGAAGCTGGAGAAGATCCATACAGACAAGAATCCTGCTGATATGCTAACAAAGCCGGTTACTAAGGAGAAGTTGAATCTTCATTTAACTTCTGTTGGTCTTCATGATTGAGTTGAAGATGGAGGAGCTAGAAGATGTTGCTGTACAGGTACTGGTGCAACTGGTTTATCTCCAAGTGGGATATTGTTAGGTGTGTGGAGCTAAAAGCTTCACCAAGGAGCACACAAACAGGTTCAGGTCTACACAGACACCGGCATCCGTCAGGAGCGACCGGCGTCGGTCAGTTGCAGTTGCAGAGGCGCCGACGTCGGCAGTAGAGTCGGCCGGCGACGGTCACAGGCGAATAGGCAGGAACCGACGTCGGTTACCTGCGTGTCCAGAAAGCAATTTCTGAGGATAGAAGCGAGTGTTTGCATGATGAGTTTGAGTTGTAGACTCAAGCTCGCATCTCTATTGTTAGCAATATTATTTTTAGAGCCCTTGTTGAAGAGGCTTAACTGTTTGTTGTAAGAGCATGCTCAAGTTTCCTATTTCTATATGTAGGAGAGATCTTCTAAGCTATTGTGTGTGTAATAGAGTATGAGTAGAACATTGTGAATGTTTGAAGGACAGTACTTGAGAGAGAGCTCTTGAGGAATAGAGATCTAGTGAGAGATCTTGTGTGCATCTGAGAGAGGTGTGGAAGAACCAAGTTCTTCATTTGTATTCCTATTGTAAAGAGTTTTTAATACAAGTTTTTAGGGTGTTTTCTTGTATATCTTGTTCTGTGCTATTTATCATTTCAGTTACTTATCTATCTGATTTATTTCCGCATTCATTGCTTTCACAAGTTTAATCCATTGTTGGTTGATCCCCAACAGTCATGTCCTTAATGTAAAGATCTAACTAATTTGAAATATCATAGTATACGCCCGTTAGGATAGGGGTTCCATATATTTTAAATATGACAAAAATTATGTGATAAAAACATATTATAAAATCAAGAACCTTCTTTGATGTCATTACCTTTGAAGAATGCAAACTAGTAAATAGAATTAAACATAGAGAAAGAAATTACAACAACCAAACTAGAGTCAAGGTTTCCAATTTACTTACTATAAAATATTAAACAAATTATAATAAATCAAAGATTAGATCCAAAAAAATAACATTCCAAGAATGGTAAAAATATTTTCCTATGAATGACTAGTTCTTGGTCCATTTGTCAAACCGAAGAACCTTTAATAATTCCATAAATTTAGTCACACCGGCATAGACCATCTAAAAAAATATTATATATTATTTCAAACCTATCAAATAATCTTATAAGTAATGTACTAAGTTTATAAAAATAATTATAATCATTAAGAAATTATATATAAGGATCAGAATAATTTTTTTAGATAATTCTGATGAATAGAAATACAATGATGAAACAACCTTCATGAAACTGAGTCATGTCATACAAACCATGGCCAAGATAAACAACATAGTTATTATAAATAAGTTAGCTTCACAGAAGTCAAAGATGTAAGTAAAATAATCTCATTGCACTTATTTGTATTCAACTTATGACTTAGTTTAATCCCGAGCTTTCCCATTTGATAAAAAAACATTAGTATCCACATGTTTATAGCTATACAAGGATTATGTTGGAAGAAAAATGAAACATCCAAAAATCTATAAAAATATTTTATTAATTTATTAACACTAAAAATTAATTCGTAATCAAACCCATAATTAAAATTTAAAATTAGTATTAAATATATAGTTCAAACAAAGAGTATTATAAATATGATACCAAAAATAACCTCATATTATAAGAACCATTACAAATATAGCTTTTCATTCAAAGATATATCCATAGCTATTAAGAAATGTCAATCCACGATAGTCCAACATAAAGGAATATAATACAAAAGTGTCAAAAATAATTTATTTGTCTTCCCGAAATAACATTCAAGAATATACTAACAACTTATATGTACAAATCCATATATAATAAACAAATCATAGAAGCTGAATCATTACATAAAATCCAAAGACAATGCTTAAGACTAATTTTTTTTATGTAAAAGTCATACGTAAAATAATATTTACTAATCATTACCATTTTAATACACCTTTATCAAGGTCAAGAATAAAAATCTTCAAGGAAAACACATTAAACCAAGGCTCAATTTCTTACACTTCAATAGAATAAAACAATAATATACAAGATGATAAAATTATCTTACTACATAAGTTACACAATACTAATTTGTCAATAAAAATTTGGTTCATACCTAAATATAAATAGAATGGGATTATACCATATAATTCATATGGTCACAACAACAGTAAATCATTAAAAAATTGATAATATTTAAATGATTCTAGATTGCACAAACATTGTAACAATGATATTATGCCTCGTAATGTCATTATCATCCTAAAACTATCATTACTTCAACTAAATGCAAGTTCATTCATGTATACAAAAACCAAGACACAACATTACTCTCTTGAAACTTTGTTTTTAAATCATCTATGGAAAAATGAGAGAAACATGGACCTAAATATCAATGGCCTTTACTACCCAATCCATTGGTCATAATATTGAAAAAAATGTTCAAACAAGTGACCAACTATATAAAGATGAAACAGACTAACATGTAAGAAGAGCTTGGTTTCACTATAAAAAATATCACTAAATATCATTTTCATAGTTTTAAACATTTTCACTTAGATTATTCTCTCAAACAAGTATCATATATTCTGCAATCTAGATGCAAGATCTTACATATACTCACTTGATATATGTTCTAGAAAGAAACTAAATGTAAGGAGAGCATTAGTATCAATTAAAATTTACATGTATTAAAAAAAAAATTTCAAAAAAAAAATCAAATGAATAAGAAAATAAAAGAAACACTGCACATAAATAACAGCGAACGTATTGATTGACTCTAAAAAAATTCTAGATTGTAATCATTGTGAGCACTAAAATTGTTACATTATTTTTTTGTGTATGCTATTTTTATTTCACAAAAGCAATATATAAAAATTTACAAAACATAATAAGTAATAATTAATTGCAAATAGATCTGAAGACATCATCGGCAACAACTGTGAAACTAGCATGTAATTGAAATCATCATAGCAAAAATGTGAAAACTGATATATTTTATTTGTATTGATCAAAAGAGATTATGATGAGTTCCATGAGATTTTGGCTCAGATGTGTTTCATTTAAAATTCAATCTATTTGTCCATTTTATTTATGTACAACAAGCTAAAATGAATGTTACTATGAATACAATCAATTTTTCTAAAAAATTATGCAATATGCATGATCATGTATTTAAGGGGTGCTCACCATGATCATGAGCATGAATGGTTATAGAAACAATGAAAAGGTGACGCATTTATTTTTTCTATAAACATGACTTTAACCTTAAAATAAAAAAATAGAAGTTGTCATATAATTAAACTATTAAAATTCTATTGTTTATTTCTAACCAATTTTTTCTTCTATCTCACCAAAAGCAATGAGTTAGAGATAAATACTAGCCTCAATATTGTTTTTTGATAAAATTTTTAAATAAATTTTTGTATATTTATTGTTTATTATTTTAAAAATTGTAGATAGCCCGGTACAAATGTAAAGGGTTCCTTTGATACCATTTCTGACAATGTTCTTCAATAACACTATTGGTGTGTTTGTTGTTGACAATATTAATTGAACATGAGAATATACATGTTTCTAATTTTCATTTATGATAAGATGAAAAGAAAATGTTGAATGTTAGTATTTTGGAAAGGTAATTTGATATGTATATGTTATCTCAAATTGATTAACATTTCAAAAGATGAAAAAATTAAAACTATAATCTACTAGCATTAACATTTACAATTGCCATGCCTTCTTCAGTTTCACCTTCTTTGAGATAAAGCTCATATTTATTGTAATGTTTTCTATACCTGCCTATTACAACAACCAATAAACCCATAGCCTATGTTGTATAGTGATATCTGGAGTGAGTTTATGTTTTTTGCACATAAATTCAATGTTTTCTACACTCAATTTCATGTTCAAGATAATACAACACTCAACATTCCCTCTTTCATATTAACTTCTATTTTTTTTATCAAAAAGTCTCTAATGCAAAGACTATTGATATCAAAAAATTGGTGAAAGACCTTGTCAATTAATTTGTTATTGATATTACAATTATTATCAATTGGCCAAATTTTTCAATAAAATCTACATGTGCTTTTTTTTTGTATTGGATGGCAAATTTGGATTATTTATGAAACTAGGACAATAGATAACCAATACATTGCCTTCAAAAACATTGCCAATTTTTTGGGTTGAGAGATCAATTATTGGCATTTGTATGCTTTACCTTGTATTTTCACTATAAGATTGGTTTAAAAATCAAATCCATGAATACATATTTTTTATATTATTGTATAATGACATTTTTTTAATTTATTTTTCATTAAAAAAATAAAATCAAATCACATGTTCAATGTAAAAATAGATTAAAAAACTACGTGTTATGAATGGAAGGGCTCCATAGCAAGTCTTGTAAATGGAAAAATTACAATTTTTTTGGTCTCTGTTATTTCGTTTATATTTCCATGTCTATAGTTTATCAATCTGATTCTATGTGTTGTTCAACGTATATTTGGTTTGCCTCCATTTATTGGTCAACATTTTGATCGACATTTTCCCCTGTTCCCATATCTAATTTTTTATTTATGGTACAAAAATATTATCAGTATCTTAGATTTTGTAATTATTAAATTAAAAAATGAAATAAAAAATAAATTGTCACTAAGAAAAGACAACTCATTTATCATAACTGAAAAAAAGAATATTTTAATTTTTTTTCTTTCCTTTCTCTTGTTTTCATATCATGCTCAACGTATTTAGATGGATCCATATGCACGTTCCTAAATATGTTTTTTTCAACTTTAATAAGAATATTTTTTAATCAAAGACGAGAAAAAAAACATAAAAAGAAAAAAATGCATAATATAAGTGATGTCTATTATCTATTGCTTTGTGAATTTATTTGTTCACATGCATAGTTTTACTTATGTATCACAACAAAGGCTTTTAGGTCTTCTATATGTGATATTTCTAACTAAAAAATAGTAAGAAAAAAAATGAGCATCCAAAAATAATAACTTGTATGTCTTGAAATAAATTATTAAAATTTTATCATGTGATTTCTACTTACAAAAAAATGCATATGCTTGAATTCATATCCAATTTTTGTAATCCTTTTTGGATTTCACCAATAACTTAAAATTTCATACAAATGAAAAGACAATTGACTTATGTATAATGCAATTGTAACAAATCCCTTTTTTTTATTTCAATGTTCATTTTTTTTTTTGCTTTTACTGCTTTAATTGACTATTGATTATTGACAATGATAAATTCCATTTAACAGTTATACTTCACATATCCAAATGACATTACATATATTAAATGAAATACTTTTTTTGTATCTCCAAATTTATTATTTTTTTCTTGTCAAAGAAAATGTCAAAGGAAACATCTATGATGGTGTATTTGATATGCATCACACACACTAAATCAAGTTTTTCAGATATTCATATTTGAGCAAAAGTGATCTATTAAACTTGAATTTATTGTTATCATATTTGATATCAAAGAATAACCATGCCTATGATTTTTTAAAAAAATTCATCATCTAGATATTATTTCTTGAAGCATGTCAATATTGAAGTCACCAACAAATATGATATTGGTTTCAAGTGGCAATCCAATAACTATTGTATCTATAAATACTAATACATCATCTTATTATCCATATCGATGTATCTAAATTGATAGATCATGTTTCATAGTCTCCATGTTTGGTGTATCAAACACTTTGTTATTTCTCAATACAATGTTTTTTTCTAAGTCATGAACTTATTCAATGTGCATCCATTGACAAGTGACAATCATTATATTGTGCAATAATCAAAGCATTTTATATTTTCATAGTTCTCATTTCTTATAAATATAAAATACTTGCATCCATGAGCTCATAGACATATGTGATGTATTCCAAATGCAATCACAAACTCTATGTATTCAATGTGTAAATAGTGGGGATATGACATGTTTGAGGAAAATTTTAAAATGTGGTAGCCATTGTGCATAAGTTTCAAGTATTTTCATCTCAAAATTTATTTTATTGCACATCACAAAATTATCAGGTTCTAATTTATTCACAAGAGACAATGATTTAATGTTTTTAACTCGCAAAAGCAGAGTATAGACAAGTCTAGATTTCTTGACATGAACATGATCAAATGCTAATAATTCCATTGTAAACCCTTCTGATCTTTGTATTATGTGAGCATATGCTATGTATACTATAAACTACTTAGTAACATGGTAGTTTAAATCTAATGTAAATTTTCCTCAAAAGTCTTCTTATTGGAGTCCATTTTTTAGTAATTTGGTCATTATAAAAACTTTATACTTTTTTGCATTACAATGATCCTATTTTACTATCATTGTATTGTATCCAAACTATGTCTATTTATCAAGGTGTATAATTATTTATAATTCCATTAGTACCGTTCTATAATCCATCTTGTATATCATAATTTCCACCAATCAATTCCACCAATTTATTAGGCTTCAAAATAATTATATCAAGTAAGCAATTTTTTATTTATTTATAATGATTTCATTAGATAAATTCAAAAAATTTCCAATAACATTCAAAGTATAAGTCATATCATTGACAAGTGCAAGTATTTTCACATTATGTTTTTTTTTCACATTATCATTCTTGAGAAACAAAAATGGAAATGTTGTTTTGTAAGGAGGATATATATAGCATACATTATTCAAGTAATAAATGTTTGATATTGTCTGCTAACAAGTTTTGATGCACTTTAGTATTGAAATAAACTGAATATCACTTTGACAAATGACTTGTAAAAGTTGAAATCATTTTACATTGTCAAGATAAAAAGTGTAGGAAGTTATTTCTCCATTCAATACCAACTCTTGAATAACACATCTATCTCAAATAGGATCTATTTGGTAAAAATCATTGACAAATATAACATCAATTTTTTTAAATGGTTTTATGTGTGTATGTATTATCCTTCAAAGTCTTTTGTCAATATTGAAAAGCATTCAACTACCTAATAAAGATATTTCATCAATAAGCAACACACATAATTATTGATAGATTTTACTCATTGTATCCAAAGTGTTTAAATCTAATAAAAAAATTTGGGTAGATGTATATATAAGTTGAAAAATAAAAAGTACAATCAGGCCATTTATGTTGTATACCACTTTTCCAGTGTATGCAATAATCATGGCTTTGATTTTCAACGGATCACTTTCAAGTAATTGGTTATATATGCATGTCAAAAATTCATATATCACTTTTATAGTAAATTTTTTCTTGTACCTACTCATCCTATCAATAATAAATATATTGACTTATCTAGCTCTAGCACTTTTCTGATTTCAATGTCCTTCACAATCACTTTTTGTTCTCTATTCAAGTACTTCTGCAAGTTTAGTTATTCATATTTTCCAATAAAAAAAGGATGGTCGGATGTCTAAAACATTATTGAAGGTTGATTATTGACTATTTTGTGATCTATTATACAATACAAATCACAAGCTATGCCATATGTAGTAAAATTGTTCTCAATCTGACTGGTCTTTCTATCCTCAGTAATAACAAATACTGAATCAAAATCAATATCTATATTCTCTACATCAAAGTCAATGTTTCCTAATTTTTTAATTAGTTTTGAAATAATCATGATTTTTTTAGTCATATGAAATTTAATATTTTGTAACTTGAGTGTGTCTAATGACACCCAATCTATAGGTCCATCTTTCTTTCTCTCATGACCCTTATAGGCATGTTTTCACTAATTCCAAATCATTCATAGCCTCCCAGAATGAACCCTTGTAGACCCATATTTATATTTTCATGCTTAATCCATCTACTATGTCCTATCATCCATGGAAATAGTGATAAAACTTGGACTACAGTGTTGAAACCTAGGGTATCCTTTCTATGGTGCTATTGTCCAAGTGTATTTTCGACTCTAAATGTCATATGATTTTGAATCCTTATTCTAATTCATGTTTTCATAACATTAATTAATATAAACCATGATCATTAAATACCCTATAAAATGCCATTCAAATTCTATTTATAAGGGCTTACATTCATTTACAAGAGAGAATCAAGAATACAAGCAAGACTAGTCAATCACTATTCCCTATTATCTACATACATCCATAAAATAATATTTAAAGATTATTCAAACATTTACAAGAGTCCCTAATCATTCCAAGTGCATGTAGTCTTGCATTTACTTACATTTTTATCACACTATTGCACCAAGCACTTCAATGGGAGAAATACATATAGCTTGATCCCTCCTCAATGTATTGGTATGTAGGTAGTGTGCTCGCACACAGGGTGTGAAGTGTATACAAGATATAATTTACACACTGACCCCTTTTATGTATTTTCCAAAGTTCTATTTAATTACTTAGAAGACACAAGCACATGAAGAGTCAAACCTATATAGAGTTTTGTTGATAGAAAGGATCTAAAATTTGGTATATAGACTCATACAGATACTATGGAAAAAACCCAAAAAAATCATATCTCTATGAGAATTTTATACAATAGCAGCAAGACCAATACTATAGCACTGGATAGTAGGGTGTCCTATTTTTGATGTCCTATTTTTGGTGGTCCTATCCAATCAAAAAACAAACTCTAGATCTCAATTTATGATAGTGTCCAAGTCTTGTTCCTCCAGTATTAGACTCTGTCTGAGCCGTAACATCTTGAAATAAGATAAGTTATATTTTCTCTCACTCGTTATTATTTTTAGAAAAGGAAAAAATTCTATTTGTTTACACAAAATCATTGGCTTAATTATTGTATAATATTTAATTATTTTATCTACTCAAAATTGTTTATTATTTAGGAATTAAACATCTAATTTTACAAAAAATAATAAATCATTTGGTGAACCTAACTTACTTTGAATTTTGCATAAAAACACTCGAAACCCTAGGTTAAGTTCCTAGTTGATTTTTAAAATTACTTTTTGAATTTTTTCATGAATATTAAAATCATAAATTCCTCTGAAATATTAAAATTTTGTAGTAAATTTTAAAATAAATTTATTTCAAACCCTAGTTGCATAAACTAGGTCCCAATAATTTTCCAATATTAATCCAATAATTCTTTGGTTTTTTTCTTGCATATATAAATCAGAAGTTTGATTCAAATTCTCAAATTCAATATTAATTTAAAAAATATTTTTATTTCAAACTCTAGTTGCATCAACTATCTCCCAATAATTTTCAATCATTTTCTAAATTTTTAGTTGAATATTAAAATAACAAAAATCATTTCAAATTTCAAAAATTCATAGTAATTTCAAAAAAATTATTTTCTTCAAAACTCTAGTTGCATCTACTAGGTACCATTAAATCAAACACTTTCCAATAAAATTTTAAATTTTTACTTGCATACTTAAATCAGAAATTCAACTTCAATTTTAAAAATTCACAGTATTTTGCAAAACTATCACTCTTACATCCCTAGTTGCATGTACTAGAATTTATTTATTTCTTGAGGTATCACCTTATGTCCATAATCAAATTGCAAAAATGATTCTCACTTATGTACAAAATTTTCTTACATTTATTACAAATAACAAGGAAACCATAATGGGTCCTATTATGTACATGAATGAGGAAGTTTATAATATGCTAGTACAAAGCTTCATCCTTTGCATTTCATCCTTATGTTTCATTATATGGGATGATATTGCAAAATTCATTGCCAAAAATGCACAAAATTTTAAAATTATTTTTGCATATTCTCTTTTGCTCATATAAAATAATTACCAACTCCATTTTCCTAAACGCATTCAAAATGTTATGTTACATATCAAAATTTTATATGCCTTTATGCAAAAATTCATGATCTCTATCCTTTACTTTCTGTCTCTCATATGAATTTTTTTTCAAGTTTATTATGCTAAACACATTAGAAATTTCATAGCACATGTTGAACTTTCTTATTCATTCATGCACAAATTCATGTTTTCTATCCCTTATTTGTTATCTCCCATGTGGAATTTTCTCTATAATCATATTGATATATAATTTATAACTCCGATTACATGCATTTTAACCCATATACATGATTTTTAACTAGATGTATATGCCTCCTTGGTTACTCTTGTTTCAATGTCATATTTCATGCAAAGGAAAGAAATCTCTTCACCTCATCTCCCTCAAGAGGGTGATAGCTACTTTCACTCTAACCAAGTCCATGATATCACCTGTCAAAAAGGTGAGCTAGCCTTTACTATTATTCTTAATGCATACATTCAGCCTATACTTTCTTCAAACCATCTTTAGCATATGTGCTTATATGTTCAATCGGAAGCAACTAGGGTTTGCACTTGTGAGACTCTAAGGTATCAAATCACCAGTGTGAGCAAGTTAGTTTCAATTTTACAAACATAGAATAAACATTGGAAAATCATATTATAATACAAAATCCTTAAAAGCATCACAGTGCCAATCATGTAAATGTACCTTCACCTAGTCAATTGGTTACCAACAAAGTTACATATCAAAACAATAAATCATAATAAAATAACTCTACAACTAGTGATTCAAAAATAATTCAAATATAAAATATGATTTCATGTGAGGTACTAACGGAAATGATTAAATATAAGTTGATCAAACTAACTCCCTTACATCTAGTGAGAAGATCTAGATATTATTATGCATATTATAGAATGCTTAGGCATCACACATATTCATGTTTGGAATTTAAAAAGAATATACTAAAAATAGATATTAATGAGGACCCTATAAAAGGTAAATCTATAAATCCATAGTGACATAGGAACACATTCACAAAGAGTCAAATTCAGAAATAGTACAAAAGCGGTTACAAAAGTACAACTCAAAACAATAAAAAGATAAAAAGCAAAATCAGATCAAGGAATAGTACCATAAACATAGGTAAAGACCAAAAAATATGCAAATCTACCTCTCCAAAATGAGGCTCAACTTTCAAGGAAATATGGGTTTGGTAAAAAATATCTACAATAGTTTGATTATCAAAGTTAAAGGATGGGCAAGCAAGCTCAGGGCATCAGTACTCATATTCTAGTACTTGATAATGTTTGTCACCATGTTTTTGGATTTATTGAACATCCTAAGGAAAATCATTCATAGACACAATTCATCAAAGGAAAATATTTAGATACAACAAAAGTCAACACTTGCATTCCATTGGTTCAAAATCAAGATGATAATGACAAGTGGAAAAATATAGGTTATTATGATTTCTAAGATATCGACAATAAATTAGAATATTCAGAGTCATATTTGTAGCAATTCCCTCCTGATTCACAATCATGAACAATTTATTTGTTTGATACATAACACCATGGTAGGGAGTCTCCCATGAGACTCATCGATTACTATCATTTCTTTTTAGTTTCTCCTGTACATAACTTATTTAAAAAATATAAAAACAATATAAATTATCAAAAATATCAAAAAAATTCAAATATATATGAAACATAAAAACATTTCAATTGGATGCATCATCCATGCTTTATATTACTATTACAATGCTAGACTTATATTTGTTGTTCTTTGATATTGTTTGTCAATTTATCTATATTACCATGCTTTAATTGATCTTATTTGAGTGTGTGCAGTGACATCCATATACTTGATTGCTTCAACCTACCCATTGAGATGGCATCCTAATTCTACATTAGAGACACACATCGATATACATACCCACTGGGAGCATCTTGTACATGACTACACCATCTAGGTTATATCATTCCTACACTACACACTAAGTTATCATGTTGTTGTAAATTAATTAATAAATAACACATACTAACATATAAACATTTCACTAGTATCTATCACTTGTTTATCTCTTTACCATATACCTAGTCTTGTACTAGCATGACTTGCATACTTTCACTCTTTCTTTGATTAGTTAGATGTGATTCTATCTTTCCATTTATTACTTTTTTTCTCTTCTTTCTTAGCGTAGCTTTTTGAATTCCATTCCTAGTTCCTACTTGTCCCTTGTGTGTGCCTTAGGACATTTTCCAATGTCGTTTGCTTATATTCATTTGTATATACCTTTATACATTTACCAATGTCCCTTGCTTTTACTCTTCAATGTGCCTATGGCCCTTGTGCCAATATTGCTTGTTCTATGGTATGTGTATATGACATTTGAACATGCCTTGTATGATTGATTTCTAGTATGAGTGACATGTGCCCATGTCCCTTATTTTCTTGGCCCCTTGGCCACCCTTGTATGCATATTACTTCTTGATTTTTACGCTTTTTACTTGATTATTTATACTTAGTTACAAATGCCATGATCCATATCATCCATTTTCTTGTTTTCTTAGATGCCATGATGGAAATAATACTCCATCCCTCCTTACTAATAACTAAAAAATAACCCTTTCAATTATAGTTCAGTACATTGCACATGGTTTTAAATTTCTATATCTATCTAGGCATGCCCCTATTGATCTAATAATATCTCAGTACAAATGTTGCTATATCTCAAGATATCTTGTAAATTATCATGTATCTATGTAGGATAACACACATCCAGAGATATCTCTTCTAAGGGAAGTCATTTTAGGGTTTTCATTATTCCCCTAAGAAGAGGTGGCAATAAACATGGGTTTTTTCATAGAGATCAAAGCTCCTAATGGTTGAAATAATAATTTTTACAATAGTTAAAATAGAATCCATACATTAGACCAGGTAGAACAGACCAGACAAACAATAGAGAATCTAGAATAGTCATTAGATTTGGCCTTGGACAATAGCACCAAAGTTGGACTACAACAATGAACAATAGGGTGTCTTATTTTCAGTGCTGCTATCGACATAGTATAAAAATTGGTTTTTTTAGAAATAGATAGAAAGGTGAGTTCAATCATAGGTTTTTTAGTACAACATAGTCTAGATTTATCATGTTTAAATACAAGTTTTGATTAAAGAATCTAGATATAGAGGGCATCATGCATGACAGGTTGGATCTCACTTCCAGTTTTAGATTGGGTAGTTGATATAACTTATAGATCATAATCCATGTTATAGACACTAGTTATTGAGGGTAATGTGCACAACACATTGGTCCTCCTCTATTTTTGAGTTCAATTTATTGTTCCTAATAATTATTAGTAGTTGTGTGCCTTACTCCATTTGTAGGTGGTTGTCATCATTTTTTAGGTTTGGATTTCATACAAGCTTAACTACTTGAGTACCTAAGTTGTTGATTTGGATTCTATATAAGCCTATTGCACTAGTTTTAAATTCTCTTTCATACAAGCCTAGTCTTCATCTTTCAAAATGGCCAAGAATGGCCTATTTTCTAGCATACATTAGACTATCTACGTCAACATTGTTAGATTATAGTACATTTATGTGATTCAAGAGCCATCTCATATGACATATATTCCATATAGATATCAATTCATAGCTTCACTTCATGAGGCAACGATGGAGCCAAACAACTAACTAGAATTTTGTATTTTTGAGCCTCTTATTCAAAGTGATTGGACACACAGTCTAAACATTGATTGACACATGCATGATTCCTTAGCTTCACTTAGCAGGTGATGATGGAGCCAAAGGGTCTACCTTTGAATTCTTGAGCCACTTCCATGGAATTGGGCACTCAACTCTATTCATGATATTATTTTTGGTACAACACACACCTAACACAATCTAGCATCACAACAGGTTTTGTATTGCTTCATGTACCTAGTGAGATGTATTTATTACTTTTTATTCCTCTATCTCTTACCCAAATTTTATATGTTCTTATTTTAGATATAGTTTATCTAGTAAGGATTGATCTATACTATGTTTCTCATTGTTGATTCACACTTCACACCATGCTCTCTCTATACACATCCAACATCACACAACTACATGAGCTTCACCTTTACAAGTAAGATCATGTATGCTTTCTATTTTTCCTTTATCCTAGTATTTTAATCTTATAAATCACTAGAATAAAGAGGGGGTAAATATAGTCATATAAAATGTGAAATTTAGTAAATAAAGTATGGCTAATGAAACCCAATCCATACGTCCATCTTGCTTGTTCTTATGACTGTTATAGGCTTGTTTTTAGTGATTTATAATCATCCATAGCCTCATAGACATAACCCTTGCAGATGTAGATTGTTTTTTCCATGTTTAATGCATCCCCCTAGGTCCTGTCAGCCATGGAAAATAACACCTAAACATAGACTACAGTGATGAAACCTAGAGTGTCCTATTTCTGGCACTATTATCCAAGTGCATTTTGGCCTCTAATGGTCATATTATTTTGAATATTTATCCTAATTCATGTTATCCTAACATGAATTTATTTAATCCATGATCATTAAATCCCCTATAAAATTCAATTCAAATTACAGTTAGAAGGGTTGGCACTCATTTATACGAGATAAGCAAGACTACAAGTAAGACTAGTCAAGCACTCTTCCCTATTCTATGCATACAAACATCCAATAGTATTTTGAGATTATTCAAACCATTACACCAGTCCCTAGTCATTCCAAGTACACCTAGTTTCACATTTACACATATTTTAATTACACTATTGCACCAAGCACTTCAATGGGAGAAATACATATAGCTTGATCCCTCCTCAATTTATTGGTATGTAGATTACGTGCCAACACATGGGGTTTGAACTGCATCTAGTGTATCCTTTACAAACTAACCCCTTTTTATTATTTGTCAAAGTTTCATTTAATTTCATAAAAGACCCAAGAAGATGAAGAATTAGATATATAAGGATTTACATTGACAATAAGGATCTAAAATTTGGTACACATTCTCATAAAGACACTATAAATAAAATCCATCAAAATCATGTCTCTATGAATAGATTTGACAATAGAGGTAAGACCATGACTACAACATCAGACAACATGGTGTCTTATTTTTTGGTGGTCCTGTCCAATTAAGAATTAAATTTACATCTTAGTTTGTGATAGTGTCCCAGTGCTATTCCTCTAGTATTAGACTTTGTCTCGGTCATAATAATGTGTAATAAACTAAGTTATATTTTCTCTCAATAATTACTATTTTTAGGAAAGATAAAATTACTATTTATTTACACAAAGTTAGTGGCTTAGTTATTACATATTATTTATTTATTTTATCTACTCAAACCCATTTATTATTTAGTAATTAAACAACTAATTCCATAAAAAATAATAAATCACTTTCAATCTTTGTTACTTGTTTTTATTATCAAGGTATGCATCATTCCACATGTTAAAGTTTTTCTTCAGTGTGTCTTCATTGTCATGATAAGGTATAAAAAACATCATATTTTCTCTACAATAGTTTTTATGATCCATATGGATATCTTATTTGACATGTCATATGATGTATAGTTTTTAATGTTTCTTGTTAGTTAGGAATTTACCTAGGTAATATGCATCAAATCCAGCCAAGCATACACATTTTAATGATGTTTGTATCACAACATATTTATATATAGGAGAAGCACATAAACATTATGTCTTTCGAAGTGTCTAATTCTTGTGCTAAAAGTGTTATACTTTCAAAAATCTAAGTTCTTTTTTAGTCTAGTGATGTGTTTATAAAAAATGTTTTCCTTGAACTATGATGTAAAGTCAATGATAATACAATGTGACCAACCTACCAACTAGACATTTGTTGATGTTGCAAGAATGTATTCCCTAGATTTGTTATAGCTTGTAGTTTATTTTCATTGATATGGGTAGTCTTAGCATGAACTTTTTGAAATTCATATGTTAGTGTATGATTAAAAAATATCATATAAGAACAATAATATATTTCATTAGCATATGCATCAAGAATAAATTGTGCATATATGTTTGCATACCATAATGACAACATGTTTTTGGAAAATGCATTCACACAAGAATTATATGGATATATTTCTAAAATTATGATCGACTGTGAAATACAATATCACAATGGGAGTATGTATTGTTTTTCAAACAAGTTTGCATCTTGAAAAAATATATAAAATGTTGTGTCTTTGCTATATTTTTTTCCTCAAGTTGATAAAAAAATAATGTTCCATTCTCTTTGTATATCTCATTGGTTTTGTTTAATGGAACTAATATTCTCATTTTTGGCATTGGAGGAAATGGAAAATTGAATCTATAGCATGAATTTCTATGCTTTTTGCATGTGCTTGCATGATGATGTGTTTAAATGTTAACCAAGTCTCTATTAAGAAATGTTAAATCACAAGATATGTTTTTATCTACAAAATATTTGATTTAAGTATTACAACAATCTCCACATATAGGTGCATCTTATACTCAAAGCATGAAATTCAAATACTCATTTCCCTCTATTTTGAAATTTAGTCATATAAAGGAAATCTAAAACCTTGTTCAATAATTCTTCATCTTGAAACAAAATTTTTTTGAACACAATTGATCTATGGTTAATGTAACGACTACAAAGAAACGATTTATTATTATCATCATATCAATATTGTCTTATTAAATCATTTCTTTTTCTTTATTATTTGTCACTAGAGTCATTTTTTGCAATGCATATCACAAAGGCTCCAAACAATGTTCAACACTTGTTATAGTAGATAAAAAGTGTTGGTGTCCCCAATTCCCTAACCATTGAAATTATCCTATTTTGAATTTTAAAAATAGTCATTTTATGTTTAAATTATTTTAAAATATCTATAAGCTATGGGTGGTTTTAGGATTTTTCTATGTTACCTCTATTTCAAATATATTTGGCATAGATTTTTTTCTCTTTTAATTCACATTTGTGTATGTATATCCAAGCATAAGATGACACATGACTTATAATTATTTTAATATCTTTGAAAAATATGTTAGTTTTGTCTATTGCAATGTCATTTTACTTATGCAAAAGATCGCACTTTTATACTTTTTAGTATGACACTCTATCTGTCATATCCAAAGGATTACCAAAACCATAAAATAGAGTTGGTATGCTCATTTACTCTAAGAATTTATCTTCAAATATACCTGATGGTTTGATTCCTTCATATGGGGAAATGTCAATGATCTGATCTTGGAGATAATGTATTGACTATGCGTTAGCAAAAGCATGAACTAAATATTTAGTAATAGGTTCTGATTCTTTTCATAAGTATTAGTTTTCCTATCCTAAAAAGGCACAACCTCACCAATGTTTTTTTCTCTTATTTTTTCAAAGCTAGTTTGACAACCACTGTCAATAGTAATATTTTCTTTTTTATATAATGCTTGACAAAGTTGAGATAATGATTTCATAATGTATGAAGGCCTCATATTTCCTGATAAATATGATTTTTTTAATTTTACCTTGCATTTTATCTTTATTTCAATTATTTTTATGTCCTTCATTTCTATAGGGAATGCTTTTTGCATTCAATCTAAGTCCATATGTATCATCCTTGTGAGACCATATTTTGAAAATTTGTAGCCAAGATTTCACACATGTGAAAACTACATCCTCAAATTAACCAATATTTCTTATAAAATTGTTGATTTCTTCATAACAATTTTTTTTATTTCTCCTAACATTGAAATGAACAACAATTATTGAAACTTTTTCATTTTCAAGATATCTCTTCTGTTGCTTGCATATTTTTTGCCCAATGCAAGTTTTTTTTAATGTTGAATGTGAGAAAACAAGATCAAATGCTTCGACAATGACAATGACAAAAACAATGATATCCTTTCTAAAATGTAATTATTCATAAACTACACTATAATGGATTGGCATATCTTTGATCACTTTTAAATATTTGTTCATTATCCTGATACTACACTGATCACACTATGTGCATCCCAACTATTGAATTTTATATCAACATGTCATTGATTTCACTGACTACAATGATTTTACGTATTCACTTAAGAAAATTATGTTTAAATTGTTTTTATTATATGTTTTTTTAACTTAGTGTTTCCTTTTTTTTTTAATGCATTTTTTGTTTCAAATAGTTTAGATAAGTATGGTGCTGATTTATAGCCTTAAATGTCTCTCTAACATGAAGTTCCCTTGTATATTGTTTAGCAATCTGAAAATACATTTTTATTGGTTCAAAACCTTTGAAACTATTGCTATCTAAAAAAACTATAGAAATATCCATGGCATTGCATACATAATCTGATATATGCAAATTATTTGTAATGGCTTGTGATGA
>JARHVA010003207.1:1452500-1490000 GCA_037957365.1 Torreya grandis | reverse complement strand
AAAATATGCATTACATACTTTTTCAACTCAAACCTGACCACAAAAAAAATAACATAAACCTTGCAACTCGATAAAAAGGGGTAGCCTAGATTAGCTCAAGTTATTGCACATTGAAACTGATTCTAATTTTTTTGTCATATAAAGCTGCAACCAAAATAAAATAATAAATATAAGAATAATACATTATTAAATATCAACCCCCCTTATGTTTGGACTAACACCTCTATGGTGGCTTTTGAATTTCATAAATAGTATTAAATTTCCTAATTAATACAAATACATTTGATTAAAACTTTAACAGTGACTATATTTGTGAGTATTTATTTTAATTAATATTTTTATGTACCATAAATTATTATTGTAAATTATTTCTCCAATGTCACTATTTTTTTCCCCCCATTCATACAAATATTCTGCATTTTCCTAAGTTAATGTTCATATCGAAATGTAATAAATAGTCTTATGTATCCCAGGTAATACAAAGATTTTTTAATAATAAATTATAAGTAACTACATGTGTGAGTAATTATTTTTATTAATGTTCACATTGAAATGTTTCAAACCAAATGTTAAAAAAAAAGGTTCAACATTAATTGCTGATAATCGGTTAAACCCATTTGGATCAACATTACCACGATGTCATGCAGGTAATAATAATTATATTAGGTTCAGTAGATTACAATATATACCTATTAGAGATCTAAGGAACATGGAGAGATTGGCTGAATGAACATATGACACATTTCTAGTTGTCATTATGGCCACTCC
The DNA here is from genome assembly GCA_037957365.1 of Torreya grandis. Classification (NCBI taxonomy): domain Eukaryota; kingdom Viridiplantae; phylum Streptophyta; class Pinopsida; order Cupressales; family Taxaceae; genus Torreya; species Torreya grandis. The sequence continues at coordinate 1,489,232 of JARHVA010003207.1, read as the reverse complement.
CCTAGACCTATTAGTGATTTTAGGGCATAAGAGAATGCAACTAAATAAAGCAGTGCCACATTTCTAACTACTAATCTTAAAAATACCTAGGATCTATCATAGAGGTCAAATCCAAAGAAAGCCCACACAAATGAATAGGTGCCATGTAGTTGTTTTTTAGTGTGACTAGTCCCCTAGACTTGTTATAAATGACATGGCCATATAATGCCCAACCCAATGAAGAGGTTTCAGGTTGAAATTTTTTAATGTTTACACCCCTTATACCTCGAAGAGATGTTAGGGCTCGAGAGCCTAGCAAAATGAAGAGGTACCATGTCAGCATTTGACAATACAATGAGTCCCTCAGACCTATCAAAGATGTCATCATTGGGGAGAGCCTAGATGAATAAAAAGAAGTCATGCCACTAGTTGTTAGTGTGACTAGTCCACTAGACCTGACAAAGATGATAGATATGGGGAAAGTTTGATTAAATAAAAAGGTGTTGTATCATTGGTTATTAGTGTGACTAGTTCCCTCAAATTTGTAGGGATGTCAAAATAAAAAAAAACCCAACTGAATGAAGAGACACCATGTCAAAAATCATTAATATTACCAATACCCCCACCTAGTAGAGATTTCATAGTCACACAAAAAAATCTTAAATAAGAGGTCTTAGGTTATAAGTTGTCCATGTGTCCAGTCATCTGGACCTATCACAGATGTCAGGAACTGAGAATGCTATGCCAAGTGAAGTTACGACACATTTCCACTTGTTAGCATGGCAAGTGCCTCACACATGTTAATTATGTTATGGTCACGGAGAACCTAACCCAATAAAGAGGCACAACATTGACTAATATATAGGTGAACCGATTGCCACCCATGACCTTGACTGGGTAAAAACAAAGTACATATGAAATTTAAAGGCATATAATAACATGCCCTATTTTGATAGCTCTAAGAGAATGATATAGACTACTAAGCCATGTTTGCATGCCACTGTGAATAATAGAAAAAAAAAATTATATTTATTAAAATGCAATTATTTTAAAATTGATTGTAAAATGAAAAAGATGTTGTCAATACAGTGAGATGCATGGCCCTGCTAGAGATGTCAGAGTTAGAGAGAGTCCAGCTAAATAAAGAGACTCCATGTTTCCAATTAACACTATAACTAATCTCCCAGACCTACCAAATATGTCAAAGATAAGGAAAGCACATATAAATAAAGTGGTGCCATCTTAGTAGTTGTCAATATGACCATGAACAAAGGAAAACCCAATGAAATGAAGAGACACCACATCACCAATTATTAGTGTGGCCAGTCCACCACAACTCTCAGATATGTTAGGCCCTAGGAGAGTTGGTCCAAATGAATAGATGATACATTACCACTTGTGAACGTGGTGAGTTCCTTAAACCTATCATATATGTCACAGTTTTGGGGAATTTTATCAAATGAAGAGTTGTTGCATCAACTAATATGTTGATGAATCTTTTACCAATAGAGCCCTTGCCTAGCTCAAAATTGAGTAAAAATAAAATTTAAAGGCCTATAATAACATTCCCTGTGTCCCTAGACAACACATCACCCAATATCACTAGGACCTACATTCACATACCACTAGGACCCATGTCTTTATTTCATCTCACATTTTAGCGGAAAAACATATGGTATGCTAAATAAAATATACTATAATCCATGTTTAATTTATTAGAATACTTCAATTTTATTTGATGGTGCAAGTAGTTTTATTTTATTAATCTAAAATACAACAATTTCTCCAATAAATCATTCATGTCTCCCTATATTAACTAATCAAAATACAATAAGACATTTTATTTTGTATTTATTAAAATAAAAATATTTTAAACCTAATGTTAAAATTAAAAATTTCTCAACTTTCATTAGTTGCACATTAGCCTATGCAAATTATTATGTTGAATTGATTACAATAAATACCTAATATTCAAGTATTAACAAAAACTCATAATTAAAGTTTATTAAAATAAATAAAGTAAAATACTACTTTATTAGAAAGAGTGAAAGATTTTAAATTTCTACTTAATTTTTATATTTTAAATATATAGACTAATTTTATGTGTGTAGGTATTGTATCATTGAAATTAAATATTTATGAACTTTTACACACACACACACATATAACTTGAAAAAATTTAAATTTGATTAAAATAAAGAATGTGAAATAATACTTTTTTTTTTAGTAAGAGTAAGAAATTATAAATTTCTATATAACTTTTACATTTTAAATGTGTCGACTTATTTTGTATGTGTATTTATTATATTGTTGAGATTAAATGATATTGTGTGTGTATACTTAATTAGGTGAATTGATGGAAGTTGAAAGTTAAGAATAGTTAAAAATAAATTTTATTAAATCTTATATTATGTGCTATATATTTGTAACATAATTCCAAATCTAACATGCAAAGATGACCTTCACATATTAACAATTTAACATAATATTTTCTTTATATAATATTAATAATTTAAATTAATTTTAAATAAAATAATTAATATTTATAGATTGAAATTATCAATTATTTAAATAACAACATAAAAAATGATAAAATGAAGAACTTGTTTTAGGATTTATTATAATAAGTAAATGCAAATCATAAATTAATTATAGAAAGTGATATTAATAAACTTTTATATTCAAACCAATAACCAAATAACTAAATAATGTAGTGAACGCATATATACACAAAGTATTTAAAATTTATTTTAATGATTATGTTTTGAAAAGTTATGTGGATGCGTGGATATATATATATATATATATATATATATATATATATATATATATATATATATATAAATAAAATTGAGAATTATTAAAAAATGAATTATTTAAGATATTTCAAATATTTAAAAAAAAAAAAATTAAAAAAATATAAATAATATGTTAAACATTTTCCAACCATTAATTCGTTAGTGCAAGTTTGTAAGCACTATGGTGAATATTTGTGACCAATTACCGTAAAAGTGCAAAGATGTTGAAATTATTGTTAATAGAAAAAACATCATGAGATAGAAACAATGTTAGTATTACTCATATATACTTTCATATTGAAAGTGTATCATATGTATGGTACATAACGGTTACACAAATATGCATAATATTGGATATGAATAACACATGAATGAATTAATTATGTAGTCAACATTCTTGTCTTTCTCCATTATAATGTGTAACTTTGTTCTTCTTAAAGTGTTTCATATATCCTATTATATATTCAAATGTGAATTTTTTTATTTTAATATGTTGCTTACATTTTTTACTTGTTTTTCATAGTGATTAACACCAAAAAATTCTTCAAATGCTTCTCACATTCAACATTCGATGTTAATAAACAAATTAAATTCTACATATCAAATCAATAGAGATAGTATGCATAAGAATATTCAATTAATAAACATGGTTGGAAAAGGACTTTTCAAATAAAATTTAAAAAAAATAGAAAGTGGCATGTATAATTTATTATTTATGATAATTAATTTTTATTAACATGCATAGAGTTTTTTTAAATTATATCATCTTTCATTTTATTTAAATATTATAATTATTTCTTACTATAAAATACTATAACTTTTTAATCTAGCAAACACTAAACATTCATACTAAAAATACTAGAAAAAAATAAAATTTAGAAAAAATTAAAAATAATTATATATAAAATACTATATATATGAATGAATAATCAAAAAATTGTAGATACCATAATATAATATTATAACTTGTCATAAAATACTTCTCAAATACTCATACAAAAAATACATAATATAAATATGAAAATGTTGAATATTAATTAAAAATTATATACATATTAATTAAATAATATTATATATTTTATTTTATTTTTTTTAAAATTTTCTCGACACAATAACTAGATAGACACATGAAAACCAACATGTAAATACTAACATCCATTATAATATAAAACCGAGACGAAATATCTAACTAAAAGAACAAACTTTAAGAACATTATAATATACCATAATACCCATTCATTTCAAAATTAAATCGAGAAGAAATGTACAGCAAAAATAACAAATTCCAAAACAAATGCACGCAGAAACCCTACCTTAAAAGAAAAGATTGTTGACGATGTAGGCACAGAGATAGTGGATGAAATGAATGTTGCAAAGGAGAGAGAAACGGTAAAGACAAGTACTTTGAATCATTCCAAATCATATACTCAGAGCGCTTGGACAAAAAAATCCACTTAATAATAGGATTGTACGAGAACTTGTAAAGTAACACAATAAGATTGCAGACACACAAATTACATATTATTGCATGAAAATATTGAGCTACAAACATGATGCTGCAACGCCTAACTGCCACTGCCACTGCCAATATTAACTTAGACGTTGAACTCGTGGTTTGATTGAACTATATTTTGAGGGCCAACTTGAGGAAGGGGTGGCGACTTCTTTATAACCGTACTTTTATCCTCAAATTTCTCTATTTGCGGTATAGTCACAGCTATTTCCAGTTTTCCATCTCCAACTTCAATTCGTAATCGCTTCTTTCGGCTGTAAATGCAATATATTATCATCTGAACCGAAGCCAACGGTATTCCAATAAAATTGGGTGCCTGCAATTGCATCAGTCAAATGAAATGAGCTCAGATTTAACTGAGTTGAAGATGTTTTATTGAATTTACTTATGTTGGGGTATAAATTTATAAGTAGTGAATGCATAATTACCATGATAAGAATGTCTCTGCTCAAAGCACCGTACCCCAACCACAAAACACTACCCAGGAATGCGAACAATGAGAAGTAAAATGACATGCACTCCACACTCTTTGTTCGAACTACCACCCTCTGTATCACAGTACACATATATCATCACTGTAAGTACTATCAGTTCCAATAGCTGAGGCACTACTTATATTAGTAATGATGATCAGTCAGATGAAGTTACTTACAATATCAGAGAGTGGAGATCCATAGAGAATGACAGAGGCCACCATTCCTGTAGTTCCTACAATCACTTTCTTATGGTCATTCATACCCCACATGGAAACAGATGCAATGCTTCCAAAAACCACCAACACTCCTACAATCATCATTGCCATTCTTCTCTGCCATGGCATATCATTCATCCAAGTTGCATGTTATCTAAACAGCGAAGCTAACGAATCGATTATACTATAAAATTTATCTCGGAAAAATATAATATACCATGGATTTCGGTGGCGCAAAAAGGAGATAGACGGTGCAGAAGCAGCACTCAAGAAGAAAGCCGATGGCGTTGATAGCCATGACGAGAGCGTTATCCCATCCATTGCTAATCAGAGGAGACCCATACCAGGTGTACAAAAGACAGTTGAACAGCCCTATTGCATAGGGTAAGCCTGACATGCCTCCGGTTGTCTTCTTCAACATCACTCTCCTGAAGGTGCCCCTGCAATTAATGCATAGCATTCTAATTATGAATGCAACGAACAGTACTCAATACAATTAGCAATTGAAACCAGTTACGTATACTACTTACATTGGTGCTCCATACATAAGCAAAGCAAATGCACTTCCTGAATAACATATACAACCAGTATGCCAATCAATACGTAAGTAGATCTCATTGTTAAACATTAATTTTAATTTTGAAAAAGATTTGACATATAAAATGTAGCCTGGAAACGAAATAATGACCTAGAATGCCAACTCCGTTACGTATGAACCTGTTCATCATTTCTTTCTTAAGAAAGAAGATTAAGAAAGAAGAGAAGAGAAGCAACGAAAGGCTAGGAGGTAGTGGAGGAGTGTGTTGCAGGCTGTGATAAGAGCGATACATACTTATAGGTCTTGAATTGTACCTGTATTTCCCTCGCACCCACCACGATTTTAGGACTATCTAAGGAGGACGTATTTAGTCACAAACACTCCAAAACTTGGTCGTTGAAGCAGACATGGTGGATGAAAGCTGTAATAATTTATGGACAAATTGAATGAGAATTGCCGGCATGAGTAATTTCTACTGCCCAGTTGTAAAAGTGGAGATGAGAATATTGTCATATAAATTGAATTATATCGATCGTCCTACTCAAAATACCCCCACTTCGCCATCCTTCACTATAAATATACAATCCAGTGATGATTTCCATTGATCTAAAATGGCAGGTACATGCGAGGCACTTTATCTATTGTCATCCTCTTGGATTCCAATTTGCTCTCCAGAAGTTGGATATGAAGGGGAATGACATGGACGTCTTCAAAAGGCGAATGAGCGTGCACATTCTGACAAACAACAACTCGCCCAACTCAATCAATTGAGTGAAACAAATTGCATCATAGTCTTATCTCTTAAATCAAACTTATTTTCAAAGAATTATATTTTTAAGACAGACTGCATTCACGCTCATAGATAACATCCTTTGAAGGTTTATTACGAGACGACATTACATTACCCTAATGAACTTAAGGAATCACATAAACACCATAATGTTATCCGATTGCCTACGAAGAGCACACTAATACCATACAAAACATTATACATGCACCTGTTATGCATTTAACAAGCAATTGGGAAAAAATATTTATAAAATAAGAAATTAGTATAAATATTTTAAATATATTTATTTAGGAAATGTGGAATATCAATTTTAAGATTTTTATTTTATTTTATTTTTTAAATATTTTGTTAATTTCTTAGTAATTAATAATAAAATTTGTTAATTCAATTACACTAATATCCTCATTTTATCCTATCACATTTATCTCAATTACTATTATAAAATACATCTCAACATAATATCATTTATAAATATATATATTAACAATAATATCTATTAATATAACAAATTTATAAAACTATTAACTTAACTTTATATATTTACTTATTATAAAATATTTGACAAAAGTAGAAGTCTATACCTAAAAATATTAATGCTTATCAATCATACATATATATTTAATTATGAACATTATTTATACTCACGTAGATTACAAATAAGTAAAAAATAAATATTAAAAAATTAAATTTATTATTTTTATTTTCTTTGCATTTATGAATACTCAATAATTTCTTGATATTTTCTAGATATTGATTATATGATTTGTAAAATTTGTATAATTCATAACACAAGTTTATAGAGAGTTGGCAAATTTAAATTATTAATTTTACACATTTTTCCTCCTTAGTTGTCACTTACAACAATATCAATAGGAAAGTTATTTCTTCTAAGATAGGTTTGTCATCAAACGGCTTATTATAGCCATAAGATAATGAGTTAGATTGTAAGAGCATGTATCGCATATTTTAGTTCATGTCTTCCTTTAAAATATAGTCCTTGTTGTTTTGACATGTATACAGGTATCTCCTGAAACTAAATTTTCAATTAATTTTATTATGCTATCTTAATCCGCATAAGATAAAATTGTAAATGACATACATGTGATTCATTATATATATATATATATATATATATATATATATATATATATATAAGGGTTGTATTAAATTTGTAATTATAAAATATTAATTTTATGAAAAGATTAATTTTGAAATATTTAAGTCAAAAAGATTAATATTAAAATTATTTGGTAGAACAACAAAATATAAGATATTTTTGGTTTAATTTTTAATTTATCATTTTTAGTTTATATTAAATATAATTATTTATTATAACCTTATATTATTTTAATATATATTTTTTCTATATTTTATTTTATAATTTAATTAATCAATATAATTAAAATTCATAAAATACTAAAAAGAATTATTTAAAAGTTAATATAATCTCTTAATTAATTTTAAAATTGTAAGTAGAATTTAAATAAAATGTATACTAATTAAAAATAAATGTTTAGACCCTGAACCATATAAGATTATAAGCATATAATAATAATTGATGTTATTTAAAATATACTAATTATTAATACCAAGTTATCATACAATATAATACTTTTAAACTTATATGTTACCTAGATTTTATAAAAATATAATGTTAAAATATTTAAAATGGATTTAAATTAAATAATTGAAAGTCTAAATTGTATGTGACATATCTTTACAATCTTAGTTTATATTGGATAAAATATCTTAATTCATACTTTCTAGCATTTATTTCACTTAAATTTATTTTTTATCTTAATAATATGTTATATTAATAGAATATTAATATTTTTGGTTATATTAAATTGTTAGCAATTTTATTAAAGAGGCATAATGAAAATGTCGAGTAATTTTTTTTTGAAATATTACAATAATGTTAGATTATGTGTATAAAAAATAAAAGACGAATAGATTAGAAGAATGTGATATCCATAAAAAATAGTGAATCAATCAAGGACAAGGATTCTTTGGCACATAATTCAACCTTTTGTCATATTTTTTCTTGATCTAATTGTATGTACTATCTTACATTCTTATGTTGTATGAAAAATAGACCAACTTTTTGGAGGCTATAACTTTTGACTTGTACCTCCGTTTGAGCTCTTCTATGTGCAAAAATGACCATCTCAAAAGTTTGATTGTGTCATGGAGCTTTATCCCCTTATATTTGATTTTGATATTTTTTGGATGCCAAACATGATCATTTTAGAATCCAAAATTAAAGTTTAGTGATTTTTTTGAAAATTTTCTATTTTTGGAATAGGACATCAACTTTAGTTGAATTTCATCACATAGACTAATTTTAGAATTTAGGATATTTAAGGAAATGTTTAGAGCTACAAACATTTGCATGCAAAACTTACTATAAATAGAAGCTGCTAAAAATAGGCATTTTTTTAGATTTTTGCGTGTCATATTTTAAGTTTGAGGTGAGGCTTATTTAACCATGGTGTGGGTTTGTAAATATTTCAAGTCATTTACTATGAATCAATATAAGTTATTATTCAAAATCTTGGCTTCTTGATTTTTTTTTTGTTTGGATAGTTTTGAGGTTCATTATCTAGTATTAGAGCAACTTGAAATTTTGGAGGACAAAAACATGCTGAGAGGATGAATTTTGCAAATGAATCTAACTATACAAGAGATATCAAGAAAAGTTCAAGAATTAATACATATTATCAAGAATCAGCAAATAAGATATGGTGGTGATGAGGAAGACACAGATCATGATGAAGAAGTTTGGTAAGAAGAAAAATAGGAAAAAAAACCACCATCGATGGAAGAGATGATGGTTTAGGATTTAGAAAGAAGAAATGAAGGAATCAAATTTGATGTTGTAGACTATGAAAGCAGTTTAAAAATAGAGGAGTTGATAGATTAGAATAATAGCATGGAGAAATTATTCAAGTTGAAGACTATGAGAGAAGATAAGAAGGTAAAATTTGCATGCATAAAATTGAAAGGTCATGCAATGATTTGGTGGGATCACCTGCAAAAAGAGAGATAAAGGAAAGGTAAAGAGAAGATTAATTCATGGAAAAAGATGGAGAAGAAGTTGAGGGATAAATTTTTTCATGTTGATTATGCACAACCACTATATACAAGATTCTAGAATATTAGGCAAAAGGATCACAATATACAAGAGTATACAGATGAGTTTTATAAGATTTCCATATGAGTGGATCATGTTGAAACAGAAGAGCAGATGGCTGCAAGGTATGTAAATAGTTTAAATTTATTTATTCAAGATGAATAAAGCATGCATAGCATACTTAACATGGAAGAGGCTTATCAATTAGCTTTGAAGGTAGAAGAAAAACAAAATAGATCGAATTTTAGAAGTACATATCTTGGTCTAATAAGAGGTAGATCCCATAAAAATAGGGGATGAGGTGGGTTTAATACCATCATATGTGTCTTTAATGTTAACAAAGGTGAATCATCATGGGGTGTAGAAAGACAAGATGATAATAGGCAAGGTTTTCAATACCAACAAAGAGAAAGATAATTTTAGAGAGGACAAGGTTATAATGGTGCTAGAGGATGGTTTCCAAGTCAATGTAGATCTTATGTCTGTTATAAATATGAAGAAAAAGGGAACATAGAATTTGAGTGTCCACATTATCAATATCAAGAAAGGAGGCAAGAAGATCGCCCAAGAGTGAATCTAGTTGAGGCTGAGATAGAGGATAAAAGTACTAAAGTTGGATCTATAGATTCAGGAGAGAATATCATGATGAAAAGAACCATGACTTCTTTAGGGAGTGAACAAGTACATAGTAAATAAGGTGGTGAGGCATGGCTATGATCAAATATTTTTTGAACAAGATCTACTTCAGGTGGAAACGTATGCGAAGTAATTATAGATGGTGGTAGTTGAAAAAATATGGTTTCTAAATAAATGATCGATAAATTAAATATGCAATTTAAAAGGCATCCTAATCCTTATATAATTTCATGGTTTAAGAAAGGGAATGAGGTTACAATAGATAAAAGGTGCTTAATAAAGTTTTCTATAAGAAAAATTATAATGATGAAATCTGGTGTAATGTTATTATGATGGATGTATGCCATTTTTTATTTTAGAGACTTTGGCAGTTTGATAAGAATGTAATTCATGATGGAGCAAAGAACACACACTTTTTGGAAAGGTGGTACAAAGGTAGTTTTTTTACCTCTTAAAGAGGAAGAGAAGATAGAAAGCATGTTCTCTACTAAATAATTTATCCAAGATATTAAGGTAACAAGTTTCTATTATGTATTATTAGTAAACAATGAAGAAATACATATGGTGTCAATACCAATAGAAGTAGAAAGAATGTTGGAAGTATATGTAGATGTTATGCCTAATGAGTTACCACATAGTGTACTACCAAAAAGAGATATACAACATCACATTGATTTGATTCTAGGATCAACTCTACCTAATCAAGCAACTTATAAGATAACTCCAATAGAACATGAAAAATTAAATAATAGGTTACTCAATTGCTAAGAAAGAAGGCGATAAGGGAAAGTATGAGTCCATGTGCAACACCAGTGTTTTTAACTCCAAAGAAAGATTGAGGTTGGAGAATGTGTGTGGATAGTAGATCAAATATTAAAATTATAATAAAGTATGTGTTTCATATACCTCATTTAGATGATACGATGGATGTGCTTGTAGGAGAAAAATATTTTACTAAGATTGATCTAAGTGATTATTATCAGATTTGAATTTGTGAAGGAGATAACTGGAAAACTACATTCAATACTAGAGATGGCTTATATGAGTGGATGGTGATGCCATTCGGATTATCTAATGCACCGAACACATTTATGAGGATGATGAATAAGGTACTACGATAATATATTGATAAGTTTGTGGTTATTTATTTAGATAATATTTTGATATTTAGTAAGACTAAATAACAACACTTACAACATTTGATAATGGTAATGGATTTGTTAAGAAAGGAGAATTTATACATAAATTTGAAGAAGTGCATATTGATGCAAAATAGTTTGGTATTATTGGGATTTGTACTTTTAATATATAGTGTGAAAATGGATGAAGAGAAGATAAAGCAAATTATTGAGTGGCCTATTCCAAGAAGCATTATAGAGGTAAGAATTTTCCATGGTTACACAATTTTTTACAAAAAAATCATTAAAAATTTTATTAGTATTGTGGCACTAATAACATATTGCATGAGAGGGAAGGTGATGTAGAAAAAATAGGCGAACCTTTCGGAGGCCATAATTTTTGACCCATAACTCCGTGTAAGCACTTCCACGTGGCAAAATGACCATATCAAAAAGTTAAATTTTACTTTAAGCTGATCTATCTGCTTAGATTTTATTTTAATATTTTTTAATGCCAAACATGATCATCTAATAGTCTAAAATTAACGTTTAATGATTTCTTTGGGAATTTTCTATTTTTAAAAGTTGCATATTTTTAGAACTAGATATCAACTATAGTTTAGTTTCATCATGTAGGATAATTTTATTATTTAGGTTATTTTGAAAAAAAAAAAATAGAACCATACACACTTGCATACAAAACATCCTATAAATAGCGGCTGTTAAAAATAGACATTTTTTTAGATTTTAGATTTTTTGAATTTTTGTAGGTCAACTCTTAATTTTGATTTGAGGCTTATTTAAACATGGTTTAGGTATATAATTATTTTAATTCATTTAATACGAATCAATACAAGTTATTTTTTCAAATCTTTGCCTACTTGTAATTTTATTTGTCTTGTTAATTTTCAGTTCATTATCTCGTATTAGAACAAGTTCAAATCTTAAAGGATTAAATGATAGTGAGAGGATGAGGAATTGTTATGTAAATGAACTAGACTATAAAATATCTATTTAGGTAAGTTAAACAATTAGTATAGGTTATCACCAATTAGTAGAGAAGATAATGTGGTGATGAGGAAGACACAGATCATGATGAATAAGTTCAAAAAGAAGAGGAATAATAGGAGTATCCACCATCAACGGAAGAGAGGGTGGTTAGAGCCTTAAAAGGAAGAAATGAAGGAGTCAAGGTTGATGTTCCAGATTATGGAGATAGTTTAAAATAAAAGTAGTTGATAGATTAGATGAATAGAATGGATAATTTTTTCGAGTGACAAACTACGAGAAAAAACAAGAAAGTAAAGTTTGCGTACATGAAATTGAAAGGTCATGCAATGATTTGGTGGGATCACCTATAGAAAGAGATAAATAAAGGGTAACGAGAAGATTAATTCATGGAAAAAGATGGAGAAGAAGTAGAGATAAAAATTTCTTCTTATGGATTATACACAAACACTATATAGAAGATTTTAGAATTTGAGCCAAAAAGATCACAATATACAAAAGTATACAAATAAATTTTATAAGCTTTCCATATGAGTGGAGCATGATGAAATAGAATATTAGGTGGATTTAAGGTATGTGAATTATTTTAAATTTTCAACTCAAGATAAATTAAGCATTCAAAAAATACTTAACATGCAGGAGGCTTATCAATTGACTTTGAAGGTAGAATAAAAAAAAAGAAGACAAAATTTTAGAAGGACATCTAGTTGTCCATAAAGAGGTGAATCCCCTAAAATAAGGGGATGCAATGGGTTTAATACCATAAGAGGTGGCTTTAATGCTAATAAAAGTGAATCATCATGTGATGTAGAAGGGCAAGATGATAATAGGCAAGGGTGTTAATACCAATAAAGAGGAAGAATATTTTAGAGAGGATGAGGTTATGGTGGTGCTAAGGTATGGTTTTAGAATTATCATAAATATTATTATTATTATATATGTGGAGAAGCTGGGAATAGATAGTTTGAGTATCCAAACTATCAAGATCCAAAAATGAGGTAAGAAGATCACCCAAGAGTAAATCTAGTTGAGGATGAAATAGAAGAGCAGAATACTAAAGTTACACCAGAAAATGTTCGAGAGAATCTCATGATGACAATAACCATGATCACTCTAAGGATAGAATAGTTTTAGAATAAATAACGTGGTGATGCATGGATGTGATCAAATATTTTTTGAACAAGATGTACTTCAACTGCAAAGGTATGCAAAATAATTATAGATGGTGGTAATTGTGAAATTATGGTTTCCAAAGAAATGATTGAAAAACTAAATACGCTATATGAAAAGCATCTTAATTCTTTTCAAATTTCATGGTTTGAGAAAGGAAATGAGTTTATAGTAGATAAAAGATGTTTAATCAAATTTTCTATAGGAAATATTTATAATGATTAAATACAGTGTAATGTTATTCTGATGGATACATCTCATGTGTTATTCAAAGGACTATGGAAATTTGATAAGAAAGTAATTCATGATGGAGAAAAGGACATGTACACTTTTCAGAAAGGTGGTACAAATGTAGTTTTGTTACCTCTTAAAGAGGAAGAGAAGACAAAAATCATGCTCTCTGTTAAATTATTTATCCATGATATGAAGGTGGAAAGTTGTTGTTATGCATTAGTAGTAAAGAATGAAGAAACAAATATGGTTCCAATATAAATAGAAGCAATAAGAGTGTTGAAATAATATAAATATGTTATACCTAATTAGTTAGCAGATGGTTTGTCACTGAGGAGAGATATTCAACATCAAAATGATTTGATTCTAAAATCAGTTCTACCCAATCAAGTATATTATAGGATGAGTCCTTTAGAACATACATAATTAAATAAATAGCTTACTGAATTGCTAAGGAATAAGGTGATAAGGGAGAGTATGAGTCTATTTGAAACACTGACTTTGCTAACTATAAATAAATATGAAGGATGGAGAATGTGTGTGGATAGTAGAGTAATTAATAAAATTATAATAAAGTATAATTTTCCTATACCACTTTTAGATGATATGATGGATGTTCTTGTAGGAAAAAAATATTTCACCAAGATTGATCTAAGGAGTGTTTATTATTAGATTCAAATTTGTGAAGGAGATGAGTGGAAAATTACATTCAAGATTAGAAATGACTTATATGAGTAGATGGTGATGCCATTCAGATTATCTAACGCATATAGAATATTTATGAGGGTGATGAATACAATGCTATTAGAATATATTGGTAAGTTTGTGATTGTTTATTTTTATGATATTTTGATATTTAGTAAGACTAAAGAAGAACACCTACATCATTTGAGAATGGTAATGGATTTTTTAGGAAGGAGAAGTTGTATGCAAATTGGAAGAAGTGTAGGTTTATGAAAAATAGTTTGGTATTTTTAGGTTTTGTAGTTTCAGTATATGGTGTGAAAATAGACAAAGAAAAGATAAATGTGTTTGGTGAGTGGCATATTTCAAAAAGCATTACAAAGATTAGAAGATTCCATGGTTTATCAACTTTTTACACAAAATTTGTTAAATGTTTTAATAGTCTTATGGCACCAATAATAGTTTGCATGAGAGGGAAGGAATTTGCATGGACTAAAGTGGCCGTAGATAGCTTTGAAATTTTGAAGAGGAAGATTATAGAAAGAACAATTTTAACATTGCCTAATTTTAACAAAGTGTTTGAGGTTGATTGTGATGCTTCGTTTGTAGGAATTGGTGTTGTGTTGAGTCAAGAAAGAAATCCAATAACATATTTTAGTGAGAAATTAAATGAGGAAAGAATGACTAATTCTAATTATGATGTTGAACTTGATGCAATTGTACAAGTGTTAAGACATTAGAGGCATTACTTGGTGCCTAAGGATTTTATCCTACTTATAGATCATGAGGCTTTGAAGTATGTGAATACACAAAAGAAGTTAAATAATAGGCATGCAATGTGGTTTTCTTTCTTGCAGGGGTATACTTTCATGCTGAAACATAAATCATGAAAATAAAATTAGGTAGCTAATGCATTGATTAGGAGGGTAGCATTATTAACAATTATGGTTAGTGAAGTAGTTAGATTTGAAGCTATTAAAGAATTATATGATACTGATCCATATTTTAGAAAGGTGGTTTAGAAGTAAAATAATCCATTAACAGGTGGGTCAGATGTTATTCATGATGATTATCTTATGCAATAAACTTATCTCTTCAATGGGACACAATTGTACAATCTAGTTGAGTCTTTACAAGATAATATAATAAGAGAATTACATAGTGGTGGCTTGACTAGACATTTTTGTAAGATGAAGACAATAGATTTGGTGGAGAAAACGTATTTTTGGCCAAAGATGAAGAGGGATGTGATAATTTATGTTTCAAGGTGAAGAATATGTTGGATGGCTAAAGGACATGCAAAAAATACTGGACTTTACATGCCATTACCAGTTCCGAAAGGGCCATGGATAAATTTGAGTATGGATTTTGTAATGGGATTACCAAACACATAGATAGGTAATGATTCAATTTTTTTTATTGTAGACATATTTTATAAAAGGGTTCATTTCATTATATATAATAAAACCAATGATGCCACTAGAGTTGCAAAATTATTTTTTATAGATATTGTGAGACTGCATGGTGTTCCAAAAACTATTACTTTAGATAGGGACACAAAAATTTTAAGTCATTTTTAGACGAATTTATGAAAGTAGATGGTACTAAGCTATAATTCAGCAGTGCATATCACCCACAAATAGATGGATAGATATAAGTTATGAATAATATATTCAAAAATTTATTGAGATGCATAGTGGAAGAGAAACCAAAGCAATGTGACTTGGCTTTACCACAAGCTAAATTTGAATATAATAGTTTAGTGAATAGATCAACAGGGAAGTCACATTTTAAAAAAAATTATGGGAGAAATCCTAAGGGTATTTTAGATTTGGTAAAATTTCAAATTGCAAATCGAATTAGTGATGATGCATAATCATTTACAAGACACATAAAGTAGTTGCAAGGAGTAAGAAAAAAGTTATAGAAAATTAATGAGAAATATAAATTAGTAGCAGATGTTAGAAGAATATCAAAATTATTTGAATAAGGGGAGTTGATAATGGTCTACATGAGGAAATAAAGATTTATAAAAGGCACATACAACATTTTGAAGTACAATAAAATTGGACCATGCTGGATTGTAATGAAAATCAATGATAATGCATATGAGGTGAGTTTACCACAAAATTTTGATATATCTCTAGTATTTAATATTTCAAATTCATATTAATTCCATGGAGAATATGATGAATATGAAGAATTAAATTGGGAGCAGTAGGTTCCCAAGAAGAAGAAAGAAAAAATAGTGCAAATTTTAGATATGAAGACAGTGAACATAAGGAAAGGGAATTATAACAAGTATTTGGTACAATGAGAAGGATTTCAATAGGAAAATAACACTTGGATTATAGAATGGGAGTTGAAGAATATTGATAAAGACAAATGGAAACATTATAGTCAGGCCAACTCATAGGAGTTGATTTGTTTTCAACCACAGGAAAATGATGCAAAAAAAATAGGACAACCTTCTAGTGGCTAGAAATTTTGACAAGTAACTCAATTTGAGATCTTTCAAATGCCAAAATGACCATATAAAAAGGTTAGATTTTACCATAATCCACTTTATGTAATTTTATTTTATTTTGATATTTTTTGGAGGCCAAACGTGATCATTTGAGACTCTGAAATTAATGTTTAATGATATTTTTAGAATTTTATAATTTTAGAAATTGTATGTTTTTAGAATCAGATGTCAACTTTAGTTTAATTTCATCCCATAGTATAATTTTAGTATTTAGGTTATTTCAATAAATTTTTAGAGCCGCGTATGCTTGCATGTAAAACTTACTATAAATAATAGCTATTAAAAACAGATTTTTTTTTTTTAGATTTTCAATTTTTTGAATTTTTGAATGTCAACTCTAAATTTTGAGTGGAGGATTATTTGAGCATCATTTTCATTTTTAATTATTTAAATTCATTTAATATGGATCAATACAAGTTATTTTTTATAATCTTGGCTTATTGATAATTTTATTTCTCTTGTTAGTTTTCAAGTTCATTAGAAAGAATTTGCATGGACTAGAGTAGCCACAAAAAAAATTGAAATTTTGAAGAAGAAGATTATAGAAAGACCAATTTTAGCATTACCAAATTTTAACAAAGTGTTTGTGGTTGATTTTTATGCTTCATTTATGAGAATTGGTATTGTGTTGGTTTAAGAAGGAAAACCAATAACATATTTCAATGAGAAATTGAGTGAGGTAAGGACAAAGTATTTGACTTATGCTGTTTAACTTTATGCAATTGTATAATAATTAAGACATTGGAGGCATTACCTATTGCCTAAGGAGTTTATGTTATTTACAGATCATGAGGATTTGAAGTATGTGAATACACAAAAGAAGTTGAATAGTAGGCATGCAAAGTGAGTTTCTTTCTTGTATTGGTATATTTTTGTGTTGAATCATAAATCAATAAAATATAATTAGGTAGCTTATGTATTGAGTAGGATAGTGGCATTATTAACTACTATGGTGAGTGAAGAAGTTGGATTTGAAACTATAAAAAAATTATATGATACTAACCCATATTTTGACAAGATAGTTGAGCAGTATAGGAATCCATTAATAGGTGGAATGTTGAGTTATGGAGCTAAAAGCTTCACCAAGATGCTAATCATGGAGTTGCTGAGTTTAGTCAGTAACCGACATCAGCAGTATTGCTGACGTTGGTCAAGCAGGGACTAGGGATCGATCGACGTCGGTCAGGAACAGACTGATAGCAATAGACGTCGATCACCTGTGTGTGTGCATGCAGTTGCATGTGTTTTCATAATGCAATTCCAAAATTAGACTTGTCTAATTTTAAGAGGTCTGAGAGTGTTTGCATGTTGAAGACTAATTTAAGTCTTGAGTCTGTGTTTTTAATTATTGTAATTAGAAGTCTAATTATTGTATGCATGGGATCCTATTTAAAGACCCATGAGGCATGTATTGTAATTAAGGCAAGTAAAGCATTGAAGCAAGAAAGCAAGGTCAATGATATTTGTAAGGTGTAAGGTCAAGGAGATAAGCTGAAGCTGTCAAGGAAGGGTTAACAACTCAAGTTGTTGAGTTGGTTGTGGTTGAGCAAGAGAGAGAGAACTTTGACGGAAGAAGTCCTTGAGGTGTGGCAAGCCTTAGAGGTGGAAGAAGAAGTGGCATCTTCTTTATTGTATTTCCTTCTGAAGATTATTTAATACAAGATTGTGTATTGTCTCTCAAATTCTATGTTGTTTCAAGTTTCTATTTACTTAATCATTCTGGTTCAATTCATTTGTTTAATTGCTTAGAAAAGTAATCAATTGTGCTTCCTTGGAGGGGTTCCTAACAGTTGGTATCAGAGCTAAGGTTTGTAGGGAGCAGGTTATTGTTTGATTACTAGTCATTCTCAGGGGTTTCTGATTGAGTGGGAGTTCAACAATGGCAGAAGAAAGTAAGCTATGAATGAAGAAGTTTAATGGCAAGAATTATCAACTGTGGAGGATGTAGATAGAAGATTATCTATATCAGAAAGATTTATACTTACCGTTGGGTGGGGTTGCATGCAAGCCCATAGATATGAAGAATGAAGAATGGGAGGTTCTTGATCGGAAGGCTCTGGGATCCATAAGGTTGAGCCTTGCATCGTCTATGATTTCCAACTTATCACAGTGTAAGACAACAGAAGAGTTGATAGAATCTTTAGGAAATTTATATGAAAAGCCCTCAGCTTCAAATAAGGTATTTCTTATGAAGCAATTATTTACTTTGAAAATTCAGGAAGGTGGATCGGTACACACTCATCTTAGTGATTTCCATGGTTTGGTAAACCAGTTAGCTTCGTTCAATATTTTTTTTGATGATGAAGTAAAGGCTCTCTTAATTTTATGCTCTTTACCTAAATGTTGGGATAGTTTGGTAATGGCAGTAAGTAATACTGCGTCTGCTTATAAAATCTTAAAAGTTGATGATGTTGTGAGTGTAATCTTGAATGAAGAAATACACAGGAAAAGCATAGATGAATCATCAGGGAATGCTCTAAGTGCAAAAAGTAGGGGAAGGCAATGAGAAAAGGTCGAGCAAGGGAAATCAAGGTCGAAGATGGGAAGGAGATCCGAATCCAGAGGTATCACCTGCTAGTTTTGTGGAAAGAGAGGACACACAAAGAAAGATTGTTGTTTGAAGGATAAATAAAATCAACATGAAGGTAATGGAGAAGCAAAGAATACAGGTATTGTGGCATAGGATGCTCTCATACTTTCTTTTGATAGTCAGGTAGGATCATGGGTTTTAGATTCTGGTGCTTCTTTTCATGCAACCCCAAATAGAGATTTTTTCTATGAGTATGTCCAGGGAGACTTTGGAGAGATTTATTTAGGGGATGGTACGCCTTGTCAAATGGTTGGAAAAGGGAAAGTGCAGCTGGAATTGTAGACATGAAACACATGGGTGTTGAAGGAGGTTATGCATGTCCAAGCCTTGAAGCAGAGTTTGGTTTTTGTAGGAAGGTTGGGTGATGAGGGATGCACAGTAACCCTCATAGCAAATTCTTGGAAGGTTAACAAGGGTGCACTTGTTTTAGAAAGAGGTAATAAAGTAGGTACTCTTTATATATCTACTTGTATTACTGATTCTACTTCTGATTTATCTACTTCAGTTGTAGATTCAAAGATGTGGCTTAATAGGCTTGGTCACATGAATAAGAAGGGAATGGATGTTCTTGAGTCAAAAGGTATGAGTTTATATTCAGAAGGCATAGATCGAGTTCATTGCAGGAAAAAAAATTTTGATGCTTTTGACAAGAACATGGAAGCCTTAGTGTTTATGGAGGAGATGATGGACATAGATCAGTCACAGGGGCTGAATAATTCTGAGCAGGGCAGTATGGACAGAGTTTTGATCCAAGATGAGCTCATGGATAAATAATTCATCACTTACAGGAACACACAATTATTGATGTCGGTCACATGGAACTGATGTCGATTAGGTAGGTACCGACATCGATCATGTGCATATTAGTAGGTCGATAGTGTCGGGCATGATAAGACTGACGTTGATCAGACAGGAACCAACATTAGTAGAAGGGACACTGGTGTCGATCAGGGAACCAATGTCAGTAGTTAAGGTCAGTGCAGGGAACCGACATCGGTCGGGTGTAGACTGAGAGATGGCCGAGATCGGTCACTGGAACGGATGTTGGGTGGACAACAAGCTGTCAAGAAGTCTCAAACGCCCATATGGAGGACTGAAAGGGTAAGTGGATCTCATATTCATTGTTCATCTTCTTTATATTACTTGTTGCTTACTGATGGTTGAGAACCAGGAAGATGTGAAGAGGCAAGCAGGTAGAATCCATAAATAGTGGGAGCTTGGCATGGATGAGGAATGTGATTCCTTGGAGAAGAACCAAACAAGAGTTTGTTGGTAGAGTTGTTAGCTGGAAGAAAGTACTGAGAGAGGATTGGATTCCCAGGTTAGAGAAGAGAGTGGATGGATACGTGAGACAGAAGGCTAGGGTATATGGTCTTGAGCAGGATGCAGGACAATGGAGGTTTAACCATTGTGTTTTCTTTTACTAGGTTGGACAATATTAGCTACATTATCCTGTTACTGTATGTTGTACTTGTTACAAGGTTACACATGCAGGGAGTTGCTGAGCTAAAGTTAAAGTTAGTTTAGAGGTATGTCATGAAGAATTTGGGAGCAGTGAAATTCTTTGGCATAAGAGACATGGAAGATCACAGGTTGATTTTGTCTCCAGTGGGAGTTGTCAGAAAGATTGGAGCCAATTCAAGAAAGAAGGAGTACTGGAGTGCAGTTCAGTGGATTCTCAGGTATTTGAGAGGGACCAGTAGCAGGTGCACATTATATGCAAGGTCAAGTTCTTTTCTACATGGGTTTGTGGTAGGTTACTTGGATGACAGGTGTAGCATCACAGGATATGTGGTGGTTGGTCTTCAAAATTGAGTTTGAAGATGGAGGTGCCTGAGATGGTTAGTAGAGGTTGTTGTACAGGTGTAGCTATTTATCTCCAAGTGGGAGATTGTTAATTTGTGGAGTTAAAAGATTCACCAAGATGCTAATCATGGAGTTGCTGAGTTCAGTCAATAATCGACATCGACAGTATTGCCGACGTCGGTCAAGCAGGGACCACGGATTGACCGACGTCGGTAAGGAGTAGACCAATAGCAACTGACGTCAGTCACCTGTGCGTGTGCATGTAGTTTCATGTGTTTCCAAAATGCGTTTCCATAATTAGCCTCGTCTAATTTTAAGAGGTCCGAGAGTGTTTGCATGTTGAAGACTAATTTAAGTCTTGAGTCTGTGTTTCTAATTATTATAATTAGAAGTCTAATTATTGTATGCATGGGATCTTATTTAAAGACCCATGAGGCATGTATTGTAATTAAGGCAAGTAAAGCATTGAAGCAAGAAAGCAAGGTCAAGGAGATCTACAAGGTGTAAGGTTAAGGAGATCAGCTGAAGTTATCAAGGAAGGGTTAACAACTCAGGTTGTTGAGTTGGTTGTGGTTGAGCAAGAGAGAGAGAACTTTGAGGGAAGATGTCCTTGAGGTGTGGCAAGCCTTAGAGGTGGAAGAAGAAGTGGCATCTTCTTTATTGTATTTCCTTCTGAAGATTATTTAATACAAGATTGTGTATTGTCTCTCAAATTCTGTGTTGTTTCAAGTTTCTAGTTAATCATTCTAGTTCAATTTCGTGTTTAATTGCTTATAGAAAAGTAATCAATTGTGCTTCCTTGGAGGGGTTCCTAACATGGAATAGATGTTATTCATCATGATTATATTATACAATAAGGTTATATTTTCAAATGGAAAAAATTGCTCATTCTAATTGGGTTTATACGAGACAATATAATAAGAGAATTACATAGTGGCAGTTTCATTGGACATTTTGGTAACATGAAGACAATAGTTTTGGTGAAGGAAAAGTATTTTTGGCCAAAGATGAAGAGAAATGTGACAAGGTATGTTTCAAGGTGCATAATATGTCATGTGGATAAATTTCATGTATAAAATATTGGATTATATATGCCATTACTGGTCCCAAAAGGATTATGGACATATTTGAGTATATATATTGTGTTGGAATTACCAAACACGTAGAGAGGTAATGATTTAATTTTAACTATTATAGACATATTTTATAAAATGGTTGATTTCATTGCACGTAATAAATCCAATGATGCCTCTAGAGTTGTATAATTATTTTCTAAGGATATTGTGAGATTACATAGTGTTCCAAAAACTATTACTTCAGATAGGGACATAAAATTTCTATGTTATTTTTTGAAGAATTTGTAGAATAAGATAGTTACTAAGATAAAATTTAGTAATGCATATCACCCACAGACAGATGTATAGATAGTTGTGAATAATAACTTGAGAAATTTATTGAGATGCATAGTGGGAGAGAATCCCAAGCAATAGGACTTGGCTTTACCACAAGTTGAGTTTACATATAATAGTTTATTAAATAGATCAACAAGAGAATCACCATTTATAATTATTTATGAAATACATCTTAGAGGTATTTTAGATTTGGTAAAATTATTTATTGTAGATCGAATTAGTGATGAGGCAGAGGCATTTGTAGAGCATATGCAACAATTTCAAGATGGAGTAAGAAGAAAGTTGTAGGAAAGTAATGAGAAATATAAAACAACAGTAGATGTTAGAAAAAAATACATTGTATTTTAAGGAGAATTGGTAATGGTTTACTTGAAGAAAAATAGATTTATAAAAGGCACATATAATAATTTGAATTATAATAAAATTGGACAATGCATAATTGTGAAGCAAATAAATGACAAAGCATATGAGGTGAGTTTACCATAAAATTTGGATATATCTCTAGTATATAATATTTTATATTTATATGAACTCCATGGAAAAGATGATGAAGGTGATGAATATGAAGAGGTAAATTGGGAGTAGCATGTTCTAAAAAAATTAAAGAAAAAATATTGTAGATTTTGGATATGAAGACAGTTAGCACAAGGCAAGGGAATTATAAGAGGTATTTGGTGCAGTGGAAAGGATTATATAAAAAATACAACACTTGGATTATGGAATGAGAGATGAATAATATTGACAAAGAAAAATTGTAAAAGTACAATTAAAGCAACTCCCAGGCGCTGAGTTGTTTTCAACCAAAGGAGAATAATGCAGAAAAAAGGCCAACTTTTGATATGTAGCTCCATTTAAGCTCTTCCACACACCAAAACAACCATATCAAAATGTTTATTTTTTCCTTAAGGTGATTTTTCTCCTAGATTTTATTTTAATATTTTTCAAAGGCCAAACATGATCGTATGAGTGATGTAAAATTAACTTTTAATGATTTTTTCAAGAATTTTATTTATTAAGAAATTGTATATTTTTAGAACCAGATGTCAATATCAATTGAATTTCATCCCATAAGATAATTATATATTTTAGTATATTTATGAATATTTTTAGAGCTTTGCATGCTTACATGTGAAACTTACTATATATAATAGTTGCTAAATTAGGTTTTTTTTTTTTTTGCATGTGAACTCTAAATTACAAGTTAAGGATTATTTAAGTACGGCGTGGGTTTTTTAATATTTCAAGTCATTCAATAAAAAAAAATATAAGTTATTGTTCATAATATTGGCCTATTGGTATTTTTTTGTCTTGATAGTTTTTGGTTTCATTATCTTTCAAAAGAGAAAGGAGGAGATATGTGAAGGTCTCACAAAAAATGAAATCTTGAGGTTGTTGTAAAAATAAATCATTGATGTTCAACATTATAAATATAAATTATTATTTTTAAATGTTATGCCTTATGAATTACATATTGATAAATCCCAATCAATCTTAAATGGATTTTTTTTTATTACATTGATGAAACAGTGGGATCAAAACACGTTATCGATTATTTATATCACATGCTAGAATTGTATTTTTTTCAAATTGGAAAACTATAATTTTTTGCATATGAAGTAGATTTGAATAATTTTATTAAATAATAATATGATTTTTCCAATAAAATTGAATAAACTAACCTCCACCTAAAATATTAAAACATAACTTCTTGTACCTTGGACCAAATATTTATGGCCTATAAATTATCATCATTAGGGTCTTCAAAAATAATATATATGCTTTGTATTACTATATGAAATAAACATATATTTATTATGTCGCATATCCAAACAATTTTTTGAATACAAATGTATTGAAGAACAGAATAAATATTTTTATTCTTGAGAAAAATATGCATTTGATTGAGACAATATAAAATTTTAATCTTTAATTATTTTTTCAGCATTTTGTGTAATTAATAAAAAAATTGAAAATACACTTATCATGGCTCAAATGTTTGTTGTTAGAAAATTATGTGCAATTTGATAATATTGTCAAAGCTTCTCTAGAGGGTCGAACCGTATGATATTACAAAATACATTGATTTTTTCTGTATTGGATGATGTTGGCTAAAGTAACTAGTGATAATGATATATCTACCACCAAAACATTCTAACATAAGTAACAAAAAATCATCACCAAAAACCGATCAACATGTGTCAATAATTTTCATGCTTTGAAATTTAATTCATTGATGATAATGTGGTGAATGTGTTTCAAATATTATTTCATAGTTACAAGTGATTGTACCCTTATATTGATTTCATTCCATTTTGTAGAGACTAAATCATAATAATAAATCACCCTAGTCTTGCACACTTGAAAAATTCATATAATGGTTACACCCTTTAGTTTTAAGACCCTTTTGTTACCAAAAAGCTTGTGTCTATTATTTATTTGTACCAAAATGCTTATTTATTAGTTGGATTATATGTTATTATAATGACCAGGCCTTCTCTATTATGTAAAATGTTCTAACACTGATCATTATCCTTCTCTAACAGTTTTTGACTTTTACATGTTTTCTAGTTTTTTGAACATTTGCATCCCAGTTGAATGCCTATGTTGACACATGTGTCTCTTTTCCAACAAAGTGTCAAGCACCAAAAAGTCATCCAATATTTAAATGCAACATATTTTTATGGTTGGATCAAGTTATTTAGTGAGATATATTTTCAAAGTTGATTGGTATATATATGAGATCAATACTCATTCATAACTCACCTAGAAAATAATAGGAACTCCCAAGACAACTTACTAAGACACTGACTCAATTAGTCACATGAGAAAATCCTCCCTATTCATCACCATTTATTCAAAAGTCATAGTAGAAGTATTTCCACAAGTCCAAAGTCCTAAAAGAGAAACCAATGATCCATACTTTATACGATAAAAACTATGTCATTATATGTAATTGATTATCACATATTGCATCCTTATACACACACAAGCCAATATGTTGGGGATAAGTACATAAATTTAAGGCCATCACTAGATTATTATCTATGTAAGCACTGCCCATTGGCAAAAAGGTCCTTGGGGCATCTTGACACCATGAGCCAACCAACCCATTATTTCCAAAATCATTCTAAGGGTGAGAAAGGTATGGTTTTATCATTTGAAAAAGAATGCTAAAATGTGCACATAATGCATATACATCATAAAAATGTGATAGAAAACCCAGAACCCTCTTGTTGGTTGCGTTTAGATGAAGTTAGTACTATGTTTGAGGCTACAAAATGGAAAACTAAGATCTGACGAATGTTCTAAGATCTTTATCTAGTCCACTCCCATCATGTTTCTAATTTATCACATTATCAATAAACAACTATGGTTTCTATTTTTTTCATGTATCAATCTTTGAATTTGTAATATTATTTATTTCAGTTTGTAAATTAAATGGTTTGCTATATATTTATTTAACATCCTTGTGGTTAATAATTTATATATTATTATCCCTAGATACCCCATATCATCAATATGGGGTTAAAAATTTGGTAAACCCAACCATTTGTCCCAAAACCATAAATGGCTTTGTTTACTTTTTTTGCAAATTTTGATTTTTTAAATTTTTTTCAAGGGTTCCAATTTTTTTTTAAAAAGAATCATAAATTAATTTTTCTAAAGCTTTGGTTCAATATCAAAATATATCTTAATTACTTAATTTTTAGAAAACAATAATCATTCTTACTTTATATATTTCATAGATGATAAAATAAATAAAATGTCTAAGGGGTTCCAAATATAATCACTTCAAACTAAATTCATCTTTGCATACCTCTTATTATAATAATGTTTAAAATGAAGTCCTAAATATTACTACAATGTGCCAAAGGACATGCATGAAAATCCTTATTCTCCCTACCTTAATACAAATAACCCCATTGATGTCACTAATAAAACTTTTATCTTAGACATATTACAACATTTTTCTCATTACAAGGATGTTCTTTTAGATGAATTATGCAAGATAATACTACCAAGTAATGTTGATCCAATATATGTGGACTTGGTTATAAATTACATCAAATGGACTTGACATAATATATCCTTTAACATGGATATTTACCACCTATAAATATTATAAGTTGTTTACCACTATATATAATAGTATTTGTGTGTAATAAAATGGTTTAGAGAGTACTAGTGGTTAATAGGTTAGTACTAAACATTTTTAATATATCATTTCATTCCTTACTTGAGATTGGTGATAAATAATTTGAATCTTTAAGTACATTATGAACATAAAGGGTTTTGATAACATTTCATAAAAATTATTGGTGGAAATAACATTGATTATTACTATGGGACATCATACCTTACCTACTTTATGCCATTTTATGCCAAATGATTTGAAGTATAGCATACTTTTGGGAAGACCTAGAATACATGAAATGTATGCACTCCCATCTAATTTATCCACATGCCTAAAATTCATCCACCAATAATTTATTTAGACATATGAAATGGATATTTATCCATTCAAACATTGTGTGATAGTTTTTAAAACAAATACTTCTACACGACAATCATATGACCATGATTTTTAGTCTTGATATTTGTTAAAATATGGGTATAAATAATAAGGGTTGCGATAAATAAACAAGGAAACCAAGGTCATCTCTAGTACAAATAATTTAACTTAATAAAGATTGATTTTTTAGAAAATTACATAAGTCACAAACAAACTACTCATAGTGAGCAGTTTTTTCTAAGGGCCAAATTAGAATATATGCACATACTTAATTCTACCATAAATATCCAATTTCTAAACCCTCATTTTATTGATGAAAATTCTTTTTTAGATATTTTTCATTGGTTATGTGCTCAAATTATGAGTCATTTATAGTTTACTTGATACCATATTAAGATATCCATTACTTATATCATAATAATATGTTTTCTAATACCACCCTTGCTCATATCTACTTTGGTGAGAGTGATGATATCAATGTTTAACATGATGACAAAATATTATATGTATTTCACCATTTATCACATAGGGATCCACTTTACTAAACAAAGAAACAATAAAATTTAGCTATAGAATAGATAAATATCCTTGACTAATACTAATTACTTTAATGATGTAGGAGGAAGAATGAAAAACCTATTGAAAGGCTCTAAATTATTTCTCAAAACCATTTTCTTAGGATTACTTATGTATTCCTACGATTTCCCCATTAGTGAAAATGCACAATATATTATTATATTTTTCTACAAAACATATTAAACAAAAAATTCATGAAATTCACCCCATAGTGGCATTACTATTAAAAGATAAGATTGAAAAAATTCTAGATGTAGGATTCATATTAACTATTTCACATTTTGAGTGGTTTTCTAACATTGTACCTATTACCAAATTTAAAGTTATAATATGATGTTGCAATGATTATCATTAAATAAACAAAGCTTTCCTAAAGATGATATTTCATTACCTAATATCAACATGATTGTACACTCTACCACTGGATAAGAAACAATTTCAGTTATGCATGGTTTTTCTAGATTTAACCACATAAATATCAACCTACCAAATCAAGACAAGACATTTACTACTCTTTGGGTCACATTTTGTTATAATCTCGTGCCTTTAGGACTAAAAAATGCTAGAACAACATATCAACTTGAAATGATGCTGATTTTCCATGAATTTATTCATATTTTCTTATAGGAATATTTTTATGATTTACTTAGAAATACAAACACCGCCAATACCATGTTACTGATCTATGGAAAATATTTAAATATTTTCCAAATTTTAATGTGTTTAAATAAAAAAAATTGTTTTTGGTGTATCTTTTGGAAATCTTCTTGAGTAAATTATTTCTGAATGATGCATTAATGTTGATCCAACACAAAATTAAAATCTATTCCTGGGATGCCACTGCCAACTAATCTAAATAATTTATGTTATTTACAAGGAAAAATTTATGCTATTTGATGTTTCATTTCTTAGTTGGCTAATAAAACAATTCTTTTCATGTGTTTGCTAAAAAAGACACAAAATGTGTATGGGATGACATTTGTCAACCAAGTTTTGATAAAATCAAAGAATATTTAGAAAACTCACATGTGTTCATGCTTCCTATAGTAGATAGATCATTACTAATTTATATCTCTTCCATTCATGAGCTCCATGGGGCCCTATTAGAAGAATATGATTATGATCACCAAGAATGTGTAATTTATTACATTGGTTTTCTATTGGTTGATTATGAATACAAATATATAACAATGGAGAAGTTATGTCTAGCATTGGTATTAACTACAAAAAACTTATGACACTAATTTCTCAAGAATTAGGTCCATGTTATTGTTAAATAAGATCCACTAAAAGTTTTTATGAATAAAACCCACCGAATGGACCACATTGCAAAATGGGTGATGCAACATACATAATTTGATCTGAAATTATTATGATGAAAATTGATAAAAATTCAAGTTGTCACTGACCAATTACTTAAAGCTTTATTACCTGATCTTTTCCCATTTATTAAAGCTTTACATGATGAATTTGAGATGAATAGTATATCTTTAAATCCATGGATGATATTTTTTGATGGATCTAGATGTAGGACATGTGTGAGTGAGGGTATCATTTTTTTCACCCCTAAGGGAGAATACATGCCATTCTCTTACATATCATCATTTTCTTACACTAATAATATAGAAGAATATGAGGCCTTAATAATTGGATTATTAATAACAAAAAAAAATTATATTAAAAACATTCAATTTTTTTTAAAAAAATCTTTGTTGGTTGTTAATCAAGTTCCAATCTTTGCCAAACCAAAGATGAACATTTATTTCCATATAATGAAATGGTGGATAGACTAAAATAAATGTTTGATACATTCTCTCTTGACAGTATTCCAAAAAAAAAGCAAGCAAATGTAATGGATAGTGTGGCATCCTTAATTAATTTTCAAATCAATAATGATTCCACAAACATTACCATACGATATTTATTATTTCCTTCCATTTGTTTATATCAAATGAATGCATTAGTAGTTTTTCACTATTACTCGTACCTCTACAAATACAAAATTGGAAAATGACATCTATAATTTTATATGTAGGGCTTAAATACCATAACACTTTATAAGGAATGATTAACACAAATTACAATGTAAGGCACTTCATTATTTTATTATTATAAATAACTTATTTAGATGACATTTTGATGGACAATCATTTTAATGTTTAAACAACATTGAGGCTCAAAATGCATTCTTAAAAATGCATGATAGTGAGTGTGGTGGAAGTTTTAAATGCAAGGCCATGTCCTAAAGATTATTATGTCAAGGTTATTATTAACCTACTGTGGAATAAGAATGTATTGATCCGTGACTTTTCTAAGATCTTGATGTAGTTTAATTCTAGCATTTTTCAATCTAGATCTATATTTGCATAGTAAACTCACTAAGTAATTTTCTTTATAATTTATTAATATCAATCAATATTTGTATTTTTCTTTAGCATATCTCAATATTTAAATTTAGAATATTATTTATTTGAGTTTGAAAAGGAATTATCTTTCTATAATTATGTTTATCATCTTTATTATTCATAATTTCTATATTCTTAATCGTAAATATCTTTTATCATCAATTTAGGGCTAACAACCTTTATAACTATGTGATGACATAGATGTATTGTTTAAATGTTAAATTTAAACTTTGTTATGCTAGTTAGAACAAGCAATAACAAGGCTGATTTATTTTGAATTTCATGTGAGCAAAATATAAGTTTCATTTTTTATAAAGAATTTCTTTTATGAATGATCCTTTAAATTAACATTTTCAATAAAATCATTATATTATATTTAGTGTAGGAATGTAATAAACTATATTAATTACGATCTTTTGTTTTATAAACAAAGTACCAAAGATGGATAAGATAGACGAAAGAACTTCAAATATTTGGTGGTTTGATCAATTGATATTTATAAAGTAAGAAATATTTAATAGGAAGGTTGAACGATCATTATTTCCATTCCAATTATGATGGATGTCATAATAAATATTGCTTATCATGTTCATGTATCTTAATATCATTGTTGGGATGAGTCTATGACAATAGTTTCCACTGATCAAGTTGTTTGATGCCATTATGAAGGATTTCATCGTATGAATGTTCATCATTTAAAGTTATTTCATTCTAATAAGGTATACAGTCAATACGTCATGGATGGTAGGAATTCTTCATATTTTTTTATTTTTTTAATATTTTTTATAATAGAGATTTTAATATCTGCAATGATGTTCCAGAATGGATTTTAGAAAAGGATTTCACTCCAATATAAATATAGAAAAATAATTGAATCTAAAAAAATTGAAAATATATAAAAAGTAGACATGAAAAATTAATGGTACTTCTCTTATTCCATTTATGAACATGGTGATGCTTACGATAATACCAAAAAAAAAAATAAAAAAAAAATAAATAAATTGCTTTTATAAGAAATAACAACTAGGCTATCAACAAGCAATGTGTATGCCTTCTTTATAATGGGCAATGGAGAATATGTATGTTTGTATTTTTATGAAGTGTTTAATTCTCGATACATGTAATATTCATGACTATCAAATAATATTTTTATATATATTTAGTGTTTATTTATGGAAGGTATGGAACATTTCATATATAGATACATAGATTTTTAAGGTAAAAGTTTAATACTTGTTGAATAAATATATATAACATATTTAACAATAAATTAAGAATGGATGCTAACTGATAATATTTATATTTATTTTAAAGAAATATTATATGATTTATGAAATTCAAATATCAATTTCTATTTAAAATATGTTATTTTTCCTTTCTGCATTTATTTATGATATATTTGTGGATATATTATTATTGGTATTTACATTTTTAAAAAATAATATTTATTGTATCCATAATACTCACACTATTCTATTTGTTTATACAATTTCAAGATCAAAACATAGCAATCAATATCAAGCATATAAATTTAAATTTAAAAAAAAAAGTCAAAATCAAAATCTTTACATTAATAAAATGTCTTTGAAATATGTAATATAATGAAATAAAATATGAAAAAATAGTTAAAAATTCAAAAATATTGAAATATATATATTATGAGAAGAAAATTTAATTATAAAATTTAATAATGTATAATATAATAGTAATTGAATTTACATATCTGAAAAATTGAAAAGTGAAACACAAATGTTAACCAAAAAAATGTTAATATTTATCTTGGTTTCATAAATTAAAACTTTAAAATACCATTTCAAAATGTAATATAATTACACGCTACATAACAAAGGAAGTATTAAGAAACAACAGTCATAACATATTAATAGTTTAATAAAAAAATGAAAATAGTTTTTGAAAATTTAAAGTATAGTAAACAATATACATCATTCTATGTGTATCAAAGTACGAAGATAATAATAAAAAAATACCTTAAATGAGGTTTATGTATGAACTACATCATGTATATTAAAAAATATTAACTATTTATGGAGTTTCCATGATTTTAAACACAAAAATCCTCTTTTAACACGTAATGTAATGTTAGCGTACCTATTTTATATTACATTGTTGAGCATAACTTGTCGTTACATAGTTACGTAGTTAGCCGATGCACAGTTACATACCAGCTGGAGGTTTACGGGTGTGATAATCGATATATGTACTGTACATATTTACCCGACTGATCATTAATAAAACATAAAGCATCATTCGCTCCTTCAATTTGGTATCAAAGCTGAGACGCAGCGCAACGGAAATTTTGGAATCAGAAGACGCAGCGGAAGTGTGACAGTGAATTCGGTTAAGATGTGCAGGCGACAAGGAAGTTGACCGAGTGGCAAAAGCAAGTCGAAGTCCAAAGCAAATAGCCTAATTGATGCTGTAAGCTGAGCAACGAAGGTCGAAAGCCTGAGGCATCTGCTGAAGAGAAGCTCTACAATGAGCAAAGGCGACAGAAGTATCGGAATCTGAACTACGTAAAGATGGTAGTTGGCAGAAGTCACCTGAGACCTGTGCAGCGCCACAAAGTGCTAAGGATTATCAAAGTGCTTTCATCGATGCTCTTTACACCGTGATGACAATAATCTAAAAGAAGCAAAACGAATCTGAGCGTGAAGTTCTGAAGAGGATATTGCTGTGATGAGAAGTGAGCAAAGCAGTACAGAAGGAAATCTGAAGCGGCAAAGCAGAAGCGGTGTGTTTGAATGAGTACTGTCAATTGCACCGGTTTTTATTATGCTCTGCAAGATGTCCTCCATAATATTGGAAATCTTCAACTGAACAAATTAGTTCACCAAGGTCTGCTCGACTATTTTGTATTTGATGTGAAGTGCCATGCATGAAAAATTAGCACAAAACTCGATGAAAGATACGATGCAGATGATCAATGCAAAGAGAAATGCGTACACAGGCATCTGCATCTGACTGCGCAAGAATACCGAGCCCACTTGCATGCCAGATTTCCTCTTTAAGAAATGTACACTTGCTTGTACATAAAACAATTTTGAAGCAATAAAATAACTTTTTGATTGTAAAATTTTGCATAAGTAAAGTAAAAAAAATAAAATGTCTGCATCCAAATTACTCTTGTCCAATGCCCAACCTATAAAAATGTCAAAATTTTCCACATGAAAGATGAAGATGCAAATGATTCTTCAATCCGAAGAGTTATGGGGCATCTTCACTGTTATGATGACCTGTTCAAGAGGTGAATAATCAGAGAGATTCTCCAACTCTAGTCCAACTTTCATGGCGATAAAGTGGATAAATTCTTATGCAAAGTAGCAGAACTAGGATGAGAATTAGTTGCACTTGGAGAAGCGATCGAGGATAAGCTTTGTTTTTGATCACATTGAGAGCTCTCCCCTCTCAATTTCACACATTCATCATGACATTGAATCATCATGGTTTGTGACGATTCATTATTCATCATTGTCACATAAGGAGTTAGAACAGTTTACCTCTAATAGACTATTCCCATAGTTAAATGATGAGAATGAAAAATCTTGTCACAAAGAAAGTGAGTTGAATGGAGAATTGTTCCTTGATCTTGGAAATATGGAAGACAATTTTTCATCGAATCAAAAACAACATCGTCATCCAAAATGGGTAGAAAGCACCATCAGGGACTCACCCCTGGACTCTAATCAATATAATTCATCAAGAATTTAGACCATAATACGGGCGAGAAATGAAATTAATCTCGCATTAATGAGTTCAGTAGTTGACAACACGAAACCAGAGATAGTTCGAGAGGATTTATGGTAACCTCAGTGGAATAAGGACATGGATGTTGAATATAAATCCCTCATCAAAAATGGGACATGGGAACTTGTCGATATGCCTACAAAAAATAAATACATTAGCTACAAGTTGATTTTCAAGAGAAAATATAAGGCAAATGGATCCATTGACAAATACAAAGCATGAGTTGTTGTAAAGTGATATGCTCAATAAGAAGGAGTTGATTATGAGGAAACATTTACACCCATGTCTAATATCAATACTCTATGAAATTAAAAATGCTTTAGATCTACAAATCAATCCTAGCTCGAAGAAGATAGATCCTACTTACACTTCAGATTGAGGATAAATTAGACAATTAGGAACATAACCAATGTGTGTATCTGCTAGACCCAATTAGGGGATCTCTTATCACAAAAATATCACTATGGAGGTTTCCAAAGCCTCTAGTTAAGCCAAACCACACAATAAACTAGACCAAGTCCTATGTTTTCATATTCACCAAACTAATAACAAGTAAAGCGAAAGCTAATCTAGTGCTCACCAAAGCTTGTGACAAAATATCGGGGTAAATATACAAACAAAAGTAAATATGCATTGCAGAATCTTGATTAAGCTATGTATAAGTAAAACCCTAATGCATTGAGAAGAAGAGTAATATTATTCAAAATCCAATACTTGTGTTACTTCTATCTAATAAAGAGAGGAGCAAAGTTAGAGATACTTACCTGGAAGATGAACCTATCAAGATTCAATCTCTCACTTGGACAAAGGTGCTTCACAAGAGGTTCTTGTGGTTTGTAAGGATCACTAAAAAAGGCCATAACATCCAAGACTTCTCCACAGGATTAAATTCTCCAAGTAAAAACCCTAAGCTAAGACTCATCAAGAAAAATGGTGGAAGAGTAGATTGTAAAGAAGCACAAATGAATAATATATCTTGGTGTCTCTCTAATATTAATGAAATAGATGTGTTTATATAGGCATATCTAACCTTAAACCCTTTTGAATGTTTCAGCCAACACGATCGACCCAGTCGACCTAGTATCATTATTAACAAAAAATCACTAGGTCACGAGCTAGATCATCAAAGAGGCGACTTATACCTTAAATGAGTTTCACCATTAAGATTATAAGGTCGACCTAGTCAACTTAGTCATAAAAATTATCAAAAGTGTTTCTCAATTAGGAAAATGGCTAATGAACATGCTAAATGATTGGAGGAGTATGCAAAATAGGAGTAGTAGCTTAGAGGAATGTTTGAGGTGATGGTTCGATTGCTATTAAGTGACAATAAGTGATAAAAATATTACAAAGCACTACTATTCCGCCCACCCCTTTTCTGGTGTACCCTTTAAGATGTGCACTCAGAGAGATAAAGAATCAATATATTCATACAAGATAGAAAGTATCAATAATTGATAAAGTTGAAAATATTATGTGTATACATATGCCTCAATTGAAGCTCATCTCATCTCACTTAGGTGCAATAGGGGATGGTGCTTAGGGAAAGAACATAGTAACACACAATGCTAAGGCTAAATAAAAGTTGTAGTATTGTAAATAAAAAATAATTGAAATTGAATGATTGAAAAGGGCATAACTAAAAAATTAAATGTAATGCATAACTTGACTTACTTTTCTCATTATATGATTTTCTGATGTGTTTGTAGTTTTTATTATGGATGACATAGAGATTTCTTTTGAAAAACCCAAGAATA
This sequence comes from Torreya grandis, assembly GCA_037957365.1. NCBI lineage: Eukaryota > Viridiplantae > Streptophyta > Pinopsida > Cupressales > Taxaceae > Torreya > Torreya grandis. The sequence continues at coordinate 1,453,592 of JARHVA010003207.1, read as the reverse complement.
CATAATTAAAGAGAAAAAACAAACAAACCTAGAAAAGCCAAGATAACTGGTGCTATGTGGATGGGATGTACATTGATTTTTTGCACGCTAGGGTCACAAGTGGTATGTTAGACCAAATGACCAAGTCAAAATTGAGATAAAATCAGTTAACTAAAAATTCAAGGCTACTAAGACTGGAAAACTCAAATAATTAAAACTTAAGTAGGAAATGAAAATTCACCAAATCAAACCAAAGATATATGTTAGAAAGGACTGTAACCAAACATCATTGTAAAATCAATAGCAATCCTTACTTAAAGAAGATGGGAAAGCAAAAATGATAAAACAACATTAATGAGTGAGGAGTAGCAATCCTTACTCAATCATTAATGGAAACAAGTGAAAACAAAGGGGAAAACAAAATTCATGAGTAAGAAGTATCAAACCAACCTCACTCAACAATGGAAAAAGTACATGCAAGTAGAAACGATCTCAGGTGTCCACAAAAAAGGTGGTAGAAAAATAACAAATGGTAAAAAGAAATCAAGGCATATCTATAAATGTAAATCCATTGTGTAAAATAAGTAATCCATATGTGCTCAAACATATTTTTTTACTCTAAGAATAGATAAAATTGGAACAAAGTAGTGCTAGCATGTCTTTTAGATGTGAATAAGATGGAATCACAGAATATATAAAATAGATTTGAAACCAAACATGTCTTTAAAGGGGGGAAATAAAATGGGTGGAGAGGAGAATAAAGGAGAAATAAAAGTAGAGGAACTTTTTATCAAAGTCAAGACACTCAAATTATGTTTGTCAAAACAAGAGGACTTTTGACCTTATGGACTCTAAAGAACTATTCTTAGCCACACAAGTCTTAGGTTAATAAATGAAGTATGTAGAGCATCCCATGAATTCTATATGCATGAAAAGTAGAATAGACATACCTTCTCATAATGTGTTCGCTATTCTTCAAGGCCCCTTACAGTGTCATCAGTTTACTACGAATATCAGGTACTTGCATGATAAATTAGGTAGCACCATAGAATTTACTGAATTCTCCTATTCCAATCTACTAGCCTACCACACCCCAATGGACCTCAAGTCAAT
>JARHVA010003207.1:1402500-1447500 GCA_037957365.1 Torreya grandis | reverse complement strand
CCTTTTATTTATTTTTTTTAGATACTGATCCTCCTCTTTTATAGCCTCAAATTTCTCCTTTCATCATCCCCTTTCCCACGCAATTTTACTCTGCCCTTAATTCACAAGGGACAAACAGACGACACTTTCAATGCCTTGGATGTATCCTAGTCTTATCAAAAAGGGCCATGCTAGAGTGGGGCGGCTGCTCTGACTACAGCATGTCGATTCATGTCTAGTACCTCCTCCCATGCCTGAATTTCTTCATTCCTTTACCTGCTTAGCCGTGAAACTATCCATTCTCCTCCACTTATAGGGGACAAATAGACAACCCTTTTAATGTTTATAGGCCCTAAAATCTACCTGGTGAACTAATCCATCTACAAGAAATAACTCCCACCAAATTTCCCTCTAGATTGATCACACATTCCCAAATTTATGACCCAATATTCAACTCTAACTAAGCTAGAAGTGCCTATATGGGAGCCTCTATTCTGTTAACATAGAAAAGACCACTTAGTCTGATGCAGGAGCATCTAGCAAGGACTAGTTGAATATCCCTTTGATAGGCATTAGCCTAAGCAATTATATAAGTTTCCCTCCAAGTTTTATTTTCAAATATTCATACTTGTCATGTGGAGGAGAAATTAGGCCTAAATATATTTTGTATGGATTTATTAGTTGTCAAAGGATTTCAATAATCCTATTATTATTGTAATCATCCACGGATGGTGTGGAGTCAAGCATAGTTGAAGAATTCCCTTATTAGATGAGTAGTTGAGCATTTATAGGATAAGCAAGATTCAAGGAGATCGAAAAGGATTTTGATTTCCTTTTTGATGAAATCCGTTGGACCGGGCCATAAAAAAAAATCTCACAATTAAAGAAGATGCTAAGATTAGAGGAGGAGCTCGAACCATTAACCTATGACAGAACAATGAATATATCCCAATTCTATTTGGATGGGGATTTTTTGGCTTGGGAAAATAGATGGCATGCTTCTATTTGACAGGAGCAGTGAATAGTGGAATAGAGGCTGGCAGAAGTGGAGCTGGTCGTTGGAGGCTGCGTATGGGCAAGAAGGAAATATACAATATGTTTCCTCTATTTATTTGAGATGACCCTATGCCAAAGGGGAGGCAGACCCAAGCTAGGGAATGGTTCATTTTATTTTGAATGGCCCCTCGGCCAATGGAAGTTTTATTTATAGATAAGCATGACTGCCTTCACGCAAATACAATCCCAAGCGGCAGACCATAGGCCTATTTGAAGGCTTATTAAGTCATTGACATTTGCAATATGTATTGGTGAATTTGTATTTGTGCAGAGTCGACCCTGGAGGTTGTAGGTAACTGTTTTATACATAGTCCTGGAATGGCATTGACCACACCTATTATTGAATGTCTTGGGGCTATGGTGAGGAGGATTTGATATGTAATAATGAATGGGCAGGAAGTTTGCCTAGGATAACATTCCTATTCACCACATTGAGATGAGATCGAGTCTCGAAAATAGAGAAGCTCGCTAAATGAGTTTGTTTAGAGGAACCATGACTAAGAAAAGAATAGATGCCTGTGAAAAGATAGAGGTAGGCTTCTACTATGTAAGCAAAGAATCGAAGGCTGAATAGGTGCATGACGATGTTGGTCTGTTCATGTTGACACAACTGGTCTTATCATTTGATGATAGCTTCATAACCATCATAGGAGCCCATGATCTGGGCATGCTAGATTTGATATAACTCATCATTTGACCCAAAGTCACTTCGAGTAGAAGTAAATTTGTCACTCCCTCACAAGCCATGTATGAGCTTAGGGAGTTGTGTGGATTTGGACTGCCTAAAATAGTGATGAGATCGTTGTTATATACTTGAGCAATGGTGTCTGAACTAGCTGGGCACCCTGGAGATAGATGGCGAGGCATAGAAGGATGTGACTATTGATGAATACACATTCTTGAATACAGAGAAAGGAAGATCACCTATTTTGTAAGACCTTTGTCTTATGGTGAATGGAGGTATATTTTTAATTATGCATACAATTTGTAATTGGTTTATAAAAAATCTAAGTGTTGAGAAAACCTAGATGGTATTTTCAGAACAACGCCTTCATCAATTTTGCCCTGTTTGTAGTCTGAGAATAGTGCATCATTTTTGGTATCAGAGCTTGAATCTCTTGGGATTTGGTAATTGATCATGTTTGCTAGTAAGTTGCTACAGGATTGAGAAAAGGATCAACAAGACAAAGTGCTAGAAGAACTTGTGGAGGAAAGGTATGAGTAACCTTTGATATTTTATTTGAGTTTATTGTGTTTGAGAAACAAACAGGTGAAAAGGAAGTCTTAAAGCCATTAATGCTTGACAAGAGAGAAGAGAAGCTTGGAAAGATCAAAAGTAAGGGAGCAAGTGAATGCTCAAGAGGAAGATCCAAAGCAAGGTAAGCTTGGATTTGTGAAACTATTGATATTTGGTTAAAGTAGTGTCATATTATAGAGCATTGACTCAGTGTGAGGCTCAATAAAGCCATTAAGTAGGATCAAAAGACTAGGATGCAAAAGGCCTAGGTGAGATCAAGGAAATTGTCAAAAGACCAGTCAAGGAGAAAGGCTTGGGTGAGACAAGTGGACCTAAAGGGATCAAGAGACCAAGGTGGAAAAGACTTGGGTGAAGATCTCAGAAATGGAAATATTGCTGAGAAAAGAGTAGAGCAGCAAGAAACATGAGAGTAACAAGAAGAAAACAAGCATCCAAAAGAAGAAAGTTATGAATAGTATTGAACTTGATAAAGAGATTGCTAGTTTAAAGAGAGAGTTAGTTGTGATTAATGATGAATATGAGTCTTGGATTTAGATGGACAAGGAAGCATGGGTATGGCCAATGAGGAAGAGGTTGAAGTGGCCAATTAATCTCCTAATGAAGAGGAGAAGAAGGCAAAATGAGATTTCCAAGAAGAGAGAAGCCCATAGAGGCTTGAAGAAGATAAGAAGATTGCCAAGTGAGCAACAAGAGAAAGAGGTGGAGAAAAAGGTGATCATTGAGGAGAACAAGAGAAGAGAAGAAAGAAAAGATGAAGTGCCAGGATGAGCACTTGAAAAGATAAGAGTGTTGGTGAAGAGAGCAATCATAGGGACCTTTTGGTCTCTTGTTTTTATATCTAATGTTGTCTTTCAATGGGTAATTGCAGGTATGAGCAGCCTTGTGAAGGTTAAAAGAAAGGCCTTGAAGAATGAAGAGATTGGTGCAAGAGGAGACACCAAGTTCACAAGTGAATGTGCAAGAAATAGAAGTGAGTTTGTTGTTGATGATAAAGAAGAAGAGATGCATTGGTTAAGGCATAAAGAAGGTGTTGAGGAACCCCTACATGTAAGAGAAGAGATGGAAGATGAGGATGACTTCCATGATGCCATTGAATGCGAAGAAGAAGAAAGTTCAAATAATCAAGAAGCTATGCAAGTCAAAGAACTAATGGAGTAGCCCATTAAGGAGGTAAAGGTGAATCCAACAATTGATTTTTCTTATTCTTATAAGCATGAAACTGTTGATATGCATGTTACAGAAGCAAAGAGAAAGGTGAAGTTTCCAATTAACCATGGATATGTGATGCCTAAATGGTGGAAGAAGCAAACTCCCAAGCAACAGGAAGTGTTGGTCAAAGAGCATGGATGCAGGATGCCTACATGGTTTGAGAAGACAAATGATTAGAAGGAGAAATAAGTATGGGTGACTAAGAAGGCAAAGAGAGAAGATGTGAGTGTTGAGGCAACAACACCAAGAAGTTAATGGAAGAGGATTGAAGGTGATTCAAGCAACCAAGACAATGAAGGTGAGATGGTGAGTATGGAAGAGGCATTCCATGAAGATAGGATACTTCAGAGGTATACCAAAGAGGTAAAAGGTAAACAAATTGTTTATGATGATGTTTTTGAATCCTTTAATGATCTTTTCATGAGAAATGAAAAATGGAAAGTGGGTATGTGGACTAATATGCAGCAACGAGAAAGTTCCAAATGGATGGATGATGAGGAAAGGGGAGAGTATGCAGCAAAGCAGTGCCTCATTGAAAACAAATAACAATGAAGATGGCTTCAAAGAGAAGTTGAAGAGAGTAAGGAAGCACAAGGTAAGGCTACTTCAAATGTATTTGCTGAGTATATTGAAGAAGTTGGTTTATGTTAAGACAAGCTAAGAAAAGATGAGATAAGAGGTAAAGGGCAAGTAATCCTTAAGAAAGAAGGACCCAAGTTTGATGAAGAAGATGGTGAGATAGATGAGATCTCACTAAAGGAGGAGTTGAGAATGTTGGAGGAGCTCTTTAGTTCTTCAAGAGAGTTGTGTAAAGATAGAAATCATGATGAGAACACCATTGGTGAGAGTGAAGCAAGAAAAGAGCACACTAAGGAGGCAAAGGTAGTTTTGGCCAAAGAACAGAAGAGTGGAGGAAGCCAAGAGACTTTATGGTCTCGAGTTTTTACTTCTAACATTGCCTTTGATGTTTTGAATGCAGGTATTAAAGTTGTGGAGATGAATGAAGTCCATAGTTCAATGGACAAATTTTTGAACCAAGAAGATGAAGAAGATCTTGAAGACATGTATGAGAATGAAGCATGGAAATGGAACATAATAGCTGAAAAGGAGATGAGAAGAAGGACATATCTAAAGAGGAAGAAAAGCAAAATGAAGGACAAAGACAATCAAAGACAAACAACAGCATTGGTATTGGCAACAAGACCTTGGGATCCAGGTATATAGTGAATACTAATACATGGAGGAAGTATTTCATTTGAACTAAGGTTCAAATCCTTTCTAGAGAGAGAGTATGACGTAGGAGTATCTAGCAACGACTAGTTGAATAAGCCTTTGATAGGCATTAGCCTAAGCAATTATATAAGTTTCCCTCCAAGTTCTATTTTCAAATATTCATACTTGTCATGTGGAGGAGAAATAAGGCCTAAATATATTTTGTATGGATTTATTATTTGTCAAAGGATTTCAATAATCCTATTATTATTGTAATCATCCACGGATGGCGTGGAGTCAAGCATAGTTGAAGAATTCCCTTATTAGATGAGTAGTTGAGCCTTTATAGGATAAGCAAGATTCAAGGAGATTGAAAAGGATTTTGATTTCCTTTTTGTTGAAATCCATTGGACCGGGCCATAAAAAATAAAAAAAATCTCACAGTTAAAGAAGATGCAAAGATTAGAGGAGGAGAACGAACCATTAACCTATGACGGAACAACAAATATATCCCAATTTTGTTTTGATGGGGTTTTTTTGGCTTGAGCAAATAGACGGCATGTTTCTATTTGATAGGAGCAGTGAATAGTGGAATAGAGGCTGGCAAAAGTGGAGCTGGTCATTGGAGGCTGCATATGGGCAAGGAGGAAATATACAATACGTTTCCTCTATTTATTCGAGATGACCCTATGCCAAAGGGGAGGCAAACCTGAGCTAGGGAATGGTTCATTTTATTTTGAATGGCGTCTCGGCCAATGGAAGTTTTATTTACAAATAAGCATGACTACCTTCACACAAGTACAGTCCCAAGCGGTAGACCATAGGCCTGTTTGAAAGCTTATTAAGCCATTGACATTTGCAATATGTATTGGTGAATTTGTATTTGTGCAGAGTTGACCCTGGAGGTTGTAGGTAACTATTTTATACACGGTCCTTATATGGCATTGACCACACCTATTGTTAAAAGTCTTGGGGCTATGGTGAGGAGGATTCGATATGTAATGATGAATGGATAGGAAGTTTGCCTAGGATAACATCCCTGTTCACCACATTGAGATGAGATTGAGTCTCAAAAATAGAGAAGATTGCTAGACGAGTCTGTTTGGAGGAACCACGACTAAGAAAAGAACATATACCTGTGAGAAGATAGAGGTAGGCTTCTACTATGTAAGTGAAGAATCAAAGGCTGAATAGAGGCATGATGATGCTGGTCTATTCATGTTGACACAACTGGTCTTATCATTTGATGATAGCTTCACAACTATCGTAGGAGCCCATGATATAGGCATGCTAGATTTGATATAACTCATCATTTGACCCAAAGTCACGTCAGTAGAAGCAGATTTGTCACTCCCTCACAAGCCATGCAGGAGCTTAGGGAGTTGTGTGGATTTGGACTATCTGAAATAGTGATGAGATCACTGTTATATACCTGAGTAACGGTGTTTGAGCCAGCTGGGCAGCCTGGAGATAGATGGCGAGGCATAGAAGGATGCGACTATTGATGAATACACAATCTTGAATACAGAGAAAGGGAGATCACCTATTTTGTAAGGCCTTTGTCTTATGGTGAATGGAGGTATATTTGTAAGTATCCAGAGTAGTTGCAATTGGTTTTAAAAAAAATCTAAGTTTTGAGAAAACCTAGATGGTATTTTTAGAACAACACCTTCATCAATTTTGCCCTATTTGCAGTCTGAGAATAGTGCACCATAGTCTATTCCCTGAAGATCTTCTTATTTCTTAGGAAAAATTGGAGGATGACACTTGGTAGTTTTTGCCTAATTTATCGAAGACATGCGTCACTTTTCACTTTCTCTACATCCTGCCTATAGAAATATTTGGGATGCATATTAGGCTCCTAAAAATGGTGACACTTGGTAGCTTCTACAGACCTTTGAAATAAAACATGGGACCCAACACGATCTTTACTCAGCAATGAAACATGAAGACGATCTCTCAAATGTTGACATGTGGAGGATTTCGCGGCTTCAAGGAAGATACATGGCATCTTCTACTGCTTTAACTAAGGGTATGTGGTGGCTTTCACTTTTATTGAGAACGGAATAGAAAGGGGCTCAAAGAACTACACTTGGCAGTCTCTGCTCATCTTTGGCACTTAAACAAAATGAAACAAATGCCCTACTACCTTTCAAAAGGGTGATTGACCCCTTTGGTTTTTAGGACACTCCCTTGAACTACCTGATGAACCAAAATTATTCAATGGTTCAATGATTCAACAGTGCGTGCCATTTACATGTTAACTAAGGAATTAAACCCAGGCGTTGAACTGACTGTCTCTCAGATGTTGACACGTGGTGACTTCTGTTTTTCTCTAAAAAAGTAGTCTAGGGCCTTCCGCAGCTTCCATCTGGTGCTTTATGCTTCTTCCTGCTACTTAGCTTGTCGAAAACCTTTACCAAGAAATAGAATGAAATGCGGGTGTTGATATGAGATGCGAATGCCGACACGTGGTGCATTCTGCTGAGTTGCTATAAGATACGTGGCACATTTTGTAGCTCTCTTGAAAGTTAGGAAAGGTGCTCCAGATGACTGCACTTGGTAGCTTCCATTGCTCTTTGACACTTAGATGGAAAATGAATCAAAATAAACAAACCCATGCTCTATTTCAAAACTTCTATCACCATGACCAAGGTATGAAGGAACAAAATTGTAGTGCATGACTGAGAATCAGAATACAACGTAGAGTAAAAACTTTACTCTATAGTTACTGGTGACCCCCAGGACTTTTGAGCCTGCTCAAAAAGAAAACTCCACCTTTCACTAGATGAAAATTGTAAAATTTACAGCTTTAAAAGAGTCGTCGACATGTGTTTAAAACACTTATTTAAAAGAAAAGCAGGAAAACAATGAAAAAACAATGTGAGAAAGGGAAATTATTTAACTATAATACATTAGAGACCTATGTTAATTGAAATTCTTCAAATATATTCCATTTACAAGAATCTCTTCAGGTTCTCCTTCCATAGATTCCAACTCAAATGAATTCTTCCACTTGCACGTGTAAATTTTATATGGGCCAGTCCATAATGCTTCAAATTTGGTATACTGACCAGACTTGGCGGCTTTTGCATCCCATTTCAAAACAATTGAGCCTACTTCAAAATTAGGATTTGAAGTCCTTTTATCAAAACAATTTTTAACCATTCCCTGATGCTTAATCAATGAATCATGGGCTATATCCCTCTTTTCTTGAACTTCCAAAAGTTCTTTGAGTCTGACCTACATGGGGCCATTTTCTTCAATTTCAATTTGTTTGATCAGCTAGAGAGCAGGGATTTCCAAGCTTAGGGGAATCACATCAAACTTTCCATATACCAATTCATATGGGGACATTTTGATCACCTGCTTAGGCATGATTCTATCAGCCCATAGTGCTAGATTAAGAACTTTATGCCACTCTTTGTGATGATCAGCCTCTAGTCTCTTGATGAGTCTTATCAGGTTCTTGTTGGTTGATTCTACAAGACCATTACCTTGAGGGTAATAGTTAGATGAAGTTTTTAGATATATTTCATGTTTCAAGGCAAAGTCAGATACTTTAGACGCCAAGAATGCTTTAGCATTATCTAAAATTATGGTGTAAGGAACCCCAAAATGGGTAGTGATACTCCTTAGAAAATCTAGGATCATATTCTTTGTTGCTTCCTTAAGTAGGAATGCCTCGATCCATCTGGTGAAATAGTCTATGGCAGTTAATATCTATTTGTGACCCATACTAGACACTGGATTTATCATTCCAATGAAGTCAAGACCCCATTGAGAAAAAGGTTCATCCACAATTATAGGACTAAGGAGCATGGCACCATTCCTCCTCATCCCCATATAATATTGGTAGGATTGACATTTTTTAACCAGTTGATAACAATCTACAAATAAAGTAGGCCAAAAATACCCTGCCTCACTTATCTTTATCGCTGTGATCTTTGCAAAAAAATGCCCCCTTGATATTCTATGATGCATTTCATGTAGTATTCTCTTAGCTTCAGCCTGTTCTACACATCTTAACAATTTTCCATCAGAATTTCTTTCGAAAAGGACTTGTTCAATTAAAACAAAATGAACTCCCTGTATCCTATAATATCTCCTCTTATTTTGGGGGAGTTCTCTCGGATAAATCCCATTTTTCATAAAATGAATCCTGCATGTGACCCAAGATTCCTGATCAACCTCTTGTAATTTTAGCACCGTCTCTGTCTCTCCTTTTGATATGCTTCCTCAGGTAACATCTTTTCAAGCTCTTGGGTTATATATTTGCACAGACCCTTGCCTCTGACTAGCTTGGTGGGTCTGACCTATATGTCATATTCAAGAATCTTAGTGATCCAATTGGATCTTTTCTTAGTAATTTCCCCCTCCATGATGTATTCTCTGACACTTGGGTGAGCCACAAGTATCAGAATTTTGTTCCTTGATATCATATGCCTGAATTTCTTGAGGGCTTTTACCATGGCATAGGCTTGTCTTTCCATAAAATTGCACCTAGTCTCATAATCCTTGAGAGTTCTTGAGAAAAAGGATATTGGGCATTCCCCCTCTAGCCCATCATTCTTTTGAGTCAAGATAGCAGTAATACTTGTCTCTCCTCCATAAACATACGTTACGAAGGGCTTGAAATTTTTTGGGTTTTTAAGCACTAGGGCTGCTGAGATAGCCTTTTTGACCTCTTCAAAGGCTTGCCTTCCTTATATAGTCCATTTGAAGACTAAGTCTTTCTTTAGCAAGAGTGTCATTGGTCTTACCAAGCCTAGAAAATCAAATATGAATCTACTAACAAAAATGATCTTCCCTAAAAAGGATTGAACTGCCCTTTTATTTACTAGAAGAGGTAGGTCCATTATAGCTATGATTCTCTCAGGATCTATAGAAACTCCTTCTTTAGATACTATATGTCCCAACAATTTGCCTTGAGGGACAACAAAGATGCATTTCTTGGGATTCAATGATATCCCAAAATCTTGACATTCCTTGAAGACATATTCTAAATGATCATGTGATCATCAGTATTTTTTGAAAATATAGTGAGGTCATCTAGATAGACCAGGATAATCTTATTTATAAGTTCCCCAAAGGCTATATCCATAGCTCTTTAAAAGGTGGCTCCTGCATTTGACAGACCAAAAGGCATCTTAGCATATGCAAATGTTCCCCATTTGGTAGTAAAAGCAGTCTTTTACTAATCTTCATCAGCCAACTAAATCTAATTGTATGTAGAGAAACCATCTAGTAAAGAAAACCTCTCTGATCCATCCAAAGTTTGTAGAATTTGTTCCATTGAGGGCAAGGGATAGTGGTCTTTCAGAGATGCTCTATTTAGATCTCTAAAATCTACATATAGTCTTACCTCTCCATTCTTTTTCCTAATTGGTACTAGATTTGATACCTAGGTTGAGTGCTTGATTGGAAATATTATTTTGGAATCTAAAATTTTATGCAACTCATCTACCATTACAGGCTCAATCCTTGGATTTACTAGCCTCTATTTTTGTCTTATGGGCTTAGACCCTTCAGTCAATTCTATTGTGTGCGGGATAATGTCTCTATTGTATCCATGAAGGTCTTGATAGCTCCAAGCTATGACTCTATCATATCTTTGGCACAATTTGATTAGTCTTTCCTTCTCTTCTTGAGTTGTAGAATTCCCAACTTTTAGCCTTTTCCCGTCACTCACCTCTATTTTAGAATAGTCTGCTCTGTCTACCTAGAACCATTTCTTTTCTAGGCTTACATCCTCTAGGTCAAACAAATTTTCTAAGGTGATCAATCTCTTGGGGAGCTTATTAGTCCTTAATTGTATAATTTGATCACCATATTCCTCTTCAATTTTGGTTTGCAACTGATCAACAAACTCATCTGATTGTTGTAAGAAAGAGACTACCTGAGCATCATATTCAAATACTTGCCAATTCTCATCATTGTTTGGAATGGTCAGCCTAACTATAACTTTTACTAACTCATTGTTTACCAATAGGCCAGTTGCTGGGTTAAACTATGAGCCAATCTGGGCCATCCTATCAGCTTCAAAGAGTTTTGACTTCTAGGGATTATCTCAATATTGAAAGCTTCAAAATCTTCTATCAAATCCCAAATCCTATGCCTGTAGGATCTCATTCTCACATTTTTGGCTACTGCCTTTTCTCTAATTTGGTTTAGTACTAATTTTGAATCTCCTTTTACTTTTACATTTTTAATTTCCTTCTTTTTGGCCAATAGGAGCCCATGTACTAAATATTCATACTCAGCATCATTATTAGTGCAAGCAAATTGGAATCAAATAGCCCTTAAAATTTTATAACTATTTGGAGTAGTAAGACAAATTCCTACTCCAGCACCATGTTTACTTCTAGCCCCATCAAAATTCAATGTCCAGATCTCTGAATCTTGAGCAGCAGGTGCCTCTTCCCTCATAACATTTTGGATTGCTTGGTCTTCATAAAAAATGATGTATGTGCCCAAACTAGTAGAGTCATAGTTCCCATACGGGTCGCTATGCATCATAGCCAACAACTTGTTTTTTCTTCTTCTTGATCATGCTCAGTCCAGTCACCTCACTCTTCAACAAAAATCTTTTCTTCCTTATTTAACATAGCATGATCTCCCTCTAATCTTGTTGTCGGTTCATTGGTGATATGGTCTTTGGATAGTGGTTTAGATAGAATTTTCATCTTCAAACCGTATCTGGTTCTTAGGATGAGGTGAGACCAGTCAAGAGACATATATCCTCCTATTTTTGCTGTAAAGTCTCTAGATAAACATAAACAAAAAATAAGAGGTATATCTATGACAACTACATCTTGTTTGACAATTATATTGGGACATGTGTATAATTGCAATGGGAGTTGTTTAATTCTCCCTATGGTTTTTATTGTTTTTCCATCTAGCTGCATAACTCCTCTTGTTAGGGGTTCATATTTTATTTTCAAAGCATCAGCTATTTGCTTGGGCATCACAGTTGTACTAGATCCTGAATCTATCAATGCATTATGCAAGAGTTTCTTTCCAACTATTAGAGTCAAATAGAAAGGCTCTAGCTTGGATTTACTTACTTGTGATGCATCATTCACCAACGCTGTTGTCTAATGAGGAACTGTATCTTTGAGCTTTTCTCTTCCAGTAGGTCCTTTCTTGGTGACAGTACCTTTGGGCACTGCTTAGCCTTGCAGAGCTTCTTGCATCAGTGTTTTCTGTTCAGGAATAGCCAAAATATCCCATATCGATACTTGTGCTAGAGTCTTCTTCAATTGGTCTACTATGTTGATCGGTCCCAAAGACTGAGTTTTTTGGACATAAGGATACCTCATTTTTTCTTGAATCTGGGAAGGAATCCCCTGGTCTTACACCGATTGAGGCACTTCTTGTCTAACAACAGTGTTTATTTGCCCTTGAGATGGAGGATTATTCATGACTTGTCTATTTACAATCTCAGGTTGCTCCACCATTCTCCTCTTTGATCTTGTGTAATAATCAGATTGCACCACTGACCTTTGGGAGGTAGATGCCTCGTTCAAGAAAACTGCTTCTTCATCTTCAACCCATGAGAACAAAGCATGTTTTAGGGTTATTTCCTCTTCTTGTTGCAAGGACATTCCTTGCATCTGAGCCACTAGAACTAAACTTTGCATATTGGGAGAGTGGTAGGCTTGATTGTTACTGGTACTGGCAAACTGACCATCCATTCTTCCTTGCTCAGCCACCCTTTGTTGTAGATCACCCATAGGATAATCTCTAGGTATATGAGCATCATTGCAAGGGAAACAACAGGCATTAGTATCATCCACATAATTATTCTATCCTGAAACCATCTCCCTATTTGAGTTGGGAGGGATGGTCTGTGAGGGTGTGGGAACTGTAACTAATTGATTCACTGGTTGATGGTTAGTTTGTTTTTAGGGGCCCTGATATTGATTTGGTTGGGATGAAAACCTATTTCCTTGATAGCCTTGATAAAGAGGCTTAGGGAAAGTATTCTAATTTCTCTTTATATTGATCAGCTCATTGGAAAACGTCCTCAAGATATTCTTGATATCATCCATCTCAGATGACTGAACAGAGGCAGGTTCTTTCATAGATAGTTGAGGGTATGTGTACATAGACACAGGTGGGCTTACAGATTTAGGAACTTCCTGAGGTAAGGGCAAGGAAATTTCTAAGAACATGGGCATAGGAGGCCTTGGAGGTAACTTTCCAGCATATATTAAGTGATTCTCAGCTCTGACCACATATTCATAAGCCTCTGGCAGAGTGTGTCCTCCCAGTGACTGAATCATAAAAGATATATCTAAATTTAAATCTTTGAGATAAAACACTATGGCCATACCTGGCAGTGGTCTAGCTATAGCAAGGATTCGATCCCAAGTCTTTTGAAATCTGTTATTGAAGTCAGTCATGTCTTCTTGTGGTCCCCTCTAAATGGTGATTAACTAATGTAACAAAGAAGACTTATCACCCTTCCTACAAATCTTTCAAATAATAGATCTCCCAGCTGGTCCCATGTAGATATGGTATTAGGGGTCAAAGATTGATACCATTCTAAAGTTTTCCCTTTAAAAGAAGATGGTAATAATCTTATGGCCACATTTTGTTGTGTGACAACATGTATAACACAGACATCTGGTACATCTTGAAGATGTTCTACAGGTGTTTTAGAGTCCTGCCCACTGAACATGGGCAGAGATTTTACGGAATTTATTGGGATAGGATGCCAAACAGCTGGTGGTGTTGGGAGATTTAAGGGACTACTAGTGTTCCAGCTTGCATAATTTATTGGGGGTATGGGGACTCCCATATTTAGTCTTGGTATAAACTGGTTAGCTCTTCTTCTTGGACTTGTTACCAAAGGTAGCATAAGAATACCTGGATTTGTAGCAGACTATGATCTGGTGACTGGTCCATAGCTCCAACTCCTCATAGCTCTCTCGTTCATATGGTCTTGAAAGAAACTTCAAGACTGGTCCCATTGGGCATGCCAAAAACTATTGATGCTTAAAATTGTGCTTGATTCTAATCAAGAACAATGGGAAGTTTCAAGCTATGGGATATTGCGGCTTCAAATAACCTCCAAATTTTAGAGAAGCTGGTCTCTTATTTTATATCAAGTGTGGGGCAAAAAGTGATAGAAAATTAAACAGAAGTGCAAATGTAGGAAATGAAACCTAACTATGGCGATGTGCCTGAGTGTAATTTTGATCCTAATCTTGAGCATAGTGAGACTATATGTAGGATTCATTTTCATTTAAGAGAAAACAAGTGCATGATCAATGTAAAAGATTGAAATAATAGAAACAAAGGATCATAACAGAGACTTCTTTTGCTGAGATACAGGAAATGTCAACAAATGCATAGGGTTCAATCTTCTTATAAGAATATTCCAATCACGTAAGAGGCCCATAAACACGTATAATTATGTAGAACTTTCAACACAAGAAAATGAGAAAAAAGCAAATGACATTCCTAATCACAACTCTAGAAAATATACAATATAGACTACTTTTGCAAATGACATAGATAACATCAACAAAGGCATAGACTTCAATCTTTTTGATTCTTTCAGCCACATAAAAGACACAAAAACATGCACAGTTACATCAAATTTACAGCTCAAGAAAATGAGACAAAAGCAAATGATATTACTTAGTCACGAGCTCTAGAAAGTCTAAACTTGTTACAATCTTTTGATGATATCTTCCCCTTAGTATCTCCTCCCTTTTGTTTTTTTTTTGATACTGATCCTCCTCTTTTATAGCTTCGGATGTCTCCTTTCATCATCCCCTTTCCCATGCAATTCTACTCCACCCTTAATTCATAGGGGATAAACATATGATGCTTTCAATGCCTTGGATGTATCTTGGTCTTATCAGAAAGGGCCATGCTGGAGCGGGGTGATTGCTCTGATTGTGGCATGTCGATTCATGTCTAGTACCACCTCCCACACCTAAATTTCTTCATTCCATCACCTAATTAGCCACATAACTATCCATTCTCCTCCACTTATAGTGGACAAATAGATAGCCCTTCTAATGTTTACAGGCCCTCAAATCTACCTGGTGAGCTGCTCCATCTACCAGAAATAACTCCCACCAAATTTCCCTCCAGATTGATCGTACGTTCCCAAATTTATGGCCCAATACTGAACTCTAACTGACCTGGAAGTGCCTATACGGGGCCCTCTATTCTGTTAAAATGGAAAAGAACACTTAGTCTGTTCCCTGAAGATCTTCTTATTTCTTAGGAAAAACTAGAGGATGACACTTGGTGGCTTCTGCCTGATTTATCAAAGACACGTGGCACTTTCTGCTTTCTCTACATCCTACCTATAGAAATATTTGGAACACATGTTAGGCTCCTATAGATGGTGACACTTGGCAGCTTCTGTAGACCTTTGAAATAAAACCCAGGACCCACCATAATCTTTACTCAGCAATGAAACTCGAAGATGATCTCTCAGATGTTGACACGTGGAGGCTTCCTCAGATTTGGGGAAGATACGTGGCGTCTTATGCTACTTTAGCTAAGGGTATGTGGTGGCTTTCACTTTTCCTAGGAATGGAGTAGAAAGGGGCTCAGAGAATGACACTTGGCGTCCTCCACTCATCTTCAGCACTTAAACAAAATGAAACAAGTGCTCTACTGCCTTCCAAAAGGGTGATTGACCCCTTTGGTTTTTGGGACACTCCCTTGAACTACCCGATGAACCAAAATGGTTCAATGGTTCAATGATTAAACACTGTGCACCATTTACATGTTAACTGAGGTATTGAACCAAAAATGTTGAACCAAGGCATTGAACTGACTGTCTCTCGGATGTTGACACGTGGTGACTTCTACTTTTCTCTGAAAAAGTAGTCCAGGGCCTTTTGCGACTGCCATCTAGCACTTTTTGGTTCTTCCTGCTATTTATCTTGTTGAAAACCTTTGCTAAGAAATAGAATGAAATGCGGGTGCTGATATGAGATGTAGATGCCGACACGTGGTGTGTTCTGCTAAGTTGCTATAAGATACGTGGCACATTCCATGGCTCTATTTAAAGATAGGAAATGTGCTCTGAATGACTTCACTTGGTAGCTTCTACTACTCTTCGACACTTATATGAAAAATGAATCAAAATAAACAAGCTCTATTTCAAAACTTCTGCCTCCACGACCAAGGTATGCAGGAATAAAACTGTAGTGCGCGATTGAGAATCGAAATACAATGCAGAGTAAAAACTTTACTCTAAAGTATGAAAGGGATGTATGTTGGCAATGGTACTGGCTTGGTATCTAGACCTGCCCCATCACTTTACAATCCCATAGAGATAAGGGTGTCAAGTGCTTTTCCAATATATACCATTAACCACATGTTTATACTTACCCATAAAACCAATTTGGCTTCTCCCTTGGTGATGAAATCTAAGTAGGTAGGCCTTGGGTAGAGAAATGTTTAAATTTATTTTAAAATTGTTTGATTAGGTAGTGTGTGAAAGAAAGAGTATAATACTGAAACTAAATGGTATATTAAAAAACCACCTAATTAGACTATGTGATCTACTCTTAAGCATGTAACTAATTGAAAGTTAAAGTGTGAATTAATTACTATCATATAATTGTTAATTTATAAATTTAACATAGTACAGATTTGGTTCAGATGATAACATATGGAAACATTACATAATAGATTCAATAGTGTCGCTACTGTACTTCACAAGCAAGAGTCCTTAAGAACTAAGTTGACTAGGTAGAGCTAGTCTTTTAGATAGAAGACAAAACATAAAACTAGTTGATTAGGATGACCTAGTTTGCTATATGATTGCATTTTTGAATATTGTAAACTTTTCAAAATAGAACTATAAGGAAGAACTCAGTTGAAAGAGAGAATTAAATTAACCTTGGTGGGTTATAAGATGTTAAGGATTGTAAGATTTTTTTTAAAGTGTCTTGATTGTTACTTATGAGTTCTGCCAATTGTGTCTATTGGGTGAACCTACTTATGTAATTCCCTTTTTTATTAAGGATGTTTAAGATGACTATACTAGCTTAGTTGTCACATTTTTTAAATCTAAAATCTTATTGGAATACTAAGTCGACCTAAATGACTTAGTTTTTTGTTTTAGAGTTGAATAAGATACTATGTCAATCTATTCGACATAGTCTACTCCATGGAAGTGAATAAGAGTATTGTGTCGACCTATTCGATCCAATAACCTATATCTAATAAAGATCTACAAGGAAATAACATAGTCGATTTGATGTGACTATGTGTTAAACCTACGCATATAAGTTAGAAACTATACTTTCCCGATCGACCTAGTGTTATAAATATAGAAAAAGATTAAAATGATAGAAATGAAAAGTGTGAAATAAAACTTTCAAGGTTTAGATTCATGTCGGGTTGACTAGAATGTACGCAGTAAAAAAATGTATCAGATCTATAAATCAATCCTAGCTTGGAGAAGATGGATCTTAGTTACACTTTCGATTGGGGTACATTAAGAATTCAAGAACAAGACCCATATGTAGATATGGTAGATCCAATTATGGGATATTTTATCACAACAATATCAATAAGGAGGGTTACAAAGACTCTAGTCAAGCAAAACCATGTAATAACCTTAACTAAGTCCTATATTTTCATATTCACTAAACTAATAAAAAGTATAGCAAAATCTAATCAAGTGCTCACCAAAGCTTATGAAACAGTATAGGGGTTACTATACAAAAAAAGCTAAATATGCATAAGAGAATCATGATTAAGCTATGTATAGGTAAGACCCTAATGCATGAAGAAGAAGAGTAATATTATTTGAAAGCAAATTATTATGCTACTCCTATCTACTAAAGAGAGGGGCAATGTTGGAGATACTTACCTTGAAGATGAACCCATCTCAACTCAATCTATCCCTTGGCTAAAGGTGTTTTGTAATAGGTTGTTGTAGTTTGTAATGATTACTAAGAAAGGGAAAAGCACCCAATACTTCTCCACAAGACTAGATTATCCAAGTAAAAACCCCACGCTAAGACTCCTCAAGTAGAATGGTAGAAGCGTAGATTTGAAATAAGTGAAAATGAATAATAACTCTTGATGTCTCTCTAATAATGACTAAATGTATGTGTTCATATAAGTATATCTAACACTAAACCCTTCTAAAGGTTTCATTTGATAGGCCAGACCTAGTTGACCTAGTATCATTATTAAAAGAAACGCAGTAGGTCAACCCAAAATGAGTTTCACTAATAAGATTACAAGGTCCACCCAGTCGACTTAGTCATGAAAATTATAAAAAGGGGTTCTATATTAGAAAAATGGCTAATGAAGGTGGTAAATTATTGTAGGAGTGTGTAAAATATAAGTAATAGCTTAGGGGAATGTTTTAGGAGTTGTTTTGATTTATATTACATGGAAATAAGGGATGAAAATCTTAATAAGCACCAATGGTCAACCCACCCCTTTTCTGGTGTACCCCTTAGGGCACGCACTCGAAGAGACTAAAACATGATAAGTTCTTACATGATAGAAAGCATCAATTTTTGAAAAAGTTGAAATTAATATGTGTATACAAAGACCATCAGAGTTGTTTCCACACTTAAAACACAAAATTTATGGAACCTTCAGTTGATGGATGTTAAAAGTGTATTCTTAAATGGTGATCTCAAAGAATAAGTGTACATAACCTAGCTAGAAGGCTTCATTGAGGAACATCAAATAAAAAAGTTATGCCATCTAATTAAGTCACTCTATGGACTTAAGTAAGTACTAAGGGAATGGTATATTATGATCGATGATCATCTATTGTAGCATGGATTCTTTGATAACACCTTAAATTTAAATTTTTACATCAAGAAGGTAGGCATAGAGATTATCATTCTAGCTTTGTATGTGGATGATCTTGTGATCATAAGAAGTTCAAATAATCTCCTTGAAGATGTGAATAATAACTTGAATAAATCCTTTGACATGATAGACTTAGGGATAATTCATTATTGTCTTAAGCTAGAGATAGGACAAAAGAAGAATCATATTTTTGTCTCAAAGATGAAATATGCCAAGATGTTACTTGAGAAATAACTGATGAAATATTGTAAACCAATATCAAATCTAATGGGGAAAGGTTTGAAACTATCCTAATTTTAAGTTCACTTCAAGTAGATGAAACTCACTATAAGTAGCTTATTGGTAATCCCATTTACTTGACATATACCAGACCACACATATGCTTTGTTATTAGCTATATTTCGAGATTCATGCAAGAGATAAAGAAGTGTTATTGTGTTGCAGTGAATCATTTATTGAGATATGTATAATGTACAATTGATTATGGTTTATAATAAAATAAGATCTAAAATTTCTTCTTGTAGGGTTACATAAACTTGGATTATGCCGGATCTATTGATGACAAGAAATCAACTTCAAGATATATTTTTCATCTCATATATGGACCAATTTCATGGATTATTAATAAGTAATCTATAGTTTATCTCTCATACACAAAGGTAGAATATCGTGTCACACAATGATATGTGTGTAAAATAATTTGATTACATCACATTCTATCTGACATAGACATTCTTGAAGATTAGACACCAATTTTTTTCTACGATAATCCAGGTGTGTTAAATCTTATCAAGAATCCAATATTTCATGAAAGAACCAAAGACAGTGAACTTTAGTAGTTAGATTGCATTTAGTTATGACACTGATCTTTTATGGCACCTAAAGGTGTCATAGCTAAAGGATAATTATGAGGTTAGCTGATGGACAGTTACATAAAAGTTGGAGGTTTACACATGTGATAATTGATTAGAAGTTTACAGGTGTGATAAATGTGTAAGGTTTTAAAATATTCATTGAAACAAATTATTTTGAATGAAACTATAAAATTATTTCTCATAGATAATTGAAAAATTGCACAACTTAGTTTATTATCTAGTACTTCCATTACACATGTAAAATTTTACATCTACAATTTCGTTATAAAAAATTTCAAAAACATTAAAAAATAATGTCATCTATATTTCATCAACAATTCTCACCAAAATAAAATATGAACAATATTGTAACTTTTTTTAATGTGATATGCTGAAAAGGAATTTTTTAAATCATTCTTCCCTTTATCGACTGAATGTTTATGCAAATGATTAACTCTTTGATACGTAAAATACTTATTTTGATATATTTTCCTATGGTAACCCTATCAAGAGGTGTTTCTATATAATATTGGTTTTACAAAGAGGTATTGGTTATTAAATAACATAGTTATAATAAGTATAAGATGAGCATAACTTTTGTATTAAATTATTTTAAATGAATCTAAAATACTCAATTCAAAAATAATATATGTTATTTTTTTGGAAATGGAGGAAAAAGTATATAACTTATTTTTCCACTTCACTATACACATTAAAAATTTGTCAGTTGCATAAAATGGATTGATTTCAAAGTTCATCTGATGTAACATAGACACTAAATGTTTATATAAAAAGGCTTACATAGAAGTGAAATATATTATAAATGAAAACATGATTCCCTATGTTAATACTCAAAACAAAAATAATAAAAAAAAGTTATGATATGTCGACAAAGGTTTTGATTTCAATTCATCCTACGAGAAAGAAATGATGAAGATTTTATATTTATAATTGAAACCATTATTTTTAAATTTATTTTATTAAAATTTATATTGTAAATAAAATAATAAAATTTATAAAAAAAAATATTTGAAACTATATCTATTTAAATCTAATCCAAAACATTATTTAACATAAAAATGATATACAATAAAATGAGTTTATTAACTAATAAAAAATATTGATATATATTTTGAAATTATGACACGTGAATTTACATGATAATTTTCCTCCATTAAATACCATCAAATAAGAATTGTTGCAAAGATTTACATAAAAAGCCATATTATTAGCCATCTGAGTATCAATGAAGTTATGGCTTATTACAAATTCAATGGGGATAGTTGCACAATACTCATTGAAGTATCTCAATACTTTCGTAGTTTGAGGTTTTTTAATCCTTAGTAAAGGATACATTAAAATTTGAAACGAATGGTCCTCACTTGGATATTTATATTGTACTTTTCCCCTATTGTAGCTTTTTTTTAAGGGCCATCAATTATGTTACACACAAAATGTTCCTTAACATATAAGATATATATTTTCTATTTGTAACATTTATGTCTTATGTCATATTTATTATTTGTTATGTCATATTTATGACATAATTATAGAATTGCAATTTTTTTCTATGACTAGATGCCTCCGCATGTATTAGGAAATTTATTTGAGGTGGGCGAGGGTTTTTTTTGGCATAGATAAAAATGGTGGATGGGATCTAATCTGGAATGATTTATATAGATGATATTTTAAAGCTACAGATTTATCCTATGCTAGTTTATCTATCATGGTTGCTTCCATTATAGTAGAGGGTTTGAAAATTATTAATTTTGAATATGTATCTTCCTTCAGTATACTAATTAAACAATTTTTTTTAAAAATTACTTCTATTTATATTATTTAATTGGTCATTTTCTAACATTAGCTCTAGAAATCATAGAAATAGTGATTTTACCATTAATTAACCTCTCAATTTATGATGTCCTAATAATTTTCAATGTGAATTCAGCATGTGTCTTTTATAACCACTAAATATATTTATGTTCCAATTTGAATGAAGTGATTAGGAATTTTTAAATTATGGGAGTTTGATGGATTATAAAATATTATTATTTTTTATATAATTTTTTTTTTTTTTTTTTTTTTAAAAGATTATATTATTTTTATAAATAATAAAGATATATTACATGTTTGATTAAGAAAAAAAAAACTTATAAAAAAGTACATCTTGATTGAATAAAAATACTTTAAAATCATATATGAAGGTTTTGTATGTTGTTATAAAATTTATTATTTATTTGATATTATTAGAATTAAAATAATTTGATGATTCAATTATACATTAAAAATCCTTAATTTTTCACTAAAATAAAAATACTTTTTATGTCTCCATTTCATCCAAATATACTATTGAATAGAGTTGGAATCAACAATTTTACATTATTCATTAGAAGAGAAAATATAAATATAGCATATTGAGTAACCTAATAATCAAGCCATGAAAATTCATCCTTTGGCAGGATTACGTAAACTTGAGGATATTATTTAGTGGTATACATTTATTAATAGTAATATGTGTAAATGTACATGTTTCATATAGCTTTAATCGCTGGGGTTATAGGTAACAAGTTTTTAATTTTATTTATAATATAATTGTAAAATTTCACTTTACTCTCTCTTGTTTAAAGTATAGTTTTTAATTTCTTTCACAATACATTAAATAATGTGAAATATTTATTATTGTAGATTGAGTTAGATTTATATATATTTCAGTCCCAAAATAATATTATGTATTTTTATTGTATTTTTCATTTAAATATTATTTATTTATTTTTCATCTAATTTATATAGAAATATTGCTTTATTTGTTTAATCCAAAGTTTACCCAGTAAAATGTTATATAAATTATTTCTAAGAACTACATGAAATAAGCTTTTAATTTTATTTGGTCTAACTTGAATAGGTAATATTATACAAGATGACTTGATTCTCTTGGCATTCCTTCATACTATTTGGTAATTATTTTTATATGAATTATATATTTTGTGCTTGAAAAATTAGAGACTATAAAACAATTAATTTCCATAAAAATTCAAGTTTGAATCATTATTGATGAATATTTCATTTTTTTTGGGAATTTTAAAAATATTTTATAAATAAAATAACATTATATGAACTTGAAATTTTTAATTTCAAGAAAATAAATTATATGTCAAAATCAATTTTGTTATTTGCTTGAATAACACAAATAAAACAATCAAATGATATGATTTTTAATCCAATGATGATTTTTATTAAAATTATTTTTCTCGTGAATTCTTTTTACATTTACACTACCATTATTCTCCTCCATATTCTCTAGAGAATAATTATGAGGTGTAGTAGGGATATTAGTCATAAAATAAGAAATATGAAAAATTATAGTATCAACATTTTAAAATAAAATAGAAATTTTATAAGGACCAGACCATTGAATATGTGGAGAAATGTTAGAATCAAAAAAAAAAGTGTGGTTATAGGAGGAATATTTGAAGCTATAGATTTTTAATGAATACATCATGGAAATTAGAAGTAATAATATTTTGACAATCAAAAGTGTTAGAATAGATTTTCAAACCAATCATATTTGCAGATAAGATATCATAAAAGGTGTAAAACAATGTACGTTGACTTAAATATAATGAAAATAAATAGATTATATATAATTAATCAATAAAAATAAAAATAAATAATAAAAATAACCATCCATATAAATAAAGAAAGGGATATAGTTCCCCCTTTATAGAGAATATCAAATCAAATACCCCATATATAAATATATCCTGAGATCTTATTATATAAATAGGACACACACACACACACACACACACACACACACATATCCCGAGCTTAGATATAGATGTGATGTTGAGCTGTATAATCATGTTGACAAATATATTTATTTGGAGGGGGATGCTATTACTATAGATAGGGATAGGGTTAAGGGTTGCACCATATATATATAGATAGGGACCTGATTGAAGGTTGAATGCACAACTCCTAAAATGGATATATGGCCTCCCTTAGATAGATATATGATCAAACCATATAAATATATGGTAGGAAAAAATATTTGTCGAAAAGAGACCATATATCTATAGGGTTGATCATATATTTATCTCCATTTAATAATGCTTAATTAATTGTCCAAATCAACTATGAAAATAAATACATATGATTTAAAGGTAAATATTGAATAAATTCCAATTTAAAATCTAAAATCTGAAATTGAACGTAAAAATATTATATTATTCCTATTGGAAACCTCTCCCAAACATATTCATTTGATTAGGATGTAACGTTTAAAGTGTTTTGGAAATTTTGACAAAGTGACAAAATGTTGACTACCAATTAGTTGACTTTAATATATAATTTTTATCTTATATTTCTACATTTTAATTTGTAAATAATGATTTTATTGTGGCTATAATATATTATTACTTTTGTTTTCAAAAAATAGTTCTAATGTACCTAAAATATTTTATTTATACTTGGATTATTAATGAAATAAAATTGTAAAATAGTAATATGTTAGGACTAGTGATTAGTGTGAATGAAATAAAATTGTAAAATAGTAATATGTTAGGACTAGTGATTAGTGTGAATCAATTAGGTATTTGCCTATCAAACTTTCAAGTACAAAATGTGATGTTAAAAAAATATTTAAAAAAAAATACTTTAGACATAAAGATTTGTTAACATAGATAAAGCATAGATTGTGCACGCCAAAAGTGCTCAAAAATAAAATGATAAGAATAGATGGTATAATGACTTCATTTCATTTTTTCAAAATATTATATTTTAATAAATATGTGATTGATATAGGTGTTAAAATTTTCAAATGGGATACCTCAATTTCATTATATAGAGAATTGTTTATAATTAGAAAGCCATTAGAAAATTTATTATTGAAAAAATATAAATTACAATTAATGGTTTATAATAATATGTGGTTAATAAATATTTATGAAATAAAATTCAATAATTTTAAAAAAAAAAAAATGTGTAAACAAAAAAAATATTTAAATTAACATAATTAAATAAACTCCCGGTTAATAGAGGATTGGAAATCTAATTTTTTGAACAAAAAAATCCAAAATAATGGTCTAAGATTGAAACTCCCGGTTGATAGAGGATTGGAGATCTAATTTTGTGAGAAAAAAAAAATCCAAAATAATGGCCTAAGATTGAAACTAGACCCTACCCACGTACTGCTTATTTGACGCATGAAGGGTGGGATTACTCCACTTCTATTTTCATTGATGTCTTCCTTTTTTATTAATTTAAGATTAAAATAAGTTTTTAGGATTTTCTCGTCAATTAAAAAAATCTTAATGTTTTGATCTCCATATAAATCTTCATAAATACCTATTATTTATTTAATATATATTTTTTCATTTTTAATATATAAAATTTGCTTAGCTTTTTAAGATTGGAATTTGGAAAAAAAATTATAACACAAGAAATATAATATTTTGGAATATTTTCCTAATTAAATTTTTCATAACAAGAGTCATGTTAGGTATTGACTTGAGTTTCAATTTCCACATGTTCCTATGAATGATATAAATTTTGTATTCCATTTCTCCATTGTAAATAATTTTATTTTTTTAATATAGTCACAAAAGGGTTAGAGTTTAACCAATATTGCGTACTCTATGGTTTAATTTATAAATTATAGATGGTTTCTCTATTGAATATAAGATCTCTTTTCCGTTGTTCAATCTATTTTAAATTTTTATTTTTCAACTTACATTTCAACCATCATATTTAAAGGTCAATCTCGAGTTACATAGCCATTATTTTGAAAGATCAAAAACGAAAAATTGAAATTAAAAATGGAAATTTGAGGTTATCATAATATAAAAATTTATCAATCATATCCCCTTTTAAGAATTTTAACCATACAAATTTAGGTATGGTTTTACATGTGCATTGGAGCATATATCCTAGCATAATAAATATGTATATTTTTATAAATATTGTAAAAACTACATATTATTTCCTCAAGCGAGTCTCAAATCATTGAATGATTCGTATTTACCTATAATTGAGCATGGATTTTAAGGAATCTTACTTGAACCTACACCACCTTTGCATGTTCCTTGTAAAATTCAAAGATAGGGTTCCACCTAATATTTGTGGTATCAAAAAATACCAAGGTCATTGTAAAAACACCTAAGCTCACTCATCTTTAATTTTGAATACAATGATGAATATGCCCATTGTCCCAATTGCATGTCCACTTAGTCCCTGTACCTTGTAGTGAGCTCATACCTAGATTTGTAATCCTTACTCATGTGGCCCTCATTCCACAAAATTGTAGATCAATAGAAGTTTTTTACGGAATCTATTTATTTTATAAATTTCATTATATTCACGATGTATAATGTTATGTTCCTCAATAGATTTAATGCAAGTACATGTTTCCATTTCTTACATTATTACGGGTCATGGTTATTTATTGGTATAAACATACATTGGTGATTTGTGAATGATTGGATATGCTATTACATTTAGAGTGGTGAATATAAATTCTTAAAAAAAAGTCATCAATTTTAAAGTTTTCCAAAATGATCCCTGATATACTTTAAATCCGTAACATGTTAACTTTTATTCAAGGCAGTACATTGAGAATCCTTATCATCTCATTATCTAAAATTTAAAAGTCCAAAATAAAATTATTTATTAAACATTCTTTGATAAATATATATAATTGAAATCATGAAATAGGAAATATATTTCATACATGGAAATGGTAAAAAATATTTGGTTTTATATTTGCATATAAAGGATATGGATGATAGGAATCTATAAATGTGAATTGCACCAAAAAGTGCTTAACTATCCAAGCATGATCGTATACACATTATCACAATAATATCTATTAAAAATAAATAATAAAATATCATGATCTTGAGAGTTGTGGAAGAAAGGGTGTTTCTTATTTTCACAAGAGATTGGTTTATTTTTATTATCTGTTGAAAATTCACAAAAATATGATGTAAAACCAAACAATCAGTGTTTGTAATATAATGGATAGTGGGAGAAAGGGTTTTGTCATATTTATAAAAATTTATATTGAATATTTATTTATCTTCCACTTACTATATAGTCCATATACTTTTCAAATATATAATTTATTATTAAGTATAATAAATTTTTATGTGAGGAAGAAATTATTATTTTTTAATAATAATAATGATGATGATGATGATGATGATGATGATGATGATGATGATGATGATGATGATGATGATGATGATGAAGTAGATGAAATCCCTCTTGCAATAGAGGATATTATGGAAGAGGTGTAGGAAGAGGATTCATGGGTACATGTTTCAAACATGACAAAACTAGTCATAGGACATTTTAGTGCTTACATCTGTAGAACAAATGATGGAGGACATATAATGTGATTGTGAACATCACGAAAGTAGAATAAGAAAGAATTATTTATATCTTTGTAATAGACAAATAAATAAATAAATAGGGAAGGACTCATGATAAAAACGATATTATTGAAACTAATAAAATAGGATAAACTTCTTATGTAAAAGAAAAAACTATTTAGAACCATTTTCAGGTTTGAAGGTAGGTGTAGAAAATGTATTATTAACAATGAGAGTAGACATTATCTTGTGTCAAAATATATGGTTGAAAATATCATTATGAATAGGATTTCACACCTAACCCCACAAATAAAATCATGGTTTTTTAAGTGACATAAGATTCTACTTAATTATAGATATGTAATATGTTTTCCAATTAATACCTACTAGGATAAGGTTTTATCCCATTGTTACAAATGTATCATTAATAGTGAAAGTGCACATAATCTTGTATCACAAGTGATTGTTGAAAATATTATTATAAATAACATTTCACACCCAAATCCATAATGATAATCATAATTTCTGAAGGGACATAGGATTATAAGAATTGAGAAATATCTACCATGTTTTCAAATTAATACTTACAAGGATAAGACATTCTTATACATAATTCCCATGCATGTTTTCTAGGTGTTATTTGAGAGGCATTGGTAGATTAATATGAGGGCACAACATGATGGTTATTGAAACACCTACAAATTATTGAAGGATGGAGTAAAACATAGTTTTAGTCATTTTAAGGATAAGAGGGAAGAATTGGAATAAGAACTAAGGATATTGATGATTTTAGAAAAATAATTATAGATATAATTTAAGGATTTCACATGGTATTAAATGATATTAAATATCATAAAAATTGTAAGCTTAGGTATAAGATAATAAAAACTAAATGATAAAATACATTTAAAAAGTTGCTATCATTTAACAACTTCATTATAGTATTAGATAAGAGTGAAGAATGGGATAAAGGACCAAGATATTTATCATTTTGGTGAAATAATTCAGAATAAAATTGATTTAAGGATCACACATGTATTATAACTTTTCACTTTTTTTTTCAAATGATCTATCATAAGAAATATCATGCGTAAGGAGTATAAGTCATCACATAGATTTTAATCCAATGTCAGTTTTTACAAAAAGAGAGGTATATAGTTGAACACCTAAAAAAATACAAATTTGTGTAGACACATAAATTAGGTCTTAATTACTTTACAGTGTTAATTCCTAACACATCATAATCCACATGACCTATGCCTAGGTAGATGACTCTTATTCACCATTCTTTTAAGCCATTTAACTATATACATGTTAAACCCATTTTAAATCATCACTACCATAAATAAATTTGTAAGTACAATGCTCAAAATACTTTCTTCTACCCTCAAAATATCTCTTAATCAAGATAATTATCCATGATGTTATGGGACAAGTCTAAGCTAGGTGACCGTGTCCACTAATACTAACCTGCCCAGCTAGATCATCCACATCCTATGCAAAATAATTGATATTTTATGATTTTTAAATTAGTATTTTGGTAATTCATACACATTTAATATGGTATAATAAAATAAGTTGTCCAAATACTTAATTATATAATAAAATCTAACCCTCATTTTGGACACACTTGGTTACTAGGTTCACACTATCTACTGATCACTTTCATACTATAACACATTCTAAAAATGTGACATATTATTAATAAATTAAATATTACTCAAAAAGGATAATCCATTATCCAACTATAAATAAACATAAATCAATTCAATATCTATCATTGTTGATGATGAAAAAATAGACTAGCTAAGAAAAATATCAATATATATAAACACATAAATAACATGAAATAAAACTTTTATGTTGATTCTAATTGAATGAATAAAATATTAAAATAGAGTATTTAAAATAAATATTAACTCAGAATTGGATTTGACATGCATAAATAAAAAAATATAAATAAATCAAAATCTATATTATGTTAACTAATGTATTGAATTTTTAGAAAAGGACTATTTTTACTAACTTTCATCTTCTACAAAATTTTCAATTACTATTCTTAGGAATTTTTGCATGCAAGGATGAATAGGCCTAAAAATATAAGCATGTCTTATAAACACTAAAATTAATTTAATGTAATAATTTCAATTGAATTTCATGTTTGGTACAAAATTAAATTATTTTTAAAAAAGGAAAGTCTGGAAAAATTATTAAATCAAAATTTTGGACCCTCAGATGGTCATGTATGGCCTCCAAAATGTTTCTAAAACATACTTGACTAGATATATTATGATATGTAAGATTTAAAAATTTTGATACAATTTTTCTAGTGAAAATGAGATCTCAAATTTAGTTATGGATCAAAATTTATGGCCTCCAAAAGTTTGATCTCTACATCATTTTCCTCTGGTTGAAAAAAAACTCATATCCTGTGAGTTACCCTAAGGAAAACCTTTCCATATATATTTTGTCACTATTTTTTAGCTACCATTATGAAATACAATTGTTTTCTTCCTATTTTTATCCTTTTCATTGCACCATATACTTTCTATAATTCTTTTCCTTCTATGCATTGTCTTCTTATCCCAAACATGTGTTATCTTTTCTTTCTTCTTATTTGGTACTTGTTCATGAGAATTTAATTCTTAATATTCTTCTCTTTAAAAATATTTTTGATGTAAATAACATAAATATTAAACATTAAATACTTGAGAGAGATAAATTCTATGGTAAACTCACCTCAAAAGTATTGTACTTGATTTTTTTCACAATCTGCACATACCAATTTTCCTGTAATTCAACTTTTTGTAGATTCCTATTGTAAATATTTATTTCTTCACATAAACCATCACTAAATATCATTCTTAAATTAACTTTTACCCTATTCTAACATATATTTATAATATTTACTTTTCATTACATTCCTTTATATTTATTCTCTCTTATTTTTATAATTATTGTATAGGTTTTACAAATTCTTCTACATCATCAATAACTTATTTTTAAATTGGTAACAACACCAAATATAAAAAATCCATAACATTTATCCTATAAATAACTTAAAATGGTGATTTTCCTATTGATCTATTCACTAAGCTACTATATTCAGACTCAACATATGGTAAAGCCATGTTCCATTGCTTAGGCTTCTCTGCAACTATGCATCTCTAAAAAAATTTAAGCTCAGGTTTATAACTTATATTTATAAATTATAGATTAGTCCCCATCTTCTTCCATAGATTACTTGAAAAATGACTTATAAATTTCATTTCCCTATATGATGTAATTATTTTTGAAACACCATTTTTATTTGGTGTTAGAAATGTTGGTGTTGTACATGGACTCATGCTCTCCCTTACTATAACCTTTCTCACTGATTTGGTAACCTATTTATTCAATTTAACATGTTCTATTAGACTCATCCTATATGTTTATTCGTTATCTAGAGTTGATCCTAGATTCAAATTAGTATGAATATGAATGTATCTCTTTGGTGGTAAACCATCTAGTAACTCATCAGGTATATCATTTTTATATTATTTCAACACATCCACTATTTATGTTATTATTTACTCCAATCCTAAGTATTCTTTGTTTGTTATTAATGCATAACAACAGCATGTCATCTTGATGTCTTTCATTAATTATTATTTGGATAACATGCTTTTATCCTAGGATTAATATTTAAGAGGTAATAAAACTACCTTCATACCACATTTTTAAAAAGTATAAATTTACCTTTGTCCATCATAAATTACTTTTCTGTCAAGCTGCCATGGCCTTCCTAATAACATATGTTGTGCATTCATTGGTATAACAGACCACCATATTTAATACTTATAAATTTTTCCTATAGAAAACTCTATTAATCATCTTATATCTACTTTACCTTCATCCCCTTTCTTAATCCATTAAACCTAAAAGGGATAAGGTTGTTTTTCACATTGTAAAACTAGTTTATAAATCATTTCCTTAGAAACCATATATTCATAACTACCACCATATATATTTACTTTGAATATCTCACCTCTTAAGTTACACCTTATTCAAAAAATATTTTTTTACTATCATGAATCGCCACTTTCCTTAGAGAAATCATTATTCCCTTCATCATGATATTCTTTCCAATATCTACTACTATAACTTCAATATTTTGATTTTTGTTTTAGCCTCAACTAAATTCACTCTTGGGTTATCCTCTTGTCTGGTTTCTTGTTCTTGATAGTGTGGTCACTCAAAATATGTATGTTCTTATTCTCCACATATGTAACAAACATAATACCTACGTTAATTTATAAACAACCTGTATCACCACCATAGCCTCCTTCTCTCTAAAATCCTCATCCTTTTTATTGCTAATGAAAACCTTCTCTATTATCTTCTTGCCTTTCAACACCACATTATGATTCTCCTCTAGTGGGATAAAACCCACCCTTATTTGTACTAAACCCACCTCATCCCCTTAATAAATGGGATTTTCCTCTTCTTGGTCCAATTGATCTTCATAAAGTCCATCTATTTTATTTTTCTTCTACCCTGAAAGCTAGTTGATAAGGTTTCTCCATGTAAAGTATTGTATGCATGCTTAATTCATATTGTATAGAAAACTCCAAACCATATATTTACCTTTAATACATATATATTTTTATTTCATCATGTTCTACTCATATGTAAATATCATAAAACTCATTAGTATACTCTTTTATACTTTGATCCTTTTACCTTAAATTATAGAAATTTTTATATAAGTTGTGTATATATTTCACATGAAGAAATTTAAGTATATTGTTCCATGTGTTGATATGATACTCTCTCTCTCTCTCTCTCTCTCTCTCTCTCTCTCTCTCTCTCTCTCTCTCTCTCTCCTCTCTCTCTCTCTCTCTCTCTCTCTCTCTCTCTCTCTCTCTCTCTCTCTCTCTCTCTCTCTCTCTCTCTCTCTCTCTCTCTCAAAGTTTTTCCATGAAGTCATTTCATGACCCTTCAATTTCATTCATGAAATAAATTAATTTCTTGGTGTGGAGACCAAACTTTTGGATGCCATAAATTTTGATCCATAGCTTTGTTTTATCTCTCCATGAAAAAATAACCATATAAAAAAAATTCATGAATAAATAACCCAACCTATCTAGTTATAGACATTTTAAAAACATTTTGAAATCTATATGTGACAGTTTGAGGGTTTGAAAATAATTTTTTCAAGATTTTTTAATTTTTAGAATTATCATCTTTTTTATAATTGGACACGAAATTTAGTTCAAATTCATCTATTAGGTTATTTATATTTTTTACGAGATATGTGTGTATTTTTAAGGCTAATCGATCTTATATAAGAAACATACTTAGAATAACATCTAAAAATAGTAGATTGAGTGTTTTTTTTTTCTTTTTCAAATTTTACATGTTAATTCAAATTCTAAGTTGAGGTTTATTTGTGATATTGTATGTAATTATTTTATTCATTTAATATATGAATAAATACATGTTAATTTTTTAAAAGTTTTGTGTATTGTGCCTATAATTATTTTTACGTTAATAGTACTTAAGATCACTATTTGTTATCATCTCTTAGATTTTTCCATTTGAAAAAATATCCATGTTGTTCGTCTAATATATCACCTCCTCTATTTTTAAACTACCTCTGTAATCTAGGAAATTAACCATGATTCCTTTGTTCCTTTCCTCTAAATCAATAACCATCCTCTCTTCAATTGATGGTGAATGTTCTCATTCCTTTTCTTGCTAAATTTAATTTTCATGATCTATTTCTTACTCTATTTAATATTTCACTCACCTTTGTCTTTTATTTGAAATAATTATGGTTAATTATTGCACTTGCCTTTGTATCTCTTGCATAGTCATGTTCATTTGAAGAATTCCACATCATCCTTATCCTCTCACCATATCTTACACATGTTATTCAATCACAAACTATTCTATAAAAATATGAAAATATTAATTCACTAAAATATTACCTCTAAGATTTTAACTTGCTCTGATATCAGATGATGAAAACATAGACTAGCAAAATAAAATATCAATAGGCATAAACTCAAAAAGTAGCATGAAAGAAAACTTCTCTAATGATTTTTATTGAATTAATAAAACATTAGAATAGATTATTTAAAATAATGATCAACTTAGAATTTTAATTTACATGCATAATAAAAAAAATTAAATCCAAAGGTACCTATAGTTAACAAACCATTGAATTTTTAGAAAATTCTTATTTTTAGTTTCATCTCTTAAAAAAATTTCAACTTCTATTTTTATAAGTTTTGACTGAAAGATAAGATGGTATATAAATATATAAATATCCTACAAACACTAAAATTGACTTAATCAGTGAATTTAAAATGGTCATGTCTGGGTACAAAAATATGTTATTTCTAAAAAATGAAAATTCTTGAAAAAAATTAAATTGTAATTTCAGACCCTCAAATGGTCACATATGGCCTCTCAATATTTAATAAAATATCATGACTAGGCATGAATGTTTATGGATGAATTAAAATATTTTAGATAGTAGTTTTGGTGCAAACAAAAGCTCAAAAAAAGTTATAGATTAAAAGTTATGGCCTCTGAAAGTTTGGCCTTTGCATCAATTAAGTATCAAAGCCATATTTCTTGCTACATACATATAGGAAAGGATATAAAATACAAATAAATCCTAGAAGGATATAATAATTTGGTTATGTAAGTAATGTTTAATCATGAAGTTGGTGATTGAGGTCAACTTATCCCATTACACTCATTATCTCTTTTTTTAAAGTTTATAGTTCTCAATTAATTCCTAAGGATTTAAAATAGAAAAATAGTAGGACAAAGATTTTTATTTAGAATAATTTAAATTTAAACACCTTATCCCACTCATCATAGAGAGGCGCACAAGGTATAATAGTCATACTTTGTCACAATTAATGCATGTAAGAGTATTGTCGAAGGAGATGAATGTCCTAAATTGTTTTCTAAGGAGCATGCTCTTGTCTAAGAATATTGTCTAATTATATTTCTTATTGATAACTACCACAGTTACTTATTCTCTAATTTTCACTAAAAACATCAATCATAGTCAATTAGAAACACTTTGGGGGTAAATAGACATTATTGGTGTACATTGTTGTCAAGGGAATGAGGAGCTATCTAAAACAATTTGAAATTATGTTTTTTATTTTGAGAATGCATAGTCAAGTATCTTGATAATTTCCATTTTAAGATATAAGAAATAGTCATCACAAATTTGAATTCAATCTAACAACATCTCTTATTATTATCATTTTCCAAAAATAGAAATTTTCTATATTTACCATGTTTTAAATAAAATTGTTAATAATTTCATATCTTTAGCATCCCAATATCTCCCCACCTATTAGTAAAACATATAAATTATTAAATCAAAAGTAGTTTCAAATATATTGATGAACCCAAACATTTTTGAGCATTTATTTTTTTGATTTTAGTCTTAGGTTTTCATATTAATTTTTATTTCTATAGACAAAAATCTTAGTTTTTTATGTGGTTTCAATTTTTGAATTAAATAAAATAAATGAGTTTTTATTTGATTTCCTGTAAACTATGTTTTGATAATTTTATAAGTGATATGATCAATTTTTTTAGGGAAATTGGCATTTAGTTTTACCTAATCCATGGCGTGAGGGCATTTCTCTAATACTTAAGAAATTATACAACACATTATATACACAATTTGAATTTCACGTACCTCATGATATGTTTTAAATGCTTAGGATTATTTTTTAATCCATAGGATCCCTTAGACCATTTTTTTCATTATGCAACATTAAGCAATTACCCCATGGAATTTATTATCAACATACAATAGAGGTGGGATAGTGTAGATATACTATGCTTGAATCCTCCATAGGTAGTTCCCTATTGACATTATTCAGCATTTACTTACTCAGATAATTATATTTTATATCCCATAAATTAAACACATTGTGTCTATTTACACCGAATTTCCTACCAATTTTATAACTTTACATCGAAATCAGGAAGGTTACTTTTTATATTCATCTAAGGTACAATCCTAGATTAAGAAAAAAACCTATACAACATGTTTAAATAAATTTGGTATCTTATAAAATGTATTATATAAACACTTTTAATAAGAAATGATAATGCACATCTTCAAATTTATGTATAATTTTAGGATGATGTTAATGATGAAAATGATAATCTTAAAAATGAAATTGTGCATGATAATCAAGATAATCCTCTAGGATCATAAAAAATTAATCCAAATGAGCTTAATTAGGTAGATCCTTAGCAGGTCAAATAATTTTCTAACTTTCATCAAAGTATTTTTAATGTCCTTGTTTAACCCTAAATTTGGAAATATGGGGTATCTAAGATAAGGTTATTAGATTTAATTTTACGCAATGAAGGTGCACTAACATTATAAGTTATGCAAATAATATAAAAATTAGACAAAAAAAATCTAAATATATAAAATTGAGATAGTTAAAAATAGTAAAGTAAAATTATTGATAGATATTTTAATAAATTGAAAATATTATTACTTAGTTTGTTTACAATGTGCATGCATATCTGAGTAAGAATAGGCTGGAAGTAGAATGGAAGATGAAACTAGAATATTCATCAAGTTTTGTGAATATCCTTTTAGTGGCCTAAAATGCTTGTATCTTATCTAAACAGTTTCATCTATGTAGATGTCTCTCTACTAGAATTATCTTATATAGAATACTAAAAATGTCTATATGCAACCAAATGGAGTGTTATGGGTTTTATGTTAACTTTTTATAATGCCTTTAGATCATGCAAAAAGGTTGTCACTCTTTTTCAAATGATCAAATTCTATCCCTTCAGACTTGGAGTGACTATGGAGGGGGGAATGGGTTGGTGTACTCACAATGTCAAGATAACCCAAAATAATCCTCTATAAATCAGTGTTTCCTACATAGAAATTACTCTGAAGAGGGCTTTAGACTGATGTAGTTAGCCCCTACATGTTGGCTTGTGTGTTAAAAGGGTAAAATGTGTGACAATCAAATAGATGCAGTGACCTAGCTTGTAAAATGAAAACCATGGCTCATGGGATACTCTTTTAATAAATTGGAGCTTTGAAAATACTAATCTTATGAATAATATAGTAATACAGATAAATAGGATATGTTTTCTTAATTAGATGATTGATTGAGTGCTTCATGGTATATCTCCCTATTTGTTGTATGTTATTTTTAGGTGAGGAATGAGTGAGGGTTGATTATATATATATATATATATAGGATATGTTTTCTTAATTGGATGATTGATTGAGTGCTTCTTGGTATATCTCCCTATGTGTTGTATGTTATTTTCAGGTGAGGAATGAGTGAGGGTTGATTACATATATATATATATATATATATATATATATAATCAACCCTCACTCATATATATATATATAAAATCAACCCTCATTCATTCCTCACCTGAAAATAACATACAACACATAGGGAGATATACCAAGAAGCACTCAATCAATCATCCAATTAAGAAAACATATCCTATTTATCTGGATTACAATATTAGTCATAAGATTAGTATTTTCATAGCTCCATTTATATTAAAAGAGAGAGAGAGAGAGAGAGAGAGGAGAGAGAGAGAGAGAGAGAGGAGAGAGAGAGAGAGAGAGAGAGAGAGAGAGAGAGAGAGAGAGAGAGAGAGAGAGAGAGAGAGAGAGAGAGAGAGAGAGAGAGAGAGAGAGAGAGAGAGAGAGAGAGTGTGTGTGTGTGTGTGTGTGTGTGTGTGTGTGTGTGTGTGTGTGTGTGTGTGTGTATATATATATATATATCCATTTTGGAATTATTTCATATTAAACAACTTATTCTAACCTTTTGGACATGTTTCTTTTGAATATTGGATCACTTTTTGGAACTTGACACTTTGTAATTAAATGGAAACTTGTGTTGAAGTAAATGTCTACCTGTGATGCAAGTGTTTAGGAAGTAGTAAAATATGTATACGTCCAAAATTGGTAGTGAAGGAGAATAATCAGTTTATAGTTCTTTGTGTATTATATAGGCCCTGGTAATTAAAATAATAATTTTTAGACTAAAAGATAAATAATTAGGCACAACAGGATAGTCAACCCTAGATTTTTATCAGTGAGAAGGTATAAAATTGAAAGGTATATCAATGATAGGTATTTGACAAGTATATAAGACTGAGACAGTATATGAATTATATTTTAGTATCCAAATTTTTCCCTCTTTAATCTAGTAATGAATTTTCTAGTTTAAAGGAAATAAATGTGTACTCAGGAATGTGTTACACACCTTTGCCTTGCATAAGATCAATTAGAATGCTTTATTGGTGATTGACCTACAACCATGAGCATGTTAAGTATATAATGAGTGTATGAAATTTAAAACTATAATTTTATTTTTAATGTTTCAAAATAATAAGAGCAAGGTTAGGAGTATAACTATGTCAATATAATCATCTTACCTTTTGGAAATTTGATCTCAAAGGATGCCTCTCTATGAAGCATTAAATCTTAGATTAGGAAGGTTCTGAACCTCCAAATATATATATATATATATATATATATATATATATATATATAAATATAGAGGATACATGGCCCCAATGTTGGTGTAAATGTGTCTTTAAACATGGCCATTGATTTTTTTTCATCTCAATCATGAAACCAAAATATTGCATAACATGGTGAGTTTTATTTAACAAACTCATGCTATATAATTGTGAGGGTGGATTATTTAATCAAATACAACTTATCATCTAGACTAAGTTATATGATTTAATCAAATCTAACTTATAATTTTGGTAAGATTGAGTGATTTAATCAACTATACATTTCAAAGGTGAACCAACCACTACATTATATTGACTTCATAACAGTCAATAATAGTCTTTTATATCTATAAAATTATTTGATTTTGGATCTTTTAGTGCCCCTTGCATGGCATATTCACCTCACATATGCGTTAATCTAAAATTCGGGTATAATGATATTACTAATGTATAGAATATTTCAAAAAATATGTAGTTAAATCATATAACTATGAAATCTAGAGAATTTCAAATCACTTAAAGAAAAAAGAACATTTTAATATGTCTTGCCCCAACAAAATATGGAAAATATGAGAACTGGTGTAAATTTGGAAAACATTTTCTATAGCATGCACTCACTATATTATGGAGATGTTGAATAGTAAATTAGTGTGGAGGCCATGCCTTTTTTACATAGTCCCATTGAATTATAAAAGTATGAAAATGTGGAATTTATGCCCTTATGACATTCTCCCATTGATGTGGACCTACTTTTGTGGATAGGGTAAGTATAATTTTTTAGATACCTTATATCAAAAGGATAAGATAACTGAATAAGTTGTGTATAGACTATGCAACATATAGGATTAACATGTCTAGTTAGATATAAAATTGAGGCACACAATATGTGATCACATCAAGTCAAAATATGCATGATGTAGATCATGGTATTGTCTAGAGATTAACAATACAAACTAAAAAAATAATCAATCACACATAGTAGTACTTAAAAATAAAGCAAAAGGAAAAAGGTCCAAGGACACCTCATACAATGGGCATGTTAAAATGTTTCACAATAAAAGTTACATGTCTTAGTACAACTGTACACAAAACATATAATGACATATTAAAATGTACATACAACAAACACTAACATACTCAAATGTCTAAATATGCAAGCAAAATCATAAGAACTACAATCAATGGAGCATATTCTAATGATGAAACATGCAATATAATGTAAAAAAAAAAAAAAAAAAGAAACACACTAAAGGAAATGGAAAAACTAAAGAATGGAGTATAGAAAACCAACATGAACATAACATATGAGTTCCTATAAATATGTGTTTTATACATTTCAAATACATATCATATCAATTAGAATGTGATAACTATAAGCATGTATAGAGTCACATGTAATTATATAAGCTTGAAAATGATAAAGGGAAGTGATCATAGAATAATAAATCTTGGGTGTGTCATCATCAAATAATATTGTTCCCACAATGTACTTGTGATGTGAGTGGAGAGAAGGCCTAACATAAATATGTGCACATATTATGTATCTAGGTTTGTGTGCATCACACTCAAGTGAAGCATGGAACATATGTGTATATAATAAGTGAATAATATTTTATTTCCTAGTATGGATTAAAAAAACATATGTATAAGAAATTTTACAACTAGAAGCATTCTAATTTATTTCAATATTGTTTATATTTTTAGATAGTTTTTATTTTTTTTAATTTAATATTCATTTTTTTTCAATTTTTTGGGAATATTTAAATATTTAATTATGATTATTTTTTAAAATATTATAAATTAGTGATAAAAGGGTCATGAGGTAGGTCTTTTGCTAGCCAAAACCTCTTATGTTTACTTATTTATAATGTTTCAATGTTCCTTGGAAAAACATTATTGGTAACTGTTGATATTTATTTATCATCAAATACATCATATGTAATGAAAAATTATTTATTTTCAAATTGGTAGATAATTCATATATTGGTTTGATTGATAATTTATTTCACACCTATCAATCATTACTATCCAAAATTGGAAACTTAAATTTGGTCTTGGTCTTGGTATCAACCACTTTTAGTCCACAAGTGATTAGTAGAATAATGTATCCAAGGGAATTTAGGAAAAGAGTGAAATGTTATAACTCAAGTATATCATGAACCAATTATCATGAACATGATAAAATACAAAAAGAAGAATCTTTATGATATGTATTAATATTAGGGTGTGTAGAATAAGTTCCATCAATATTTATAGTAATAGTTGATTCTCCATGATTATGAAGTATTGAATCATTTCTCATTGTATCCTTGTCTTTTGAAACATCTAAAATAAGAGGTCTTTCTCATTATTCAGTATAATTTGTATGTACCCATAATTTTTGTAATTTTGAATTTTTATTTGTAATATTGCACATTGATGTTGATCAAGGCAGTGATTCTATGGTAAGTACAATATGGTGATACTTCCTTTTAGACAAGTTTGTTATCTGATATATGTATATCAAGAGGTAAAAATATCATCTTATGATCAAGTAACATATAAAGTATTGTATTTATAACCCAAACTTTTGTCATGATCTATAAAATGTGTTATAGTGCTTGAAGATATGACTCCAAATTATTCACATGATGTATGTGCATTTCCCACTTTTAATGTTGACTCAATGTTTGTATCCAAGAGAGATGGATTGAATAATAAGCATTTACATGTTCATTTGTTTTGTTTTTTTTACCTTATTTGAATGTGTGATTTTATTATTTGGTAATTAACTTAACTTGTATATGACATTACCTGTAGGTGTGAATAAGTTATGTGAAAGATGACAAACTAGGTTGAAACTATGTTTGTATGCTTATTCAATGTTAATATCATGAGGAAGCTTAGCATCACCATCATAGCAATCTAAAACTTTGTCATATTGTTACTCGATGTTAACCAATAAAGGAATCTCAAATGCTATATTTCAGTGTTATTTTGGTATCATTAGATCCTTTTGTAATGGTTCTTTCTCTTGATGTGCATCCTTGTGTACCTTAGTGGTTAATTTTGTATTGTTTTTGAAATTAATGGAGTCATTATTATTGACATACCCATTTGATATGTTTGTGTATTTTAAAGAGGAATAAATTTTTATTGGTACAACATTGGTTATCCCTTTTCTGATGAAATGTATCATTTTACTAAATTTAAAGGGTTCATCATCAAATGACATTGTGAATAAGGTTTCATTATGTATAAACTTAAAACAAATGATGTAATTTATATAGGATAAATTACATGGTATATATCCAAGATCTACCCAAAATTGAGTTATATCGAAATAGAAAAGACAATAATTGGAATGTATTTGGAATGAGTTTTGGTCCTAATGTCACATCTAATGTTATTTGTCCAACTGGGGGGCTATATTAATTACGAAATCCTTTGATGTGAATATAATATTTTTTAAGAATATTTACGGTAATAACCATGTTAGTTAATAAATTTGTGTGAAAAAATACAATCAAAAACCATTATTAAATAAAACCCATTTGATTCCCTTGTTATGCATACTCTCTTTTATGAACAAAGGTAAATTTATGGAATAATACATTCTAATGGTAAATATTTTGGATCAAAAGTAATAAAGTTAAATTATTATTGAGATTTTCGATAATATATGCAAATTAAGATAGTTTAATATCACTTTGTACTTGGGTTTCACCAA
This sequence comes from Torreya grandis, assembly GCA_037957365.1. Classification (NCBI taxonomy): domain Eukaryota; kingdom Viridiplantae; phylum Streptophyta; class Pinopsida; order Cupressales; family Taxaceae; genus Torreya; species Torreya grandis. The sequence goes on along the minus strand of JARHVA010003207.1, from coordinate 1,406,472 downwards.
ATAGTTTATAGAAAATATCCTTGTAGATAGTAGGTTACTTTAGGAGTTTGAGGATTGAAATTTTAGAATGTGTGTTATTTAATAGGTTAGTAAGATCATTTTATTTTTATTTTATTTTATAACATGTTTAGGATTATGATGAACCTATTTAATAATAATATGTGGTGGCATAGGTTGGGCACCATTACCTTTTAGAGTAGTGACAACATGGACAATGGAATCAAATATACGTCATGTGTGAATAATGGGTGAAATATGGTAGATATCACATGAATAGGATATAGGTGGACAAAAAGGTTGGGATCATACACATTAGCTTCTCAATTCTAGATATATGTTATTTCAAAATGATATAGTCATCCATGACTAATTCTATTAAAATAAATAGAGATTTAATTTAAAAATGTTTACAGTTTATAAATTAAAAATTGGGGAAAAAATAGGCAACCCTAGGTTCAGTAGGGTTTGTATACCAAAGGTCAGGTTGACCAAATGTTAACCTTGTATTTAGATAAATGGGTTATCTAGAGTGAAAGGGATTAGATTAGATTTTTCATAAGGATAATGAACTAACATAATAAGAAGGTTAGTTAATAGAAAACCTAGATAAACTCAAAATGAATTTATACAACTAAGATTGCTAAAAATAATATAGTACAACTACTAAGAGATATTGTAATAAATTGAAAATAATGATACTTTATTGGTTTAAATTTTACATTTAGATATGGGAGATAACATGCTAGAAGTGTAGTGGAAGATGATCTTGGAATAATTGTCAAGTTCTAAGAATATCCTTTTGGTGGCCTCATATGCTTGCATCAAATATGGATAGTTGTGTCAATAAAGATGGGTAACTCCACCGTAGGTATCATGTATGGAATACTAAAAATATATAGATGTGAATATCTGGATCCTTATCATTTTTTTTCATCTGTTTTTATGTGTTCATATAATGCATAAAGGATGTCTCTCTTTTTTAAATGAGCAAACCATATATTTCACCCTTGGAGTGTCTATGGGTAAAAATGGGCTATTGGGACAACATGCTTGCATTAATTCTAAAGACCCCTATATCAATGACCAGTGACTACATATGTAATACTTTCAAGAGGGCCTTATACTGATTTAGTTTTCTCCTACATGTTGGTTTATGTGTGTACATGGATGCAATGTGTGTTAAGGAAAAATATGCAATGACCTCACTTTTAAATTGGAAAATATGGGTCATGGAATGATATTTGAATGGTTCAAACCTATAAATATTTTTCCTATGGTTTATATATAAATAGGGACAAATAGGCAAGGTTTCTTCACTTGAATTCTTGATTGAATGATCCTTTATAATCACCTTGTGAGTTGTATGTAATTTACAAGTGAGGAATGAATGAGGGTTCATATTGTATATATATTAGTCCTTTTTTTAATTATATCACTTAAAATCACTTAGGCTGACCTTTTGGATACATTTTTTTTCAAATTTTAAGCTATCTAGGCACTAGACACTTTATAGGAAAATGGACACTTGCATCAATGCATATGTACATCTGGGATGTAATTGTTTAGGAAGATATAAAATAGGTAGAAGTGCAAAAATGGTAGTGAAAGATAATAATTAAGTTTATAGTTTTTTTCACAGTATCTTAGTCATCAAAATAACAATATTTTGACTAACAAATTAGAAACTAGGTACAAAGAGATAATGAACACAATCCTTTTGGTATAAATAAGGTTTATAACTAAAAGGTATAAACATGATAGTTATTTTATACTATTTTTTATATTGTAATATCAACACCCCTCATAATATATGTAACATCATCCCGAGGTAAGGGGGCATCACATGGTTTCCAATAGATTCATATGCCTATTTTTACATAGTCATCATCGACACCTCCTTTGACTATTATGCATATTAAATCACCAAAATCACCTAATTCATAGTATTTCAATCAAACTATTACAACTTTACATGATCAAGTGTTAAAATTAGAGTAATCTATCTCTGGATATATTCATAGAATGGATTTATATAATTCTCACCTAAACCCTTTGGCATCTAAGATAATATAATACCAATTATATATAGGATATGTATATCATAAGATACCACTATATGAAGTTATATGAGTTCCTGAACATCATCTTTGATCATTCCATGAAACATTATTGGATTATGCATACATTGAAAAATCACTAAAGAAGATCTTTTCAACAAGTCTTAAGTATTATGCTCTATGATAGTTATATGATATACCACTAAAATTAGTTAAATCATTCAAACCTTTGGCATATGAATTTATAGCACACTTCTTTATCATGATTGGATAAAATCTACCTTATGGACAAATTACAAAAATAATGAAAGTGTCAAACGAACCAAACTAAATGGTATAAAAGTAATTAAAAAATAACTTCACATATATTATTATATTACCACTCCATGATTTTATCATGTTTCAACATATCAAATATTTTGATGATGTATACCCTACAATTAAATAACATGAAGTCAGGCTTATAGCTTTGAACATACTCAAATATGTTACAATCCCATATTTTCATTATATATTTTGTTGTTATGACATTGACATTATGATTCTATATTGGTCTTAGCTATTGTTAAAATGGATTATCTATGGTACCTATTGTAGTAGAGTTGAATGTGTACTTATTTATGTGGTTAATTATCTTATGGAATTATTTCTACTAATGATGATTTTATAATTAATATTTATTATTGATTTATGACATAATGTGATTTATGCCATTTTGGTGGTTACAAGTTTTATCGATGAGATAGGTAGGTGATGGAGGACGTATTCCAAGAACCATGAATTTTGACCATGTTAGCATATAATGTTTATATTTATTATTTGATTGTCCTTTAGATAATTCAATTTTGTTGTTGTGTTTTTTAGTTGAGGTCCTTGTGACTGAAATCATTTTTATACTTTACTAACATTGTTATGAGTCATTATCTATTGTTATTATTCATTATATTTTCTATTATATATTTATCAGTCATAGCCTTCTCCATATGTGCATCTCCTTTATTCTTGTAGGCCTTTGAATATCTCTCTTTCTCTCTACTAACCCTATCAACCTACTTAATTCTATACCTAGACATAACTAAACCACCTAGACAAGCACCCCACCACCCTTAGAAACCTTTGTCACCCCCACATGTAGCTTATGCCCCTTTGACCTAGCACCTTAATTATTAAGGTGGTGGGATTAATTTTTAAATGACTATGTAGACATGGTTTTATTTACACATTGGATTAATTTTATTTTGATATTTTAAAACAATATAGAATTAAGTTAATGGTTTATGAGGGAAATACATTAGCCTCATTTAATGAGGTAGGTAGCATTACAGTGCATATTTCAATGTTAAATCATTTGGTTATGTTTAATCTTGTTTATTTATCACTAATATTCTTTTCTATTGTAGGAAGGTTGCTTAGTCATTGAGTCTTCTAGACTCACCATTAATGGTGAGGTTTGTGGGTATTGCCTTGAGATCTAGAGGGTTTCTCTCTCCTCCTACAATTCAATGTGGATTGATTCAAGGTATGGGGGAATGAATGAAAATAATGGGGAAGGTAGATAGTAGGTAGAAGTGTAAAAAAGATGTAGACTTTAGATTGAAAATATTAAAATGAATCATCTAGTTTTAATGGTGAAATGGGTGGTTTGGAAAACATACATAACAACATTTGATTTCTTCACAACACTGGACTTTTTGAATCCTCTGAGTTTTACCAAGTTATATGGGTTTTTATGGTTTGTTTTGGTTATTGTGTTGATTTAACAGAATGATTTAGAGGTTGTTCATGTAGTTAGAAGTCCTCAAACTTCCAAATATATAGGTAGACCCATTATAACTAAATATCGATACGTTCACTATATATAAACTTACAATGAATGTATAAATAATATATATATACTTGGTTTGATTTAAATCTT